>CM057338.1:44104506-44482910 GCA_030015575.1 Agapanthus africanus
TTTAAAGGGTACGTCACTCGCTTCTACAACGCTCTTCTTGAGGTTCCCGAGCACCGGGATGAAACTGTCATCACCGCTCTGAGGTCGAGTCTTAGACACAAGGAGTGGCTCCGCTCCTTTGCATTAGCGCAACCTAAGACCATGGCCCAGGTGAAAGCTTGGACCGAACGAGAAAACCAACTCGAGTCTGAGGTAAACGTAAACCCACCCCGGGGTGACCAGGCTGACCAAAAGAAGAGGCACAGGGAAGAGAAGAAGAAGGTCGGCCGGCCAAAGCCATACTCCTCGAAGTTCCAGAAGTATACTCCACTCAACATCTCTCAAACTGAGCTGTTAGAGGAGGCGAAGGGCGAGCGATTCTTCAAGCTCCCTTCGGTCACCAATAGAGCGGCTAAACGAACCCGGGGTTCATACTGTGCCTACCATAGGTCACAGGGACACCCGACCGAGAACTATAAACAACTCCGCGACTATATCGAGGAGTTGATCCACTCGGGCCACCTGGCGAAGTACCTGTGGGAAAAACCATCCCCCTCCTGGTGAATTAATGATCGGCCAAATCATGGTCATTTCTTCGGGGTGTACACATGGGGCTGGCGAAATTCGTCGCCTCCTACCCGTCGAAGGAACAAGCGACCAGCCCCGGAAGAAATGCAAGACCGTCGAGCCCATCACCTTCACTGATGAAGACCTCTATGGTATATCCTTGCCTCACAACGACCCCCTCATGATTACGGCACGGGTCCACCGCTATGAGGTTTAAAGGATATTGGTCGAATTAGGAAGCTCGGCAGATGCCATTTTCTATGACTGCTTCCAGCGTATGGGGCTCGGCCCATCAGACCTACGGCCAACCACCCCACTCCATCCCGGCCGAGGGAGTGGTTACCCTCCTCCTTAACATTGGGGAAGCGGGCCATACGAAGACCGTACCGGAGGAATTCATCGTCGCCAGGATCCTCTCGTCCTACAACATCCTCCTGGGACGCCCGACGGTAAACTCTCTTCGGGCTCGGATCTTGACCTACCACCTCGCGATCAAGTTTCTACTGGATAGAGGTGGGATAGGCCGGGCCTACGGGAACCAGCAAATTGCCATGATTTGCTTCACGGCGACATCCACTACTGAAGAGCAAAGCGACGACCTCGGAAGCGCAAATGATTTCCATGGGTCCTTGGATACTCGCGATGAACAGAAGGAAATCCGAGGGACCCCGGTCGAGGTGCTAACCGATGTCCCCCTTATCGAGGGGAACAAGGAACGAACTGTCCAGATCATATCCCTTTTAACAGGAGTCCAGCGCGATGACCTGATCCACTTTCTCTGAGAAAACTTGGATGTGTTCGTCTGGGCGCCAACTGACATGCCCAGGATCGACCCCAAGGTGATCTCGCACAAGTTCGGGGTCGACCCGACGGCCCGACCCGTCAGATAAAAGAAGCGAAGTTTCACTCCGATCAAACAAAAGGCAATAGAGGACAAGGTCGATAGGTTGCTTGCAGCCAACTTCATTTGAAATGTGGCCTACTCAGAATGGCTGGCGAATGTGGCCATGATTAAAAAGGCGAGCGGGAAGTGGCGCGTGTGCGTCGACTTCATAGATTTGAACAAGGCATGCCGGAAAGAAAACTATCCTCTCCCTCGGATAGACCAGCTTGTTGACAACTCGGCAGGCCACGAATTGCTCAGTTTCATGGACGCTTTCTTCGGCTACAACCAGGTCCGTATGAACCCGGCAGATGAAGAACTAACCGCATTCACCACGGACCGGGGGGTATACTGCTACAAAGTGATGCCCTTCGGCTTCAAAAACGCCGGGGCAACGTACCAGCACCTGGTTAACAAAATGTTCAAACCGCAGATCGGGAGGAACATGGAGGTTTACGTCGACGACATGCTCATGAACTTAACCTCATCGGACGAGCACGCCAAGGATCTTGGCGAGATATTCGACATCCTCCGTAAGTACAAAATGAAACTGAATCCGGCCAAGTGCGTGTTCGGAGTCACTAGCGGGAAATTCCTCGGGTTCATGGTTACCCACCGAGGAATCGAAGCTAACCCGAAAAGATCAGCGCCATTCTCAACATGGCCATGTCAAAGAGCAACGTGGAGATCATGCGACTCATGGGGAGAGTGGCCACTCTTAGTCGCTTCATGTTAAGGTCTGGAGAAAAGTGCCTCCCATTTTTCAAAGCCCTGAGAAAGATGTTCCCCTCCGAAGGACGGCGCGACTGGACGTCTTGCCTGAAATTCGGGACAGATGCTAATTGGTGCTATCCGTCCACCTCTCCGAAGATGCCAAGTTGATTTATGGCACCGTACATTGAAAGTTTGAACGGATGAGTCCGATATAGCAGACTTCGTCAGATTCCCCCTCGCTTGAGGGGTTTTTGATTGTGGGGACGCTCTTCCCTGCAGGCGCAAGCCCCTGCAGTTAATTACGCTACCGCATCGCGGTAATCACTTTCTCCTTCTCCAGATGGTCACTTCGTGTCGTGTGTATTTATTTTATGTTTAGTTGCCCGTGGATTGTATACGGAAACTGAGTTATGTCGTCGCCCGTAGGGCGTGGACTAGTCCAAATCCGTATTATCTTAGATTTGGGTTTGGGGGTTTGGGTTTTAGGATACGTTAGCCTCATTTGAGCCTAAGATCGACTTAAACGTTTGTTAAGGATACGTTAGTCTAGTTTTTAGACTAAGATCGACTTAACGGGATCGTTTAGATCCAACAAGAGAGCAATAAAAGGTGGGGCTCTGTTGTTAGTTTAGTGACGTTACGGTCGGTAGGTAGTTTAAGGACATTGCGGTCCATGGATAGTTTAAGGACATTGCGGTCCATGGGTAGTTTAAGGACATTGCGGTCCAATGTTAGTTTTAAGACACTGCGGTCAAGGTTCAGGACCTCATAGTCCGTGGATTTAAGGACTCCACAGTCCGTAGTTAGTTTTAGGACATCCCGGTCAAGGTTAAGGACCTCATAGTCCGTGGGTTTAGGGACTCCACAGTCCGTTGTTAGTTTTAAGACATCTCGGTCAAGGTTAAGGACGTCATAGTCCATGGGTTTAAGGACCCCACAGTCCATTGTTAGTTTTAAGACATCTCGGTCAAGGTTAAGGACGTCATAGTCCATGGGTTTAAGGACCCCACAGTCCATTGTTAGTTTTAAGACATCTCGGTCAAGGTTAAGGACGTCATAGTCCATGGGTTTAAGGACCCCACAGTCCATTGTTAGTTTTAAGACATCTCGGTCAAGGTTAAGGACCTCATAGTCCATGAGTTTAAGGACCCCACAGTCCATTTTTAGTTTTAAAACATCTCGGTCAAGGTTAAGGACGTCATAGTCCATGGGTTTAAGGACCCCACAGTCCATTGTTAGTTTTAAGACATCTCGGTCAAGGTTAAGGACGTCATAGATTATGGGTTTAAGGACCCCACAGTCCATTGTTAGTTTTAAGACATCTCGGTCAAGGTTAAGGACGTCATAGTTCATGGGTTTAAGGACCCCACAGTCCATTGTTAGTTTTAAGACATCTCGGTCAAGGTTAAGGACGTCATAGTCCATGGGTTTAAGGACCCCACAGTCCATATCAATGTGTGGTCATCGGGACCCGTCACCTCTTTGAAGACGTTGAGGAATTACAACGCCAAGTATCAAAGGAGTGAAGAGATGTACCCTTGAGCCGGGGTGGATTAAATAGTCTTTGGCCCAATTTGGGATCAAGACCAATTAATTATGTTATGAGCCCATTAGCCCAGTTAAGTCTAAATTGAGGACTTATGGCCATCTTTGGCTAAGTCCAATCATGTTTGGAATATTGGCTTCCTGTTGGTCCATTGAAGAAGAGGCTTTGCCTCTGGCCATTTAGCCAATTGGGCTAACATTAATTCAACAATGTTGAACACTGGGATCAAGTTAGTGTTTTAACACTAAAAGACAGTTGGTGTTAAACACCAGCAACAGGGGGTTCAAATTAGTGTTAAACACTAGAGCAAATCAGTGTCAAACACTAGCAGCAGAGGCTTCAAATTAGTGTTAAACACTAAGAAATTCAGTGTTAAACACTGCAAATAAAGTTCTTTGATTAGTGTTGAACACTAAGGCCAAACAGTGTTTTAACACTGGATTCAGGGGTTCTAATTTAGCGTTAAACACTAAGGCAAGAGGGGTCACGTGGTAGCACGTGAGGGCGCCCTCCCTTCATTTGTTCTGCTGAGAATATCGCATCTTTTGGAGCATCACGTGCCATCACGTGACGGGTGTTTAAATGCTTGTATGTTAAAGCCTCTGCCAAGGGTCACGTGGGTCACGTGAGGCACTGCCTCAAAGGGGCTTTTCTGTAGATCTTTTTGGGGGTCACGTGGTGACACGTGACCCTGCCTCTATGTATGTTTTTTAGAAGATCTGTTAATCCCTTTCAGGAATTAAATTCCTCGTAGGGTTGAACCCTAACAATAATTTTAGAGGAATTAAATTCCTATTTCCTTTTGAAGATTTATATTCTGGGATAGAGTTGAACTCTGAATTTTCTGTCGGAATTAAATTCCTCATATATGTGAAGAACTGAATTCTATCATAGGGTTAAACCCTAATAAAAGCTTTAAGGAATTAAACTCCCACTCTCTGTTAAAGAATTATTCCGGGGAATGAGATTCTGTCATAGGGTGAAACCCTAATCTTTTCTTTCTTAAGGGAATTAAATTCATGTTGTTTTAACAGAACTAAGTTATTAACTAGGGTTAAACCCTGATTCTGTTCATTCTGAAGGAATTAAATTCCCATAACATAGGGTCAAACCCTAATTTTATTTTAAAGGAATTAAATTCCTATAGTTCTGTGAGAATTAAATTCTCATGCTTCGATTCCCTCTCTATGCTTTGGATCTGCATGGCAGGATCTCAACCCATTGAGAATTAAATTCTCAACTCAAGGGGAGATGTGCACTTTACAGATCCTCCACCAAAGAGAGAACTATATTCTTCTGTTTTATATCAGAGTTAAACTCTGTTGAGAATTAAATTCTCTTTTTCTTTCAAAAAGCCTTCCCTTTTTTACCTAGGGTTTTCTTTTGCAGAAGATCCAAATTCTTCCAAAGTATCAAGGCTCTTTTTTTTGTATCGATTCCTTTCTGCATATATCTGTATCTCTGTGTGTCTCTTGGCTCCTATTTATAGGAGAAGCAGCCGAATCAATTAGTTTTGGTGAATCTTTCATTGATAGATTTAATTTGTATTCACCATTCGTTTTGGACCTTTGGATTATTAGGTGAATTTTATTCACCATTGGATTTTAAATCCAGAGATTCTCCTTTGTTATTTCGGTTAGATCTTAAGGGGAAATCTTTTCAAGTTCAGGCTTTTTCCATAGATAGGTGATATTTAATCACCTTTAAATCTTTAGTTCAATCGGTTCCAAATAATCATTTTCCTTTGGAAAGATTTGAAAGGTCTTTTCTCAGAATTTAATTCTGTTAATAGATAGGCTTTGAAAGCCAGTCACGTATGGCCACGTGACCCTTGGTCACGTGTGGGCACGTGACCCCCTTGGAACGAGCTCTCTTCTTTCTTTTTGCGTTCTGTCTTCTGGTCGCTACTTAGCTGTCACGTGCCACCACGTGACCCCTGGTCACATGTGAGCACGTGACCCTCGTCTGGAGCCTTTTTCTTGATTTAATCAGAGAACTGTTGTGTCTTTGCCGCTGCTTTTAAATGTCACGTGCCGACACGTGACCCTGGTCACGTGGGAGCACGTGACCCTTTCTGAAGCCCTTTTCTTTAATTGGATCTGCCTTGCCGATACTTTTAGATGTCACGTGCCAACACGTGATTGCTGGTCACGTGTAAGCACGTGACCCTTTTCTGAAGCCTCTTCCGTAGTCTTTCCTGATTTTAAATCAGGAAACAAATGCCCCCACAGCGTTGTTCTCACGTGTCCGCACGTGAGTGCAACGCTGTCACCTTTTGTGACCGTTGGATTACTCTAAGGATTTGGGGAGATGAAACGTTTCTATCACCTCCTATAAATATTGGGGTCATTTCAGAGGCGCCTCCACTTTGTTCATCTTCTGCCTTGCAAACTTTCTTCTTTTGAGAATTTAATTCTCTTCTTCCAGAGTTTAGCTCTCTGCCTTGAAAATCTTCCAGAGTTTAACTCTGTTCGAAGAGGCTTTTTCTTTAGGTAATGCTCTCGAATGAACGATGAACTCTCACGCTCCTCTGGATTTTAAATCCAAAACAAGGGTTTTTACCCTTTTTTAACAAAGAACCCATTTTTCTTCAAGCTTTTTAACCGAAGTATGAAACCATTTTAGCCTTCAAAAGTAGATCTCTTAGGGTTTAGATGATCTTTAGGGAAATAATGGTGATAATCCATGGAGCTTAACCCCGTTCATAGAAAAAATGCTTTTGGGGAATTTAATTCCTTTTTTCTTTCTTAATAAGGAATTTAATTCCTATGAAGAACTCGGTTTCTTCCCATGGGGGCTTCTTGGGGTCTCTTGACCCGAGGTTGTCCTTCTGTAATTAATGAAACAGGAGCTTTGTAATGATGTCATGACCTTTATTTCAGGTATCATAGATGCCCATCTGTATGGTCTTGACGAGATCATTTCCTATAGGAATATTCGTGCACTGGGCCGCAGTCAGAACCAGGAGTTCACTGATGCTCAGTGTACCGAGATCATGAGCCGCTTTGACGAGTACAACCATCGGCTACTCCCCCGTCGCTCTTCTCTTCTGAGGCTGATCGTGCTGGCGATCCGGGAGGCACTTCCTCTCTTTTGCACCGGCATACCGCTCAGAGCCTTGGACACTGCTGAGGATAAAGTACATTCGGTGTACCTGATGGGCTTGATCTCAAAGAGGAGACGAGATCACCTCATTGATCTCTTGCACCAAGCTTTTCAGCAGTCAGCCATACTTGCCGCCTATCGGAGGGTGGAGGATATTCGTGAGGACCCCGACGCTTGCGACCGCGAGAGGAAGCATACTCGGGAGGTTCGAAATGCCTGGAAGATCTTGGACAAAGTCACCTTCGATTTCCTCAATCCATGTCCTGCGTCTGAGGTCTTACCGTTGTAGTTGTGTCCTCTTTATTTTGTATGAATTTCTCAAAGTATGAATGATAAGTTTTATTATGTTTTTCCCTGTTCGTATGCCTTTCTCTGGGATTCCATCATTTTGCTACTGTTGTTGTTGATGCTTTTAATATGCAGGGTGCTACTCCATCCATTTTTTTTAGTGCACATCAAGTTTGGGCCTCACGTGTTCTGCACGCGGGGTTCCTTGATGGGGGCTATTCACAAAATTTTCCCATGCCATATTTTCAGTGCACAATATCGGATGCAGAAAAAGGGCCTTGGAAATAGTTCCATCTCCCTGATTTTCGATGCCTTTCCCTTTTTTGGCCTTGGAAATAGCTTCATCATGCAAGGTTTTCCGCGCACAGCACTTAATGCACCCCTTTATATCTGAGGCAATGGCTTTCCCTTTCTCTTCACAGAGAACTTTTATTCCCAATTTAACGCGATTTAATTCGAGGACAACTAAGTGCCATGGCCTGCAACCGTCCACACGCTCGTCGACAGCCATGGGAAGTTCCTATCGAGGAGATGATCCCCCGCTTTGATGCACGATTGGTGGACCCTCTCCTTACCGACGACGAGTGCGACTCAGCGGCGTATGAGCTCTCGATCCGTAGGGGGTCCCCTCTTCCAATGGGCTCCCTCTGGCTCCGGATGATTCTTGCTGCCGTGCTTGCCGACGTCCCTCCTCACTCGGTGGAGATGACCCTAGCGATGCTCGATGCGGCTGAAGAGAAGCTCGAAGGTTTTCACGAGGCCTGCATGATTACTCAGGCTCTGAAAGATCACTCAGTTCATCTTTTGAGCGAAATAAGTATGTCTGCTTTTGCAGATGAACATGGCGCCAATCGATGGGGAGCGACTCCTCGCGAGAACCGTAGCTTTGATGTGTTGGAAAGAGCAGAGAGAGAGATGGAGAACCTCGTTCTTTGTTTTGTTAACCCTTGTGCCATTGATCCCATGTTTGGTGACCTTTTTCCGTTAGCGTAACATTTTTAAATTAGTCCCTCCTTTTTCTTATGTTTTATGCCGAACTTCCCTGTAGGCTTGGCACTAGAATGTATATTTCCGCTTGCATAAATAAACTTTGTATTCTTCTTATGAGAACTTTCTTTAATTGCAAATGCTCTCATCATTTTCATGCGTATCAGCCCCTTTTTGGTATGAATGTTCATACGATTGCAAATGCTATTATTATTTTTTGAACACTCATATGATTGCGAATGCATGCTTGAAATACGTTGGAAATATTTCTTGTTTCTTTTCACGTCTGGTGATGTGAGCGCGTTTTAGATCGATTATTCCTGTCGACCGAAAGCCCATTTATACGGTCTTGTAAATGTCTTGTTTCCAAGGTTGCAGTCACGAAAGTGAGTTTACGTGGCCTGATAGAGCGACGCGTGGCGAATATATATTGTTGTGCGAGAAAAGAGGGTTGGCCGTAAATTTTCGGAGAGGGAGCTAGTTTCCAAGGCGCTGAGCGAGCTTCGCGCCACTCTTACCACCAAGTCCAACAAAGCGTATGAACTCTGGCGGGTGTTTCAGGAGCCCATCAAAGAGGTGGTGGCTCTCGACAAAGCTGCCACGTTCACTTGTGAGAGAGTCGAGGCTCATAGGGTCACCGAGAAAGAGCTTGAAGGCCGGCTCGCTTCGTATCAGGCCCAGCAGGCGCAGGCGGAGGCTCGTCTTCTGGAGATCCTACATCACGAAGCCGTGGCTCAGCAACAGAACGATGAGCTGGTAAAATTACTACATCGCCCGCCGGCTTGAGAACTTGTATCTTTTCCCCTTTTTTGTATATACTCATGGATGAGAGTATTTTTTTTTGTTTCTTTCATAAATTGTACTTTGTATCTATTTTGGTTTATGAATAAAAGATACATTTTTCTTCTCAATGATGTGTCTCTTTTATTGAATGTATTCTGCGGACAATTTATCTTGGCCTACTTGCAGGGTAGCGACGGCTTAGGATTCAGGGTTAAAATCTGCTTCCTAAGACTTTTGCATTTTATGAGCCACGAGGGTCTCATAAAGAGTTTTTCTCCCTACAGGTCGAGAGGATCCCATAGGTGTAAGTTCTTCTTAAGAATCGTAAGGATTCTTAAGCGGGTTTTCCCTTGAGAGTCGTAAGGATCTCAAAAGAGAGTTTTTCTTCCTTACAGGTCGTGAGGACTTGTAAGTGCTGGATGTGGTCACCCTTATCCGTGTTTCACGGGGTCAGAGGCTGCTCCAGGTATCGTAGTTTAAAGACGTCGCGGTCAAGGTTAAGGACCTCATAGTCCGTGGATTTAAGGACTCCACAGTCCAATGTTAGTTTTAAGACATCACGGTCAAGGTTAAGGACCTCATAGTCCGTGGATTTAGGGACTCCACAGTCCGATGTTAGTTTTAAGACATCACGGTCAAGGTTAAGGACCTCATAGTCCGTGGATTTAGGGACTCCACAGTCCGATGTTAGTTTTAAGACATCACGGTCAAGGTTAAGGACCTCATAGTCCGTGGATTTAGGGACCCCACAGTCCGATGTTAGTTTCAAGATATCACGGTTAAGGTTAAGGACCTCATAGTCCGTGGATTTAGGGACTCCACAGTCCGATGTTAGTTTTAAGACATCACGGTCAAGGTTAAGGACCTCATAGTCCGTGGATTTAGGGACTCCACAGTCCGATGTTAGTTTTAAGACATCACGGTCAAGGTTAAGGACCTCATAGTCCGTGGATTTAGGGACTCCACAATCCGATGTTAGGTTGCAGGGACCCGTCACCTCTTTGAAGACGTTGAGGAATTACAACGCCAGGTATCAAAGGAGTGAAGAGATGTACCCTTAAACCAAGGCAGAATCCGTAGGGAATCGAGGTGGTTGATTGTTAGTTTTAAGACATTACGGTCGAGGTTAAGGACATCATAGTCTGTGGATTTTAGGGAATCCACAGTCCGGTGTTTGCTCTGGATGCTTCACACGGGTTCACTGCCGTGCTTGGCGAGGACCAGGCTCCGCTCTGGGCGTTTTCCGCGGGGTCAAAGAGTGACGTTATCCGCGTTTCACGTAACCAGGAATTTTGCACTAGATGCTTCACACGGGTTCACTGCCGTGCTTGGCAAGGACTAGGCTCCGCTCTGGATGCTTCACACGGGTTCACTGCCATGCTCCGCGAGGACCAGGATCCGCTCTGGACGTTTTCCACGGGGTCAAAGAGTGACGTTATCCGCGTTCCACGTAACCAGGAATTTTACACTAGATGCTTCACACAGGTTCACTGCCATGCTTGGCAAGGACTAGGCTCCGCTCTGGATGCTTCACACGGGTTCACTGCCGTGCTCCGCGAGGACCAGGATCCGCTCTGGACGTTTTCCACGGGGTCAAAGAGTGACGTTATCCGCGTTCCACGTAACCAGGAATTTTGCACTAGATGCTTCATACGGGTTCACTGCCGTGCTTGGCAAGGACTAGGCTCCGCTCTGGATGCTTCACACGGGTTCACTGCCGTGCTCCGCGAGGACCAGGATCCGCTCTGGACGTTTTCCACGGGGTCAAAGAGTGACGTTATCCGCGTTCCACGTAACCAGGAATTTTGCACTAGATGCTTCACACGGGTTCACTGCCGTGCTCGGCGAGGACTAGGCTCCGCTCTGGATGCTTCACACGGGTTCACTGCCGTGCTCCGCGAGGACCAGGATCCGCTCTGGACGTTTTCCACGGGGTCAAAGAGTGACGTTATCCGCGTTCCACGTAACCAGGAATTTTGCACTAGATGCTTCACACGGGTTCACTGCCGTGCTTGGCAAGGACTAGGCTCCGCTCTGGATGTTTTCCACGGGGTCAAAGAGTGACGTTATCCGCGTTCCACGTAACCAGGAATTTTGCACTAGATGCTTCACACGGGTTCACTGCCGTGCTTGGTAAGGACTAGGCTCCGCTCTGGATGCTTCACACGGGTTCACTGCCGTGCTCCGTGAGGACCAGGATCCGCTCTGGACGTTTTCCACGGGGTCAAAGAGTGACGTTATCCGCGTTCCACGTAACCAGGAATTTTGCACTAGATGCTTCACACGGGTTCACTGCCGTGCTTGGCAAGGACTAGGCTCCGCTCTGGATGCTACACACGGGTTCACTGCCGTGCTCCACGAGGACCAGGATCCGCTCTGGACATTTTCCACGGGGTCAAAGAGTGACGTTATCCGCGTTCCACGTAACCAGGAATTTTGCTGATTGTATCCGCATCTCACGGGATGGAGATTTGACTGTTGGCGATATGTATACCACCGAGCCATGGAACTTGGAGTTGTCGCTGTTCCGCTTAGCTTAGAGTTGTATCCGTTGTTACGAGACGAGTGTTGAAACGATCTCCAGGTCTCCTTTGGCTCGTCTAGACTTGGCTTCTTCTTCTGATGAAAGCTGGGGGAGAAGTATGATCCCTTTTTGTTTACGCCCTTGGATTGTGTACAGGGTGTGATGGAACATTACTTGTAGGGCATAAATTGAAACTTTTTTTTTAGATTTTATTTCTTTTTCCGCGATGCTCTATCATTTCAGCTTTTATATCGCGGAGGTCGCGATTGCCCCATCCTTTCGGCTATTTTTCGCGGTGCCCAATCATTTCGGCTATTTATTTATTTATTTTTTACTCGCTGCTTCTTATTGCGAGCTGCCCAATCATTTCGGCTATCTGTCATGCATACATTTTTACTTGCTGCTTTTTATTGCAAGTTGCCCCATCATTTCGGCTATTTCGTATGCATGTGTGGCTCGCTAGCTTTTTCGCTGCAAGCTTGGATTTTAGATACCGATTTCAGCATCAGCACCGCTACAACTGGGATGTTGCCAGGATCGAATCATCATTTGCCTCTGTCGATGTTGAACAAAGGGGGCTTAGTAAACAGGGTTAAGGGTCCTGTCGACCAAGGCTTTTGACTTCATGAGCCGTAAGGGTCTCACAAAGGTATTTCTCCCTACAAGTCGTGAGGATCTTGCAGGTGTATTTTCTCCTTAAGGATCGTGAGGATTCCTAAGTGTATGTTCCTCTGTAAGTCGTAAGGATCCTAAAAGAGGGTTTTCTTCTTATAAGTCGAGAGGAATTATAAGGGTTATTCACCATATGGACATGTCCCTAGTCACAGGTGCGACTTTGCTGGGGAAATGTTTATTTGCGCCCGTGGATTGTATACAAGGGTCAGTATTGAGCCACTTGTAGGGCAATATCGAAGGTTGTGGGGGATTTGCTTAAGAACAGGTTTAGGTTTCTGTAACTTAAGACTTTTAAATTTCATGAGCCGTGAGGGTCCCATAAGAGAATTCTCCTTACGAGTTGTAAGGATCTTGCAAGTGTATTTTCTCCTTAGGAATCATGGGGATCCCTAAGTGTGTTGCTCCTTTGTGAGTTGTAAGGATCCCACGCGGGTGGTTTCTCCTTACAAGGTCGAGAGGATCTTGTAAGTATCTTTTAACGAGGTTGCGCCCTTTCAGGTTTTCACAAACACTCGCCGGTAGGCCTGCTGTTTTTACTCACGGAGCCCTTTCGGGTTTTCATCCGTGCCCCTTTTGCTTATGGACATACCATTTTTTTTATTCTTTTTCTCTCTCTTTTTTTTACAAGGTCGCGCCCTTTCGGGTTTTCACGAACACTTGCCGGTAGCCCTGCTGCTTTTACTCACGGAGCCCTTTCGGGTTTTCATCCGTGCCCATTTTACTTATGGACATACCGTTTTTATTTTTTTATTATTTTTTTTTCTCTTTCTTTTTTTTTATTCATCTCGTCAGCCTAAGGACGCTGCGGTAGTAGTTTAGGGACGTTTCGGTCCGTCGTTAGTTTAAAGACATTTCGGTCCGTCGTTAGTTTAATGACGTTTCGGTCCATCGTTAGTTTAAGGACGTTTCGGTCACTCGTTAGTTTAAGGACGTTTCGGTCCATCGTTAGTTTAAGGACGTTTCGGTCCGTTATTAGTTTAAGGACATTTCGGTCCGATATTAGTTTAAGGACGTTTCGGTCCAACATTAGTTTAAGGACATTTCAGTCCGATATTAGTTTTAAGGACGTTTCGGTCCATTATTAGTTTAAGGACATTTCGGTCCGTTATTAGTTTAAGGACATTTCGGTCCGTCGAGAAGAGGGCCAGCTATTACTCATAGAGCTTTGAGCTTTAGGAAGATAGCGAGCGGACATAGTCGTCGTCATCTATCATTGACCTAGGCGGTGGCTCATTAAGCATAGTATTTCTTTAGGAAGCGGCCGTTTATTGGCCTGAAAGGCCTTTCACCATGCATGTCCATGAGTACATAGGCTCCACCCTGGTAGAACTTATCTATGATGTACGGGCCTTCATAGTTTGGCTCGAATTTTCCCCGCTTGGCGCGATTGGGGATCATAGGCCTTTTGACCACTAACACGAGTTCGCCTTGGCGGAATGTCCTCGGTCGAGTCAATCTTTCGTATGAGCGCGTCATCTTTGCTTTATAAGCTTCTAGATTTTGTTGCGCTATGAGCCGTGTTTCTTCAAGAGCATCAAGCTCCTCGAGCCGAAGGTTAGCATTTTCTTCGTTCGTCAGTTCGTAGTGGACTGCCATTCGTAGAGAGGGTAGCTCTATTTCGAGAGGGAGTACCGCTTCCGTACCGAATACCAGTGCGTACAGCGTTGTGTTCGTGGTCGTCTTGAACGTAGTTCGATAGGCCCAAAGGGCCTCTTGCAGCCTCTCGTGCCAGTCTTTCTTATTTCGGGACACCGTCTTTTTCATGATTTTTGTCAAGGTCTTATTGAAGGCCTCGGCTAGACCATTAGCTCGCGGATTGTAAACTGAAGAATATCTCCAGTCTATATTGTGCTGCTGCGCGAAGCGGCTAATCTTATGGCTTCTGTAGGCTGGCCCGTTATCGGAGATAATCCGCCGTGGAGTTCCAAACCGATTGATGACGTGCGTCTTGAAGAAGTGGAGGATATTCTCCGTCTTCACTTCCCTCAGCGGTACTGCTTCTGCCCATTTGGAGAAGTAATCAGTTGTCGCCAGGATGAAACGATGTCCCCTGGACGATGCTGGTTCAATGGGGCCGACTATGTCAGTCCCCCACATTTCGAATGGCCAGCTAGCCACCGTTGGATGTAGTGGATTCGGATGCTGGTGGATGAAATCCCCGTGGATTTGGCACGGGTGGCATTGCTTCACATACTCGAGGCAGTCCTGGATCATCGTGGGCCAGTAGTAACCCATCCGTTTAATTTTTAACTTCATCTTTGGGCCTGCTTGATGAGAACCACAGATTCCGTCATGAACCTCTTGAACGACTCTTTCTGCTTCGTCCGGTCCTAAACATCTTAGCCACAGAGAATCAAACGACCTCTTATACAGAGTATCATTGACGAAAGCGAAAGATAGAGCTCGTTTCATGAGCTGATGTCTTGAGGACGCTCCTTCGGGCATTCGGTGGGACTTAAAGTAGTCTATGAAGACTTCCCTCCAATCCTCAGCTTTCTCACGGTCTTTTATTTGTAGGGTCGTCTGCTCAGTCGCTCCCTTTTCTTTGTATGATTCCGGAGATATTTCTGCCGGGGTGAGCACTCGACGGCTTTGTACCATGATTTTGACGTCATCGAGGTTCTCGTCAGCCAGTTCTTTAGCGAGCTTAGCTAGCGCGTCTGCTTTGCTATTTTCTGCACGTGGTATGCTTTCCAAAGTGTAGGAGGGAATTTGGGTCAATAGTTGTTGCACCTTTTCGCCGTACTTCACCAACTCCGGTTTGCACGTTTGGTAGTCACCATTTACTTGACTAACGACCAGTTGAGAATCCCCGTATATAAGGAGGTCTTCAATTCCCATGTCAATGGAGATCTCGAGGCCCACTATCAAAGCTTCGTATTCGGCTTTATTGTTTGTCCTCGGCTCTGTTAAGGAGAAGGCGAAGCGCATTATCCCTCCTTGTGGGGTTACGAAGATAAGGCCTACTCCCGATTTGATTATGGGGGTACATTGTTTGCGCTTCTTCATGGAAGATGCCCCATCAAAATAGAGTTCGCATCGGGTATCACCGCCGCCGATCGCATCAAATGCATGTTTGTCCGGCAAATCGCAGTTCAGAGGAGAACCGGCAGGTACTGGATGCTCAGCAAGGAAGTCGGCAATGGCCTAGCCTTTCACTGCCTTAAGAGGTCGATACGTTATCGAGAACTCCATCAGGAGTAGAGCCCATTTAGCGAGTCGACCCGTCAATATAGCCTTTGACATCAAATATTTAAGAGGGTCCACCTTCGAGATGAGACGGACCTCGTGCGCCAACGCATAGTGCCTGAACTTTGTTATCGCAAAGATCAACGCCAGGCAGTGTTTTTCAATGGGGGAGTAGTTGCTTTCTGCCCCCAGCAGAACTCGACTTAAGTAGTAGAGTGCTCTCTCTTTCCCTTGATCGTTCTCTTGTGCCCATAATGCGCCTAAAGAACCTTCGAGGGCGGTTGTATAAAGAATGAGAGGTTTTCCCTTGACCGGAGCAGCCAACACCGGTGAGTTCTGCAGGTATTGCTTGATCTCGTCTAGCGCGCTTTGGCATTTTTGATCCCAGACGAACGGGGTTCCCTTATTCATCAGGTGACTGTAAGGACGGCACTTTCCTGAAAAGTTGGCTATAAATCGCCGTATGTATGGGAGCTTTCCTTGGAGAGATCGCAACTGTTTGAGAGTTCTTGGCGGAGGCATTTCCATGATCGCTTTGATCTTTGACGGATCTATTTCAATACCTCGGTGTCGGATGATGAATCCCAAGAATTTACCCGAGGAGACTCCGAACGCGCATTTGAGGGGATTCATCTTCAAATTGTATTGCCGAAGGCGTTGAAATATAGTTTTCAGATGCTCTAAATGCTCTTCGTATGACATGCTCTTCACTACGAGGTCATCAATATAGCACTCGACGATGTCATGTATGAGATCATCAAAGATCTTTGTCATGTCCCTTTGATAGGTAGCGCCGGCGTTCTTTAGACCAAAGGGCATAACCCTGTAGCAGAATATACCCAAAGGGGTCCGGAAAGCGGTGTGCTTCTGGTCTTCGGGATGCATCTTTATCTGATTGTATCCTGATGAACCGTCCATAAAGGAGAAAACCTCGTGAGTGGACGTGTTATCAATCATTAGCTCGGTTACCGGTACTGGGAAATCGTCCTTCGAGCAGGCTTTATTGAGATCCCTGAAATCCACACATATGCGTACCGTCCCATTTTTCTTCATTACCGGGACGATGTTGGCGATCCAGTCGGGATATTGGACTTCTTGGATAAATCCAGAATCGATCAGCTTCTTCACTTCGGCGTTGATGCTCATCTCAAGCTCGAGTCGCATCCTTCTCGGCGCCTGCTTGACTGGCTTGATATCTGGGGATATTGCTAATTTATGCACAGCAATCTCCGGATCTAATCCTGGCATCCCGGAATAGTTCCACGCGAAGCAATCTTTATGCTGTAGAAGCACGTCCTTTAACGCAGCCACCCTTTCTTCAGATAGCAGCTCGCTGACGAATGTCGGTCGTGGATCATCTGCCGATCCCAACTCAATCTTCTTGAGGTTATCTGCAGTAGTATGTATGCCATCTTCCAGTTCTTTCGGAGCTGGCGGAAATTCTGAGATCACCTCATCATTGCTGTTCTCAAAGTACCAGGGAAGGTCATCCATGTTCTCGGGCTCTTCTTTTAATATCGTAATCATGTAACAGGTGCGAATCCGCTTCCAAGACTGAGGTGGATCCGGTTCTGCTCTCGCGGCTTTGGGTTCGTGCTTTTGTGGCGGCGTTACCCTCCAGCCGTTAGATAAAGCAAATCTGCCCTGTTGGTACTGGTCCTCGACCCAGTTCTTGAAGGTGAAGCAGTCTTCGATAGGGTGTCCTATGGCTCGGTGATAAGAGCAATAGCTCAGGTGAGAAGCCTTGTTAGCTTGCTCGGGGTGCTTAGACTCTGGAAGCGCGATCATTTGATGTTTTATAGCGAGCTCGAGTAACCTCTTCGCCTTGTCTCGGGGGAAGGAGTACGCTCGATTCATCTTCTTCATGAGGGACAAATCCGAGCCGCGCAATACCCGATCACGTAACTCTCTAACCCTGCGTCGTTGTTGTCGGCTTTTCTTTCCGCTTCTTGATTTATTTCTGCCTCTGCTTCGGGCCTTTTGTACAACGGGTTGACAGGGAGGAGCATCTTCGTCTTTTGCAGCCTGTTGAAACAGACGTTGCGTCCTGGCCTTCTCGTAGATGGCCATCTCGCGGTTGTGGTCTTCCCGAGCTTTTTGACCTGCTTTCCTGATAAGCTTGTCCACTTGTTCTTCAAATGACGGACTCGGCACTTCAATTGCGGGATCTAGTTTTGATGAAGGGTTAGCATTCCCTAACAGGGTGTCCTCCTCCTTATCGAAGTTATATATGGCGTAGCTGCCGTGGACTCGCTCTCGTTTCCCGGATCTCACATATCCAAGCCCAAGCGTTTCCATTCTCCCGTTGGGCAATTTGCGCTGAGTCCCAGGGACCTCCTAAATCCTGTTGTAGAACCGAGCTTGTCGAACAGTCTGTTTTAAGGGCACTCCTTGGCGCTTCAATAGCCTCTTTAGTCCATTTGTATAGTATCTGGGCAAACGGATGGGTTGGAGCCTGTTGAGTGTAGCATCCGCGCCATGCCATATCTCTTTCTCCACTCTCATTTCTGTGGATTGGTAGAATAGGATCGCCTTTTCACCCTTTCCCCTGAGAGGGACGTAAAACGTCTGCAAGTCCTGCACATTGTGAGCTTGAAGTGCGTCAAGATCCTTGTAGTGTTTCTGCGGCACCATGGTGATTTGCAAACTTTGATCATCGCCTGGGGATGCTTGTATTGACGGACGACCGGAGAACACGGCATTAACCTCATCTTCCGAGTCACTTCCGAAGACCAACATGGGGGCGGACGGTCCCGGGTTATTGCGCCGAGGCGGACCAGCGTAAACTATCTCTTCTTCTTCTTCGGTATCGATCCCGAAAACATGGATGGTGGCGGCGGCTTTGTTCTCCGGCTTGCGACACTTTTCTGTATCCTCGAAGTCTGGCAAAAAGTACTTCGCATCTTCATACTTGCGGACTTCGTTAACGGAGAATGGGTTCAGCTCACCTGTTACGGTATATTCGAAACCATCCTTGAAGTACTTCATACACTGATGTTGTGTCGAAGGGATGATGTTGTATTCGTGTAACCAAGAGCGACCGAGCAAGGCGTTGTAGCAGGTCTTGGCGTCAATGACGTGAAACTTGATGTCCGTGACGAGCAGTCCGAAGCGTAATGTCAATATTACGGATCCGAGAGTCCGTGACGATTGGGAGTCGAAACCAGAGATGGTAATTTTGTCACGAGCGAGGTGTTGGACACTCATGCAGATTTCCTTTAACACCCGAACGTTAAGGAGATTGACGGAGGATCCATTATCCACTAGGATCTTGCCTATCTTGATATCATGGCAGTATCCAGAGACATATAGGGGACGGTTGTGGTCGCACGTCCCGAGAAGGAGGTCTTCGTCCCCGAAAGTGATGTCGGCCGTATGCACTTCCTCCAGTTCATCCTTCATCCTTTCAGTGGCGAGGAAGGCTTGGAATTGCTCAGGTTCTTGTAACGCCTTAATTAGTGAATCTCGCGCTTCTTTTGATAATAGGAGGGCATCGAGAATGCTAAGTTGAGAAGGTAGCTTCCTTAGGTGCGCCAGGATATTGTAGTCCACCTTACCCTTCCTGGGAGGGTCTTTGGTAGTCAGCTCTTTCATGACTTGGTCATCTAAAGCGATATCCTCAGTGACCTTTTCCTTTCCCTTATCTTTTCTATTTGCGGGCTCGAGATTTTTTTCTGGGAGCATGCGATTGCGCAGCTGAATGTTCTCGCAGGCCTCCGATTCCTCCTCTTTCCCTAAAACGGATTCTTTAAAGAGAGGGCCTAGAGCCATTTCTTCATCAGAGTCGCTCCTAAAGGTGAGAACTTGTGACCCTCCGGCATTAACCATGTAACAGTTTCCAGTGGTTTTGTTGTGCCCGTCGGCAGTACTTCTTCGTTCCCGACGAGTCTTGCGTTTCATGCGCTTAAAATGTTGCCGATGAGCAACATATCCTTGCCACCATATCCTAAAGGCGTCGCACTCCTCCGTGGGGTGTGAAATTTTCCGATGATATGCGCAATAATCAGGGTGCCTCTCCGCCCCATTGAGCGTGTTTTCTTCCGAGGGTGGTAGCTTCATTCCCATTGACATGGCTTTGGCAAACCTTTTCCTCGTCTTGAATATCTTCTTGTCTGCCCCGGATGCCTTTCGATCTGGCGGGAGTACTTCAACTCTTTCGTTCAGTCGCCTGCATTTGGCTCCTTCCGATGCGGCCATCTCACGCTCCTGATCCGCTTTACTCTTTAGACGAATCTCGTCTAGAAAGGCGTCGATCATTTCATCTGTTGGCCACACACGCTCTGGTTCAGGCTCTGTCCCCAGTTTCCTAGTGCCAGGAGTTTTTTCATCGTCGGTAAACGAGTGGGAGATTACGTTACAACTCGCCACATATCCCTCAGATTCATCCGACGAACTCTCTCTATCATCTTCCTCTTGAAAGATGTGGTTGAGGAACTCTTGCAGCGTGACGGGAGTCCGCGCCTTTTGATTGTACTCTTCCATCGCGTCGATTTGCTTCTGCAAGTTCGTGCGCTTGTCTCCAGGCTTCACGGGCTTCTTGGATTTCTTCTTCTTTTTCTTCAAAGATTTTGACGGTTGGGCGTGAGTATTTAGGCCATCACCACGAGTCTTCGTAGTTGGGCACGGCTTCAACATCCCTTCGATAATTTGAGGTTCAAGAGGGTCCTTCCATTCGATCGCAGGGCACGCATGAAGGTCCCTCAGCATTCTTTTGGTTTTAGTTGACAGCACGACCTCCCATGGAGCTTCTTCAATAAAGGAACAGGTTGCTCCCGGTGTATCTGCTTTCTTAGGAGTATGCGGCTGTGGTGGGTTCACCTTCCACTTTTCGGACAGTGCAAACTTCCCCTGGAGGTATTGATCTTCAATCCATCCTTTGAAGACGAAGCAATCCTCAATCGGATGACTTACCGTTTGATGATAAGGGCAATAGTTAGGGTTATTCACCTCAGTGGGTTGTGGCGGTCACCTTGGATTTGGTAGGTTTGTAAGTCTGTTGCGTACTGCCAGCTCGAATAACCGTTTCGTCTTGTATCGTGGGAACGAGTAGGGATGCTTCATCTTCTCATTATAATACCGACGTCTTTCTTCCAATTGATCCGCCAGCTTCGGGGCGTTGGGTTGCTGCTGGGCATTCGCGACGAAGGTTGCCCTTCCTTTACCCTTGTCGTTCCGAGGTTCCGACTTCGGGGGAGGTGGTCTATGACCCATCTGGTCCATCTGATCCAACTTGTCGATTAAAGCCTGGAATGTGGTTGGCTTAAAGAACATCATAAACTGGGAGATAGTTGCGTGAGGGTCTAGGGTTCCCACGAACATGCCCACCGCGGGCGCTTCCTCAATGCGTTGCTCGCATTTCGACCACAAATTCCGCCAGCGTATAGCATACTGGACCCAAGTTTCGCCTGGTTTTACCCTGGCGTTAATCAATGCCGTTATTGGAGTGCGTTCGCTGGCGCTTGCGAATCGCTGAGTGAATAGCAACTCCATTTCAGCGAACGTCTTGATAGAATCGTTCGGGAGTTCCAAATACCATTCGAACGCTGTTTCTGATAAACTGCCCACGAACTGGCGAAGCAACAGTTTATCATCACCGCCGGTGTTACCGCAAAGGGCCCTGAACTGGGCGACATGTTGGTGGGGATTGCCGGTCCCTTTGTAAACATGGAACTTGGGAATTGTGTAACCCGGCGGGCACCTGATTTGGTCGTACTGGCTTAGATATGGCTGCCCCGTTTTTACGACTTGACCTGCTGCCTCAGTCGCATGATGAACCCGGATTTGCTGGGCTATATAGTCGACTAAATCAGCCTTAGAGATTGTCTCCTCCTTGGCCGTTGAGAGGGCCGGTGGTGGATTTGACGTTTCTCCCCTGTCGTCTTCAAGGACGATCGGGGGATCCTCAGCGGGTGGGTCCTGTTGGATCATCATTCCTATCATATCTTGGAAGAGAAGGCCCATACGCTGTATGTTGGCTGCTTGTTCAGCAGCCTCTTTGTCCTTTTTCTCCAATATTCGGTGAAGGAATTCGGCGTCGATTTCTTCCTCCTGGCGTTCGTCCGAGGACGTTTCTGGGTTTTCTTTTTTCCCGATAAGTGCGGCCATAGCATCCATCATTTCCTGGAGCTTTTGCTGTTGCTCCTGAGCTTTGGTCACCGACCGTGTAAGCGGTCTATGACCTGTAGACGCACGGCTGTCTTCCTTTCCTGACGCCATGTATACGGTATGGACCATCATGCCCCCGGACTTAGGGCGTCTGGGCTTAGTGCCTTTAGCTGTCGTTGCAGGCTGGGGGATCTTCTCTGGCTTCCTCTTTTTATGAGCAGTGGAAGTTGAGGGGGCCGTTGAGGTGGGCAACCAGACAGCCTTTCGTGGTTTAGCCTGGTGATTGGCTTCCTGTTGGATTTTCAGCTTCTTGTGCTGGCGGGAGAAGTTTGGATCGATCATCGAGTCTCGGGCCTGCCGCCAAACCTTATAGATTTTGGAAGACAGCCGCTGAGGGGATCGGGGCTGTTCTGGCTTTATTTCCGCAACCTTTTTTAGTGGAGGAGGAGACCTCTTTAGCACCGCAGTAGGAGAATTCCTTCGCAGCTTATTTAGCATCTCGAAGCTGTTCCCAGTTGGAACGGCAGCATTAATTTCAACCATTGGGGTTGGTGGAGTTATCCCAGAGGGGGAGTTGCCCCCAGCCTTCCTTACTCGGCGCCAGTGGCGACGTCGAGCGTGTCGAGCGGATGGCGTTGGTTCAGCGGTGAGGATGGCTTCGTCTTGCCCCCTGCGTAGGTGGGGGGTCGTTGCTGGTGTTAGCCTGTCAAAGACCGATGTCATTTGGGTAGCAGGAGCGGGGGCTGAAGCCGTCAATCTTGTAAAGACCGACTTTTTGGCCGGGGAAGCCGCCTTGGCGATTTCGGGAGCAGGACTGGTCACTTTCTTAGAAGTAGCCTTCTCTGGGATTGTAGGCCCCATGGTGGGTCCACAGGAGTCTTGGCCCAATCTAGAGAAGACCAAGGCGCTGGTGTTGGGCGACCCGTTGAGAGGGGCCACGGCAGGGGTAAGACGATCAAAGACCGACTTCTTGGGAGCTTCCTTTGTCAGCACCGGAGCGGTGAAGCTTGTCGGCGGGAGCATGGTCCTAAAAAAACAATCCTGTGGTGGCTCGAGTGACCTGTTCCACGGGCATTGTGAATAGCGAAGCAGCTTGGGGTCCGTAGGCTATACCTCCTGGCGAGGCAGAGCGTTGGTCGCAATTGCAGTCCGAGCAGTTGGAGCATTTCGCAGAAGTAGAAGCCATCGATTCTTTGCTTTCTGCAATAAGCAAGACGCCAATTCTTAGTATCTTGAAACCCAAGGGCAACCATTAGCGAACCGCGATTGGTTCGCGAATCACGACACACGAAGTGTGGAGTGGAAAGAGGAAAAGGTCCCACCGGGCGTGCCAGAATCTGTTCCCCTCCGAAGAACGGTGCGACTGGACGTCTTGCCTGAAATTCGGGACAGATGCTAATTGGTTCTATCCGTCCACCTCTCCGAAGATGCCAAGTTGATTTATGGCACCGTACATCGAAGGTTTGAACGGATGCGTCCGATGTAGCAGACTTCGTCAGATTCCCCCTCGCTTGAGGGGTTTTTGATTGTGGGGACGCTCTTCCCTGCAGGCGCAAGCCCCTGCAGTTAATTACGCTACCGCATCGCGGTAACCACTTTCTCCTTCTCCAGATGGTCACTTCGTGTCGTGTGTATTTATTTTATGTTTAGTTGCCCGTGGATTGTATACGGAGACTGAGTTATGTCGTCGCCCGTAGGGCGTGGACTAGTCCAAATCCGTATTATCTTAGATTTGGGTTTGGGGGTTTGGGTTTAAGGATACGTTAGCCTCATTTGAGCCTAAGATCGACTTAAACGTTTGTTAAGGATACGTTAGTCTAGTTTTTAGACTAAGATCGACTTAACGGGATCTTTTAGATCCAACAAGAGAGCAATAAAAGGGGGGGCTCTGTTGTTTAGTTTAGTGACGTTACGGTCGGTAGGTAGTTTAAGGACATTGCGGTCCATGGGTAGTTTAAGGACATTGCGGTCTATGGGTAGTTTAAAGACATTGCGGTCCAATGTTAGTTTTAAGACACTGCGGTCAAGGTTAAGGACCTCATAGTCCGTGGATTTAGGGACTCCACAGTCCGTATTTAGTTTTAAGACATCCCGGTCAAGGTTAAGGACCTCATAGTCCGTGGGTTTAAGGACTCCACAGTCCGTTGTTAGTTTTAAGACATCTCGGTCAAGGTTAAGGACGTCATAGTCCATGGGTTTAAGAACCCCACAGTCCATTGTTAGTTTGAAGACATCTCGGTCAAGGTTAAGGACGTCATAGTCCATGGGTTTAAGGACCCCACAGTCCATTGTTAGTTTTAAGACATCTCGGTCAAGGTTAAGGACCTCATAGTCCATGGGTTTAAGGACCCCATAGTCCATTGTTAGTTTTAAGACATCTCGGTCAAGGTTAAGGACCTCATAGTCCATGAGTTTAAGGTTAAGGACGTCATAGTCCATGGGTTTAAGGACCCCACAGTCCATTGTTAGTTTTAAGACATCTCGGTCAAGGTTAAGGACGTCATAGTCCATGGGTTTAAAGACCCCACAGTCCATTGTTAGTTTTAAGACATCTCGGTCAAGGTTAAGGACGTCATAGTCCATGGGTTTAAGGACCCCACAGTCCATTGTTAGTTTTAAGACATCTCGGTCAAGGTTAAGGACGTCATAGTCCGTGGGTTTAAGGACCCCACAGTCCATGTCAATGTATGGTCATCGGGACCCGTCACCTCTTTGAAGACGTTGAGGAATTACAATGCCAAGTATCAAAGGAGTGAAGAGATGTACCCTTGAGCCGGGGTGGATTAAATAGTCTTTGGCCCAATTTGGGATCAAGACCAATTAATTATGTTATGAGCCCATTAGCCCAGTTAAGTCTGAATTGAAGACTTATGGCCATCTTGGGCTAAGTCCAATCATGTTTGGAATATTGGCTTCCTGTTGGTCCATTGAAGGAGAGGCTTTACCTCTGGCCATTTAGCCAATTGGGCTAACGTTAATAAAACAGTGTTGAACACTGGGATCAAGTTAGTGTTTTAACACTAAAAGACAGTTGGTGTTAAACACCAGCAACAGGGGGTTCAAATTAGTGTTAAACACTAGAGCAAATCAGTGTCAAACACTAGCAGCAGAGGCTTCAAATTAGTGTTAAACACTAAGAAATTTTGTGTTAAACACTGCAAATAAAGTTCTTTGATTAGTGTTGAACACTAAGGCCAAACAGTGTTTTAACACTGGATTCAGGGGTTCCAATTTAGCGTTAAACACTAAGGCAAGAGGGGTCACGTGGTAGCACGTGAGGGCGCCCTCCCTTCATTTGTTCTGCTGAGAATATCGCATCTTTTGGAGTATCACGTGCCATCACGTGACGGGTGTTTAAATGCTTGTATGTTAAAGCCTCTGCCAAGGGTCACGTGGGTCACGTGAGGCACTGCCTCAAAGGGGCTTTTCTGTAGATCTTTTTGGGGGTCACGTGGTGACACGTGACCCTGTCTCTATGTATGTTTTTTAGAAGATCTGTTAATCCCTTTCATGAATTAAATTCCTCGTAGTGTTGAACCCTAACAATAATTTTAGAGGAATTAAATTTCTATTTCCTTTTGAAGATTTATATTCTGGGATAGAGTTGAACTCTGAATTTTCTGTAGGAATTAAATTCCTCATATATGTGAAGAACTGAATTCTATCATAGGGTTAAACCCTAATAAAAGCTTTAAGGAATTAAACTCCCACTCTCTGTTAAAGAATTATTCTGGGGAATGAGATTCTGTCATAGGGTGAAACCCTAATCTCTTCTTTCTTAAGGGAATTAAATTCCTGTTGTTTTAACAGAACTAAGTTATTAACTAGGGTTAAACCCTGATTCTGTTCATTCTGAAGGAATTAAATTCCCATAACATAGGGTCAAACCCTAATTTTATTTTAAAGGAATTAAATTCCTATAGTTCTGTGAGAATTAAATTCTCATGCTTCCATTCCCTCTCTATGCTTTGGATCTGCATGGCAGGATCTCAACCCATTGAGAATTAAATTCTCAACTCAAGGGGAGATGTGAACTTTACAGATCCTCCACCAAAGAGAGAACTATATTCTTCTGTTTTATATCAGAGTTAAACTCTGTTGAGAATTAAATTCTCTTTTTCTTTCAAAAAGCCTTCCCTTTCTTACCTAGGGTTTTCTTTTGCAGAAGATCCAAATTCCTCCAAAGTATCAAGGCTCTCTTCTTTTTTTTGTATCGATTCCTTTCTGCATATATCTGTATCTCTGTGTGTCTCTTGGCTCCTATTTATAGGAGAAGCAGCCGAATCAATTAGTTTTGGTGAATCTTTCATTGATAGATTTAATTTGTATTCACCATTCGTTTTGGACCTTTGGATTATTAGGTGAATTTTATTCACCATTGAATTTTAAATCCAGAGATTCTCCTTTGTTATTTCTGTTAGATCTTAAGGGGAAATCTTTCCAAGTTCAGGCTTTTTCCATAGATAGGTGATATTTAATCACCTTTAAATCTTTAGTTCAATCGGTTCCAAATAATCATTTTCCTTTGGAAAGATTTGAAAGGTCTTTTCTCAGAATTTAAGTCTGTTAACAGATAGGCTTTGAAAGCCGGTCACGTGTGGCCACGTGACCCTTGGTCACGTATGGGCACGTGACCCCCTTGGAACGAGCCCTCTTCTTTCTTTTTGCGTTCTGTCTTCTGGTCGCTGCTTAGCTGTCACGTGCCACCACGTGACCCCTGGTCACGTGTGAGCACGTGACCCTCGTCTGGAGCCTTTTTCTTGATTTAATCAGAGAACTGTTGTGTCTTTGCCGCTGCTTTTAAATGTCACGTGCCGACACGTGACCCTGGTCACATGGGAGCACGTGACCCTTTCTGAAGCCCTTTTCTTTAACTGGTTCTGCCTTGCCGATACTTTTAGATGTCACGTGCCAACACGTGATTGCTGGTCACGTGTAAGCACGTGACCCTTTTCTGAAGCCTCTTCCGTAGGCTTTCCTGATTTTAAATCAGGAAACAAAAGATCCTAAGGTTCGAATGGCTGGAAGAGTGTCAAAACGCTTTCGAGCAACTCAAAGTGCACCTGGCAACTCCTCCGCTGCTCACCCGGCCAATCGAAGGAGACGAGCTGTTACTGTACCTCGCGATATCCGATCATGATGCTGGCTCGGTGCTTGTCCGAGAAGTCGAAGGAGTACAGAAGCCGGTCTACTACGTGAGCCATGTCTTTAAAGATGCGGAAATGAGGCACCCGGCCATAGAAAAGATTGTCTTGGCGCTTATCGTCGCCTCAAGGAAGCTACGGCACTACTTCCAGGCACACACCATCCTCGTCCTCACCGAGTGTCCCATAAGGGCTATTCTCGCCTCCCCCGAATCTTCTGGTCGTCTGGAGAAATGGAGGTGGGAGTTATCCCAGTTCGACATAAAATACCGCCCAAGGAAATCCATCAAAGCGCAAGTGCTGGCCGTCCTTGTTATCGAGTGTACTATCCCCAACAAGGAAGCAGCGTCGGCGCCCGTCCCCGGGTCCCGACCCTCGGTCGAGGAAGTGCCCGACTCCGTCCTCGACTGGGTCCTCTATATCGATGGATCCTCTACCGAGGAGGGGAGCGGTGCCAGCCTTATTATTCGAGACCTGAACGAGGTAGAAATGGAGTGCTCTTTGAAGCTCGGGTTCAGAGCGTCGAATAACGCCGCGGAATATGAGGCCTTGTTCGCCGGGTTGCGAATCGCTTCCGGAGTGGGGATGAAGACGATCCGAATTCGCAGCGATTCCGCCCTGGTCGTCGACCAAGTGACCGGGCACCTTGAGGCCCGAGAGCCGCTCATGGTGAAGTATTTAGCCGAGGTAAAGAGACTACGAAAAAGTTTCGACGAAGTTCAAGAAGAGCAGATTCCTCGGCACCTAAACCCCCAGACCGACGCACTGAGCAAGCTAGCCTCTTCCTATACGGCCAACAATAAGAGGAATATACTCTTCGAAGTCTTGACACGGCCCAGCGTGGAAGACAGAGAGGCAACACTTCAAGTATACGCTACTCAAGAGGAAGGCCGGGATTGGAGGAGGCCCCTTGTAGAGTTTCTGAAGGAGGGTACACTTCCAGAGGACTGAGGGGAACCGCGTCGCCTTCAAGCTAAAGCCCGCCATTTCGTCTGGAGCAAGGGAAACCTTTATAAGAAGTCGTACACATAGCCTCTGCTCCGGTGCGTCGACCCCCACGAAACCGACTATGTCCTGCATGAGATACACGAAGGGGTCGGCGGAGCGCATGAAGGAGCCCGCACCTTAGTCCAGAAGACGCTACTCCAAGGGTACTATTGGCCGACGATTCACCAAGACGCTCAAAAGCTCGTCAGAAAACGCAAAAACAGTCAACTCCACGGCAGTATACCCCGTCTTCCGGCTACCGAGCTAACAGCCCTCACCTCCCACTGGCTGTTTCCCCAGTGGGGGATTGACATGGTGGGCCAACTCCCCACAGGTACAGGCGGGCACAAATACATCCTCGTCATGGTAGACTATTTCACAAAGTGGATTGAGGCCGTCCCCATCAGAAAACCGGATGCCACCACGATCATCAAATTCCTGCAGAACAACGTAATTTCCCGATTCAGGATCCCGAGGTGCATCGTTACCGACCATGGGACGACTTTCGAAAATGAAAAGGTCAAAGGGTTCTGCAGCGAATACCACATACTAATGAAGTTTGCCACGGTCGCGCATCCTCAATGCAATGGGCAGGACGAGGTTGCTAACCGAGACGTCATCTGAGGTCTTCGAACTCGTTTAGAAGGAAGGCAGGGCAGCTAGGTCGAAGAACTACCACGGGTGTTATAGGACTTTTCACATCGAAGAAGACACCCAGATGAGAGACCCCCTTCAGCCTCTGCTACGGTACCGAGGCAATGTGTAACAACCTAGTTCATGTATACCAATTACAGTTCCCGTATTTGCTTATTCGTGATATTCTTGATTTAACGTATTGTAGGAGCGAATGGTGTTTTACACTTTATATTGCGTTCGACCCAACCCGCTTGCTTGAACCTGTTTGATTCTTATTTATAGATTACCTTGACTTGTTACATGGACACGAGCATCTCATGTTTAGTACATACTGGAATTTTATCTAGTATCGCACTTTTTGCATATAACATTTTAGGTCACGAAAAATAATTTAAAATTGCATTTCATAACCTGCATGATACCCCTAACCCCTGTAAGTCCACGTTGCGACCCCCGGTTCTTGCGGGAAGGCGGAAACGGTATAAAAATCAAATTTTTAGCGCATGGGGCAACATGGACTAACAAAGTCGGGATCTTTTCTAAACTAAACTAGCAAACAAGCTAAAGAGTGTTAGCTACTCGGATGAAAGGTTATACCTAACTTGAACTCCTTCTTCTTGAAAACTTGTAGAGGTTGATGGTTCTTCCTCGTTGCCTTCTTCCGTGAAAGATGGATCCACCTGAGGGTTCAACCTTCGGGCTCTTTCTCGAACTTTGAGAGGACTAGAATCTCCGGCTTGCTAAACCTTTGATCCTAGAGTGAGTAGAGAGTGTCTAAGGGGTGTTTATCTTTCAAGGAGAGGGATTCTCAACACATGAGAAGGATTCTCCTTTTGCTAGAGGAAGAAGAAGATGAAGTGAGGAGAGAGAAGCTAAATGATAGAATGAGCTATCTTTTTCTTTCTTGCAACCATATCACAAAAGAAAAAGAATTATCAAAATAATAATAATGAAAATGAAATAGTTGATGGAAGGTTAAGGAATGACCATTATCATTTCAAACATTAAATGAATTTGCTAGAATCAAAGAGCATCTTTCTTTTGTAATGATGATGGTCAAACCTTCAACCATGGTCAACAAGTCAACCATGGTCAACTAGTCAACAAAATCCAACCATAACACAATTTCATTTTATTAATATTATTAATTGATATAACATAAATCCATTAGGGTTTGGAAAAAGACGACTGTCAACTGTGCATACGCACCCGTTCCGAAACCCTAATGAAAGTCCTCTTCCTCCTCCTCAAACAACTGTGCATACACACCTGCATTCTTGTTCCGAGGAACATGAATACTGAGAGATAAAAGCAACCCCAAAACATATACCAGTATCTGACTCAAACCAGAGCCAGCCAGTAATATCCGTCCGGACTCCAAACGTGCACAAGTGAGCGGATGAGAACGAAGCCTGTCGCAAAACCATGCGACCTCTACTCTTTTTGCCCAGAGGCGAATACCCTCTGTGTGGGACTCTAGAGACTCGATACTACGCTGGCAGTGGGTTTAACCACAGACCGCAAGCGGCACTAGCTGTGCGTAACGGTCCCCAGGTAGATGCCGACAAGAAGGCTGACGAGGTGAACCCCATCTAAACTCCTACTGAGTCTGAATGTGACAGTCTCCGTACAGTCCGGTCTGTTCGTCTAATACATCGCATGTCGGGCCTAGGGGGCGGTAAAACGTCAGTCCCCTAATAGCGGTACAAGTCGTGTCGGAGTGAAGCCAAAAACACCCTGAGATAACACTGGAAGCCTACCAGTATATCTCGCTTGCCCTGGCCAGGGACTACTCGTGTAATGGCTCTCCTAGACACAGCGCGATGTCAACCCCCAATACCGGGAGAGACGAATCCTGTCTAACCGTCACTGCCTCCAAGTGCTTCGGGACTGTACCCAACTATTACCCGTTTGCACGACTCTTTTGAGCCGTGGTAGAGTAGTAATCAAAGTACAGTGGGAACACACTCGAGGCGAAGTGACAGTGTCAAGTCAGCGGACTAAGCTGTACTCATGTCACCTGGGAACTGATAACTGACGATAGGTATAATACCAACCTGTCAGTTCCCGACGAGTCCTGTCCAGTGTACTCGTAACCCAACGAGCACCCGTATACTATCTCCAGTACGACGTACTGATGGCTGTGGGACAGACCATCTCCCACACTGGGATGAGAAGCGCATACGCTAGTCTACTCCGGAGTATCGATGCCCTGTCTCGACAGTCCTGCGACTAGGGACCTGTATAAGGATGTGCTTATAGATTACCCAGCCCCCACTAGTGTGACTGCCATCACAACGCTGGTAATCAAGCAAAGATCCTAAGGGCTCCACTAATGCGTATAAGTGATATACTGAAATAAACACAAGTACACATTGAAGTAGAAACAAACCAAGTAGCATACTACTATATTGAGCAAGATCGTTTATACAAGGTGAATATCCCAAGCTTCCATTAAGTAATATACAAACTAGTATGATACAGTAATGGCCTCTAGGGCATATACACTAACAATCTCCCACTTGCACTAAGGCCATGTACTGGCGTATCGAAGACCTATCATCTCGATCAGCCGCTCGAACTGTGTCTGGGGTAGGGCCTTGGTGAATGGATCTGCAGTGTTTTCTTCTGAAGCAACCCTCCGAACCTCGATCTCCTTGCGATCCACGATCTCCCTGATCAGGTGATACCGCCTCAAGATGTGCCTGGATCTCTGATGGGACCTGGGTTCCTTTGCTAAAGCTATAGCCCCGTTGTTGTCGCAATACAGAGGTATTGGGTCAACAATGGACGGAACCACCTGAAGTTCTTTTAAGAACTTCCTCATCCAGACAGCTTCTTTTGCGGCATCAGATGCAGCGATATATTCCGCTTCCATCGTCGAGTCTGCAACGGTTTCCTGTTTGGAGCTCTTCCAACACACCGCCCCTCCATTGAGGGTAAAGACAAAACCCGACATGGACTTGGAATCATCCTTGTCACTCTGGAAGCTGGAGTCAGCAAAGGCCTCAATCTGGAGGTCTTTTCCGCCATACACCAAGATCATCTCCTTAGTCCTTCTCAGGTACTTGAGAATGTTCTTTACCGCTATCCAGTGTTTCTCCCCAGGGTTTGACTGATACCGGCTTACCACACTCAGTGCATAAGCTACATCCGGTCTGGTACACAACATCGCATACATTATAGAGCCTACCGCAGAAGCGTAGGGTATAATAGACATGCGATCCCTCTCCAAATCAGTCTTGGGAGACATCTCTTTAGAGAGGGTGATCCTGTGACAAGCCGGTAGGTTACCGCGCTTGGAATCTTCCATACTGAATCTTTTCACTATGGTGTCGATGTACCTGGACTGAGAAAGTCCTAATATCCTCTTGGATCTATCACGATGGATCCGGATCCCCAGGATGTATGAGGCATCACCCAGGTCTTTCATGGAGAACCTGTGCGACAAGAACCCCTTGACAGATTGTAGCATAGGAATGTCATTTCCTATTAAGAGAATGTCATCCACGTATAAAACGAGGAATACTACAGTTCTCGCTACAAATCTACTATAGATGCATGGTTCATCTGGATTTTTGATAAAGCCAAATTCCTTGACCGTTTCATCAAAACAGATGTTCCAACTCCGCGATGCCTGCTTTAGTCCATAGATGGACTTAAGCAACTTGCACACCTTTCCGCTGCTTCCACTCTGAATGAAACCCTCCGGCTGATCCATATAGACACATTCCTCTAAATTTCCATTTAGAAAAGCGGTCTTTACGTCCATCTGCCAAATCTCATAATCGTGGAAGGCAGCAATGGCAAGAAGGATCCAAATGGATTTCAGCATAGCCACTGGAGAAAAGGTTTCGTCATAGTCCAAACCAGGTCTTTGACGGAAACCCTTTGCTACAAGTCTAGCTTTATAGGTCTCAACCTGTCCATCTACACCAATCTTCCTTTTGAAGATCCACTTGCATCCTACGGGTTTTACCCCGTCTGGAGCAATGTCCAACGTCCATACTTTGTTGGTGTACATGGACTCCATTTCGGTCCGCATTGCATCCAGCCATTTTACCGAGTCAACGCTCTGAACGGCCTGCTGGAAGCTAGTAGGCTCATCATAATCTATGATGCAATCCTCTCTATCCCCGTCTATGAGAAAACCGTAGTATCTCTCGGGTGGATGAGACTGCCTACTACTTCTGCGGAGCGGCATAGGAATGTCCTGTTCTTTTGAACCTACTGGCTCTTCCAAGCTTTCAGTAATAGCTTGTGGTTCTGGAATTTCTTCCAGTTCTATTGTGCTCCCACTTATCTGGGTTTCTAAAAACTCAGTTTCCAAGAAGCGGGCATGTTGAGAAACAAGAACTTTTTGTTCCTCTGCGAAATAGAACAGATACCCCCTGGAGTTCTTTGGGTATCCCACAAACTTACACTGTACTGAACGTGCCTCGAGCTTGTCCGCATGCTACTTTTTTACAAAAGCTGGACATCCCCATATCTTAAGATACTTAAGATAGGGTTTCTTCCCACTCCACATCTGATATGGGGTGGTAGGCACAGTCTTGGTTGGAGCCTTGTTTAAGAGATATGCAGCTGCTTCTAGTGCATAACATCAGAAAGATCGCGGTAACTCAGCCTTGCTCATCATGGAACGAACCATATCCAATAGGGTTCGATTCCGTCTCTCCGATACACCGTTATGTTGCGGGGTGTATGGAGGAGTAAGCTGAGAGAGAATTCCATTCTCTTTTAAGTAATTCAGGAACTCGGCACTTAAGTATTCTCCGCCTCGATCCGATCTTAGAATCTTGATACTTTTGCCTGTTTGTTTTTCAACTTCATTCTTGTAATCCCGAAATTTCTCAAAGGCCTCGGATTTGTGCTTCATCAAGAAGACATGTCCATACCTAGAGAAATCATCTGTGAAAGTAATGAAGTATGAATAACCGCTTCGCGCATGTGTAGACATTGGACCACACACGTCACTGTGTATGAGTCCCAAGAGCTCGCTCGCTCTTTCTCCGTGTCCAGTGAACGGAATCTTTGTCATCTTTCTCATGAGACAAGATTCACAAGTGGCATAAGACTGATACTCGAACGGATCCAAGTATCCTTCTTTATGTAACTTAGTCAACCGTGTCTCATTGATGTGACCCAGTCTACAATGCCATAAGAAAGCCTGATTTGTATCTGGAGACTTTCTTTTGTGTGTATTCTGGACATTGAAAATCTGTGGTTGGTTTAACACGTATATACCATTGCTCAATGTACCTGACCCAATCAGAACTTGATTAAGGTGAATGTTTACAACATTACTTACAAACGCAAATTCATAACCTTCTTTAGAAACCAAAGATACAGAAATGATATTACAAGTTGCGTTGGGTACAAAAAAGCAATTACGCAAAACCAAAACATGCCCATCTGACATTCCCAGGTGATAGTCCCCCACGGCTTTAGCATCCATGCTAGCTCCGTTTGCAACTCTGAGGGTCATGTCACCTGCCTTCAAAACCCTACGGTTTCTCAACGCCTGCAAACAATTACAGATATGAGATCCTGATCCGGTATCCAATACCCAGGAAGTAGAGTTTATTGAAAGACAGTTTTCAATAACATACACACCTGAAGCTGAAGCCGCAACCTGCTTCAATTCCTGTGTCCTGGCTTTCCAAGCCCTGCAATCTTTCTTCCAGTGTCCACTCTTATGACAATAGAAGCATTCTTCCTTTCCCACAAGCTTCCCCGCAATCTTTGTTGCCTTTTCCTTTCCCTTCGTACCCACTTTACTAACACCGCCTCTTGGTTTGGCGGAGGCTTTCTTCCTCTTTCCCTTAGCTTTCGCCTTGGACCTAGAGGAAGAAGATCCTCCTACAAACAAAGCGGGTGTTTCCCTACCTTTCTGTAGGGTGCCCTCTGCGCTCCTCAGCATGTTGAGGAGTTCTGAAAGTTCAACTTCCTTTTCTTGTAAGTTGAAGTTCAGTATAAACTGGGCGTAAGTGGATGGAAGGGACTGGAGAATTAATTCCGTATAGAGTTCACTTTCCAACGTGGTCCCAAGTTCTGCGAGCTCCTCAATGTAGCCAATCATCTTAAGCACGTGGTCCGCTACCGATGATCCGACGTCCAACTTTGCCGAAAATAACTTCTTCGACACTTCGTATCTTGCGATACGAGACTGCTCTCCATACAGTTCTTTTGTATGAAGAAATATGGATTCCAAGTCCATATTCTCGTGCCTCCTCTGATGTTCGTTGTCCATAGAGGCAAGCACGAGGCACCTGGCCTTCGCGCAATCAATCTCCCAAGTCTTACGGATTTCCTTATCCGCGACGCTGGAGGTGGGACCTGGGACGGGGGGAGCTTTGGTGGTAAGAAGATACCCCAGCTTGTCGTAAGTGATTGCCATTTTGACATTCCTGAGCCAATCTTTGTAGTTTGGCCCTGTCAGTATATTTTTATCTAGAAGTAACTTAAGTCCAGTCATTTCGATTTGGTCGCTGTAGGGGGAGAGAGAAGAAACACTTTAGCATGATGCTCTTGCAAGTTTAGAGTGGTTTTTAATTTGTCTAAACAGGATGGCTCCCACTGTCTCTCGAATCCCTCCTCAAACCATAAAGGAAGAATCAGTCGGGATCAATCCCACCGCACAATACTTGCTTAACCGTTCAGCCAGGCCAGTGTCGGTACTTCGAGGGAGGTTTCCCAACGCTTTCGCGAAGTTCCTTAATTTAAGAACCTCTTTTCCCTGGGGGCGTAGCCCCGCTAACACCTTTCTAGGCACCTACTAGGTTTATAGCATTGATCGTTTAGTGAGAAATTTCCCGAGGAGTAGCATATACTCACAGTAGGATCGGGATCCAAATATCATTGCGTGACGAAACTGAAGGAATCCTACCAGAATCACCACACTCCAAATGGTATGCAAATCTAGCAAGTTTCAGTACTTATGAAACTCCCGATGTGGATTTTTGCCCCATTCTCTTATGACCTTGACGAAGGTCAACAAATCATAAGTCACATGTCAAGTTCTGCTCGTCATTTTCCAGGTTAATTTGAACCCACCCGTATATACCCTTGACGAAGGTCAACAAGGCAATACGACTATCCCAAACCAACGCATCTATCTATGCTACATATGAACACCCAACAGCTACCAATCTCTATGCCTTGACGAAGGTCAACAAACATAGCTTGAATACTATTGAATATTCATACGAAACGACGGAGGGCTACGAATGGTTTTGGCGAAACCGTGAACGTAGTGAACTTGATATAATCGATAGAACGAGATAGCTTTTAGAAGGAGTTGCTCAATCTCCGCATTTAAAAGTTAGTTTTGAAAAGAACCGAGTGGTTTTTCGAAAGTGTTCCAACGACTTTAACTTGGTTTATTATCTTGCATTAGTTCTTTTAATGCGTGATATTCTTGCATTAGTTCTTTTAATGCGTCCCATCATTTAATCCTACCATTGCAGAAAACAACCAAAATATGACGTACGCTTATGCCATTCGCATTCGCCACGGGGCCCCGTCATCACCCGTTAGGTTACTTAACTAACGACAGAGCGGGGGCTGGGCTAGCGCGGCTGTAAAACATAAGCAACGTCTAAATAGTTATAAATATAGCAATGATAGACATTACAGATCACAGATGAATACATTGGATATACTAGGAATCCGCAATCCGTTCGAGCCTGCAACGAAAAGCGGATTACACGGTCGCGGTGAATAGCCAAATACCCCACCCAAGACCCCTACGGGTGCGGCAAACTACCCGCCAAGTACTTGGTAGTTTGTGCACCCCTCCATGGGTCTATCCTAGGAGCAAAAACAGTAAAAAGAATTATACAATGACGGCTACAACCCCGACCCGGTTGTGCGGCCAAACAAATAATATTATTACATCAATTTACATATTACAAATGAATGAAAGAAAAACAAAAGCTCATCTCACATCCACCCCGGCTATTCACCCGCGACAGTCCAACACATTCATATACACATTCCAATATCAAACACAGATCACAGAGATGTATAACCCCGACTAATCTACTTATAGCGATTAGCCGACGTTCAATACATACAAACATCACAGATATAACCAACATAGTCAAAATGTAGTGAAGTTCGGAAAAAAAAATACGGAATTATAGGCCCCCAAAAACAAATTTCTATTCTGGAAAATCTGGGCACATATAATATATCTTAAAAATCCTAAAACCAATACAGAGATACACTGCACCAAAATCGAGGCAGAGAGGAGACAAGACGGCCGCGGATCCGCGGCGACATAGCTTGCTGTCGCTGCGGAAACGCGGTCGTTTGGTCAGATCTCTGGCTCGTTTTTGGTGGTTATCTTTAAAAAATCCTGAGATAATTTTTGGTATATAACAAATTTTGTTTTGACCAGAAAAATTTTTAACAGAAACTAGGGTTTTTGAAAAGTTTGGTTTTTGGATTTTTCGGTTCCGAACTTCGTTACACTTCACTACCTAGCTAGTTTAAGTTTAGTTAGGCTCTGATACCACTGTAAGTCCACGTTGCGACCCCCGGTTCTTGCGGGAAGGCGGAAACGGTATAAAAATCAAATTTTTAGCGCATGGGGCAACATGGACTAACAAAGTCGGGATCTTTTCTAAACTAAACTAGCAAACAAGCTAAAGAGTGTTAGCTACTCGGATGAAAGGTTATACCTAACTTGAACTCCTTCTTCTTGAAAACTTGTAGAGGTTGATGGTTCTTCCTCGTTGCCTTCTTTCGTGAAAGATGGATCCACCTGAGGGTTCAACCTTCGGGCTCTTTCTCGAACTTTGAGAGGACTAGAATCTCCGGCTTGCTAAACCTTTGATCCTAGAGTGAGTAGAGAGTGTCTAAGGGGTGTTTATCTTTCAAGGAGAGGGATTCTCAACACATGAGAAGGATTCTCCTTTTGCTAGAGGAAGAAGAAGATGAAGTGAGGAGAGAGAAGCTAAATGATAGAATGAGCTATCTTTTTCTTTCTTGCAACCATATCACAAAAGAAAAAGAATTATCAAAATAATAATAATGAAAATGAAATAGTTGATGGAAGGTTTAGGAATGACCGTTATCATTTCAAACATTAAATGAATTTGCTAGAATCAAAGAGCATCTTTCTTTTGTAATGATGATGGTCAAACCTTCAACCATGGTCAACAAGTCAACCATGGTCAACTAGTCAACAAAATCCAACCATGACACAATTTCATTTTATTAATATTATTAATTGATATAACATAAATCCATTAGGGTTTGGAAAAAGACGACTGTCAACTGTGCATACGCACCCGTTCCGAAACCCTAATGAAAGTCCTCTTCCTCCTCTTCAAACAACTGTGCATACACACCTGCATTCTTGTTCCGAGGAACATGAATACTGAGAGATAAAAGCAACCCCAAAACATATACCAGTATCTGACTCAAACCAGAGCCAGCCAGTAATATCCGTCCGGACTCCAAACGTGCACAAGTGCGTGGATGAGAACGAAGCCTGTCGCAAAACCATGCGACCTCTACTCTTTTTGCCCAGAGGCGAATACCCTCTGTGTGGGACTCTAAAGACTCGACACTACGCTGGCAGTGGGTTTAACCACAGACCGCAAGCGGCACTAGCTGTGCGTAACGGTCCCCAGGTAGATGCCGACAAGAAGGCTGACGAGGTGAACCCCATCTGAACTCCTACTGAGTCTGAATGTGACAGTCTCTGTACAGTCCGGTCTGTTCGTCTAATACATCGCATGTCGGGCCTAGGGGGCGGTAAAACGTCAGTCCCCTAATAGCGGTACAAGTCGTGTCGGAGTGAAGCCCAAAACACCCTGAGATAACACTGGAAGCCTACCAGTATATCTCGCTTGCCCTGGCCAGGGACTACTCGTGTAATGGCTCTCCTAGACACAGCGCGATGTCAACCCCCAATACCGGGAGAGACGAATCCTGTCTAACCGTCACTACCTCCAAGTGCTTCGGGACTGTACCCAATTATTACCAGTTTGCACGACTCCTTTGAGCCGTGGTAGGGTAGTAATCAAAGTACAGTGGGAACACATTCGAGGCGAAGTGACAATGTCAAGTCAGCGGACTAAGCTGTACTCATGTCACCTGGGAACTGATAACTGACGATAGGTATAATACCAACCTGTCAGTTCCCGACGAGTCCTGTCCAGTGTACTCGTAACCCAACGAGCACCCGTATACTATCTCCAGTACGACGTACTGATGGCTGTGGGACAGACCATCTCCCACACTGGGATGAGAAGCGCATACGCTAGTCTACTCCGGAGTATCGATGCCCTGTCTCGACAGTCCTGCGACTAGGGACCTGTATAAGGATGTGCTTATAGATTACCCAGCCCCCACTAGTGTGACTGCCATCACAACGCTGGTAATCAAGCAAAGATCCTAAGGGCTCCACTAATGCGTATAAGTGATATACTGAAATAAACACAAGTACACATTGAAGTAGAAACAAACCAAGTAGCATACTACTATATTGAGCAAGATCGTTTATACAAGGTGAATATCCCAAGCTTCCATTAAGTAATATACAAACTAGTATGATACAGTAATGGCCTCTAGGGTATATACACTAACAACCCCTTGGTAGCATCCGCACATCTTGTTCTCATCCCGTTCAGGGAAACGGACGTGTTTGGATGGCTACGTGCACGTACGTGCATCCGTTCTTGGGGGTATACATTTTCTTTAACTGGGTATTCATTTTGAAATTTGGAAGTCGCATATATTTTTAATATTTTAAATCTGAATTTTTAAACTCGACCCGGGCGTGTTTTGGAGTAGTTTTGTATTTGCCAAAATCTCAAAACGGACTAATATTATAATATTAGATTCTTTATTCATTCAAAACTTTCTTTAACTAAATAAATATTTTTATAACCAAATCAACAAATCTCTCTCTCTCTTTCTATCTCTCTCTCTCACCATCTCTCTCTATCTCTCTCTCTCTTTCTCTCCCTCTCTCACCGTCTCTCTCTCTCTCTCTATCTCTCACAAATCTCTCTCTCTAATAAACAATTTTATATGTTTCTCAATATATTATTCTTCTCTCTCCAATCAAATAATCTCACCTCCTTCTCTCTCGTTATATATACAACTCATCCCTATTTAAAACCCAAAACCCATTTCTTATTCTTCTTCTCCAAGCAAGCCGATGACCCATCTTCCTGACCATCAACCGAGCACCATCCTTCCTTCAACCCGCAACCCACCATCATCGCCCCCTAATCCTCTACCGTCAGCATTGCCTCCATCTTCATCATCTCCACCGCAGAAACCAACTCGACTCCCCCCGAGCAGCCGCCTCATCCCCAGCACGCACCACCACCGTCAGCATCACCTTCGTCCTCCCCGAGAACCCATCTCCATCGCTGCCTCCTCTTCAACTCCAACCAAGAACATAAAACCCTCACCGGTGCCAACTTCGATCCCCGCAGCACCCTGTCGAGATCCCCTCGCCTTCTACTTCGCCTGATACCCGAGAACTTCCCATCGCAGGCACATCTAGACTCCATAACCGAGCCTTGCAACCCTTGCCGACTTCACTGGTATATCAGGGCACCTATCCACAGTAAGATCTTTCCTCCTTCTCCCTTTCTAAAGTTTTTCTTTTGTTTTAATGTTCACTGTTCATTTGTTCGCCGGAATCCGGTCGCGCCGTCGACGATCCCGACGACCCAGCAAGCATCTTTGACCCGTGTGATCCCTTTGTGCGTTGTCTGGATTCGTTTTGTGTACCGTGCGCACGTCGCGACTTTTCCGCCGACGTGTGACGTTCCGTATACCCGTATCGCGATCTGTCAAGGCAAGTGAAAGTTGCTACATGCTATCTATAATATTTTTATACCTATTAAATTGCATAGTAAAACTGTAGATTACATATAGCGCCATATGTTCCATTTTCCTTTTCGATGTTCCATATATTATTTTAGATTTGGATCTTGAATTATAACTTGTTGCATGTTAGATTACAATATCGTGTACCTACGTCCCTATTTAAATCAAATAACAATTATTTACATAGCCCATAGTACCCCTTTTATAGTTTATACCTTATCGGACGATCGTTTACATACATCTAGCCTAAATTATATTCAATTGCATCTCTAGATTATTTAGTACATATTAATATGATTTTAACATCCATATTTGTTATACTGTATTTAAGTAATGTTGAAACTATCCCTTAAACCCAAACTGATAACCGTGCATCTATATAGCTTAATCTGTACCTGATTGCATTTCACATTACAATGTTCCAGTTTATTGTTCTATTAGTACCCATACTTGTTTTGTATACCCATTCTTATGTTAGTTTGTTTGTGAGCACCCACATGACATTGTGTGCACCCCTGACATGACTTGTCACACCCATTACTTGACGCGACATGGTACCGTGCAACTCTTGACATGACATGACACCTATATACATTACTTGACTTGACCTGATGTACCATGGCTTTACCTGTTACCTGATCTTGTTACTAATGCCAACAAACTTTACCTGTTGTTCCTACGGACATTTCCTGTTGTCTATCCAGACAAACCTGTACCTGTCTGATGCTGTGTTGGCATTAGCTCCAGATTATTTAATACCTAACTTGAACACATATAACTTGGGGGTATGGGGAAATCAATGATGAAACCTGACTTGCAACTCGATAGTTCGCTACCTTTACTGATCAGTTTTAGAGGGTAGGCCAGCCTTGGGATGATGCTGTTGACATCATCCATCGTTATCCACTACCTTTTTTTAGAGGCTAGGCCAGCCTTGGGATGCTGCTGCAGACATCATTCATCATTACCCCTGTTCCTTTAGTGCCTAGCGGCATGTCTCGGTTTCAGCCCGAGAATCTTCACCGTGATCCCGGGCACGCACGGGATACTATTGAGTTACATCAACGATTCATCAAATTGATTTCAAAGACTTGAGAGTAGTTAACCCATTAGACCAGTTTAGATTACTCACTGCACACTACCTTTCACTGCCCTGATTTTTATTGCTGTTACACCTGCTTTACCTTTTATGATCATACTTGCATGTCTTGCTGCCCTGTTTATATATTATTGCTTGATGATATGACGCGCTGACGTCTGGGTTTTGCATGGTCCGGATCCTCTACCTTTGTTGCAGACTGATCAGGAGCATTGCCGCTGTTAGACCAAGCGGTAAGGATCCTGTTGGTACCCAGTTCTACTTTCTAGGTGTTTTATTTTGGACCTTTTGCTTCCGCATATTATATCATTTCTTGATTCATTTACTCTGGCTCATGGACATGTACTAGATAGTTTAGTTTACTTTCCTGTTCTTGATATTCTACAGCTGTAATGTGACTGTGGAGGGATTTTTCCTATCCACGGGTAGCATGGTTGGCTATGTCACGTGCCTATCTTAGCGTACTCTGGGAAGTGGGGCTTGACATGGTTTGTTTGGTATCAGAGCCATAGGATATAGATTAATCGAGTTTGATTCTTTTTGTAGTTGGGTATTGGACCCAATACACGAATCAGAATACTCGTGATTAGGAACATGTCCTGCCACCTTGTTATCGTGATTCTTGAATCATATCTTTCTTTTATCCTTCGTTTTGACGATATGCAAACAACTTTGCATCTCGGCTTGAAACCTTTTTGGTTCTCTATTGTTTCTCCCTGTTCTTTGATTCTGATACTATGATTTGGGCGACTTGAGTGGAGTTATGTAATTGTACCCATGAACTGCAGCATGGTTATAATGCGGTACTCTATTTAAGTAACTTGGAGTCCTGGTCTTGATTCACTTCCTTGTATTATGGTCGTTATATTACCTTGCTTCTCTCGGTTTCATTGCTTAACAGTTCTTGTTTTATCGCCAGCTTGAATCATGTTTACCGTGCTTAATCCTCTTCAGTATTTTGACTTCGGTTGAAGTCATTTCGGTATCTTACTTGTTCATGTTTTCCTCACAGTAGAATTATTCAATTCTGGTGCACCCCTTTGTTTGTTGTTGTCTTGGGAATGGATTTTCGCGGCACTTTCCACGCTCATATTGATTGTAAGGAAAGGAAAGTGATTCTCCAGATTATCGGACATCCGGAGTTTGTTTGGCTGGAGGAAGCTGTTCTGTCGGGCCAGTCGAGTTTAGGGCTAGGCCGACAAATAATGTTCTTCCATCGATGGAAGTTATTAAGGAAGAAGCGCCAGCTGTTGTTCGAGATTTCATGGACGTGTTTGAAGACATATCGGGTTTACCGCCGAAGCGAGACGTGGAGTTCGCGATTAATCTTGTTCCTAGTGCAGCGCCAATCTCAAAGGCGTATTACCCGATGGCACCAGTGGAGTTGGAAGAAGTCAAGAAGCAAGTTACCGAATTGCTAGAGAAGGAGTGGATTCGCAGCAGCAACTCACTTTGGAGAGCTCCAGTTCTTCTAGTAAAGAAGAAAGATGGCACAAGGAGGATGTTCATCGATTATTGAGAATTTAGACCGGGTAACTATTAAGAACAAGTTTCCGATCCCTCGCATTGGCGAATTGTTCGAGCAGCTTAGTGGCGCGAGGGTATTCTCGAAGCTGGATTTGCGGTCCGGATATCATCAGGTCCGAGTTAAACCAGAAGATATTTGCAAGACTGTGTTCCGAACTCGGTATGGACATTATGAGTATCAGTGATGCCTTCAGAGTAACAAATGCACCGGCGATATTTATGGACTTGATGAGCTGAATCTTTTCACCATTCTTGGACCAATTTATAGTGGTGTTCATTGATGATATTTTGGTCCACTCAAAAGAGTATTGAAGAGCATGCAGAACACTTGAAGATTGCACTGCAGACATTGAGGCAAGGAAATTGTATGCAAAGATGAGCAAGTGCGAGTTTTGGATTGAAGAAGTAAAGTTTTGGGGCACGTTGTGGCTGGAGATGGAATCACCATTGATCCAAAAGATTACAGCAGTTCGAGATTGGCCGATTCCGAAGAATGTTGCGAAGATAAGAAGCTTTCTTGGACTTGCCGGGTATTACTGAAGGTTCGTGGAGAACTTTGCTCGTCTGGCGGAGCCTTGGCCAAGTTTACGCGCAGAGAGGTACCATTTGTGTGGACGGATAAGTGTGCGTCAGCTTTTGAGGCGTTGAAGCAGAGATTGATAACCGCTCCTATTCTGATCGTGCCAGACAATTCCGGAGGATTGGTGATTCACAGCGACGCATCTAGGAAAGGTTTGGGATATGTTTTGATGCAGCATGGGAAGGGTATAGCTTACGCATCGAGACAGTTGAAGACCCATGGGAAGAATTACCCAACCCATGATTTGGAGCTAGCAGCTGTGATTTTCGCTTTGAAGATTTGGAGACACTACTTACTGGGTGAAAGGATCGAAGTATTCACCGATCACAAAAGCCTAAAATAGGTGTTCACACAGAAGGAGCTTAATATGAGGCAGCGCAGATGGTTAGAACTGATGGCTGACTACGATCTTGATCTTAAGTACCATCCGGGAAAAGTTAGTGTTGTGACGGATACGCATAGTCGGTTGCCAGCAATTTAGATGTTGACTGCACAGAAGGAATTTATTGAAGATTTTTCGAAGATTTGAGTTGGAGATTGTGATACCACATTCTTCGGGACAGTTGATGCAGCTGCAAGTACAGTCGTCATTGATCGAGAATATTAAAGCAGCGCAATTGAAGGACCCAAGATTGCAAAGGTTTCGAGAACTGGTTGAAGCTGAAATTCGAACGGACTTATTGATTCATGAAGGTGATACGTTGAATTATGGTAGCCGTTTGTGTGTGCCAAGGGGAGATATCCATGAAGAAGCTATGAAGGAGGCACACAGTTCCGCGTATTCCGTACATCCAGGAGGCACGAAGATGTACCGAGATATACGACAGCATTTCTGGTGGAAAGGCAGGAAACAGGAGATTGCCCGCTTTGTAGCAAGGTGCTTGGTGTGTCAGGAAGTTAAGGATGAACATCAAAGGGTTGCTGGTTTATTGCAACCACTTCCGATTCCTCGGTGGAAGTGGGAACATATAACCATGGAGTTCGTGACGGCTTTACCACGAAGTCCAAAGGGCAACAAGGCAGTTTGGGTGATTGTTGATAGATTGACCAAGGCGGCTCATTTCATCCCTTCTCGGGTTGGTCAATCAGCAGAAACTTTGGCAGAACGGTACATGCAGGAAATTGTAAGATTACATGGTGTACCGATGAGCATTGTGTCCGACCGTGACACCCGTTTCTTAGCACACTTTTGGAGGAGCTTACAGGAAAGTTTGGGGACGCGATTGAAGTTTAGCATAGCCTATCATCCTCAAACAGATGGCCAGTCGGAGAGAACGATCCAAACTCTTGAAGGCATGTTGAGAGCTTGCAAGGTTCATGGGAGGATCATCTACATTTGGTGGAGTTTTCGTACAACAACAGTTTCCAGGCGACTATTCAGATGGCTCCATTCGAAGCTTTATATGGTCGCAAGTGTCGTTCACCTGTTTGTTGGGACGATGTTGGAGAGCGAAGATTGTTGGGACCGGATTTGATCGTGCAGACAGTTGAGAAGGTTAATACTATCCGGAATCATATGAAAGCAACACAAGACCGACAGAAGAGTTAGGCAGATATATCGAGAAGACCTCTAGAGTTTGTTTGGTGATTGGTATTCTTGAAGATATCACCGACTAGAGGGGTGATCTGTTTCGGAAGTCGAGGAAAGCATAGTCCTCGACTCGTTGGACCTTTTGAGATTTTGGAGCGTATTGGAGAAGTGGCGTATCGTTTGGCGTCACCGCAATCTTTGGAGAATGTTCATGACGTGTTTTACGTACCTTAACTCCGTAGGTATATTCAAGATGAAACACATGTGTTGAATCAATCGGAGCTAACCGTATGTGAAGATTTGACTTTTGAGGAACGACCGATGTCGATTGTGGAACGAAGGGAAAAGGGTCTTAAGAACGAGGTTATCTCTCTTGTACTTGTTTCTTGGGGTAATCGCTCACATGAAGAATCAACTTGGGAACGAGAAGATGAAGTCCGACAGAAGTTTCCCCATCTATTATTGTAGTTTCTTGATTGTTTATCTTTTCTTGTTCTTGGAATTTCGAGGACGAAATTCTTTTTGTAGTTGGGTATAATGTAACAACCTAGTTCATGTATACCAATTACAGTTCCTGTATTTCCTTATTCGTGATATTCTTGATTTAACGTATTGTAGCGAATGGTGTTTTACACTTTATATTGCATTCGACCCGACCCGCTTGCTTGAACCTGTTTGATTCTTATTTATAGATTACCTTGACTTGTTGCATGGACACGAGCATCTCATGTTTAGTACATACTGGTATTTTATCTAGTATCGCACTTTTTGCATATAAAATTTTAGGTCACGGAAAATAATTTAAAATTGCATTTCATAACCTGCATGATACCCCTAACCCCTTGGTAGCATCCGCACATCTTGTTCTCGTACCGTTCAGTGAAACGGACGTGTTTGGATGGCTACGCGCACATACGTGCATCCGTTCTTGGGGGTATGCATTTTCTTTAACTGGGCATTCATTTTGAAATTTGGAAGTCGCATATATTTTTAATATTTTAAATCTGAATTTTTGGACCCGACCCAGGCTTGATTTGGAGTAGGTTCGTATTTGCCAAAATCTCAAAACGGACTAATATTATAATATTAGATTCTTTATTCATTCAAAACTTTCTTTAACTAAATAAATATTTTTATAACCAAATCAACAGACCTCTCTCTCTCTTCCTCTCTCTCTCTCACCGTCTCTCTCTCTCCCTCTTTCTCTCTCTCTCTCACACCGTCTCTCTCTATCTCTCTCTCCCTCTTTCTCTCTATCTCTCACAAATCTCTCTCTCTAATAAACAATTTTACATGTCTCTCAATATATTATTCTTCTCTCTCCAATCAAATAATCTCACCTCCCTCTCTCTCGTTATATATACAACTCATCCCTATTTAAAACCCAAAACCCATTTCTTATTCTTCTTCTCCACAGCAAGCCGACGACCCATCTTCCTGACCATCAACCGAGCACCATCCTTCCTTCAACCCGCAACCCACCATCATCGCCCCCTAATCCTCTACCGTCAGCATTGCCTCTATCTTCATCATCTCCACCGCAGAACCCAACTCGACTCTCCCCGAGCAGCCGCCTCATCCCCAGCACGCACCACCACCGTCAACATCACCTTCGTCCTCCCCGAGAACCCATCTCCATCGCTGCCTCCTCTGCAACTCCAACCAAGAACATAAAACCCTCACCGGTGCCAACTTCGATCCCCGCAGCACCCTGTCGAGATCCCCTCGCCTTCTACTTTGCCTGATACCCGAGAACTTCCCATCGCAGGCACATCTAGACTCCATAACCGAGCCTTGCAACCCTTGCCGACTTCCCTGGTATCTCAGGGCACCTATCCACAGTAAGATCTTTCCTCCTTCTCCCTTTCTAAAGTTTTTCTTTTGTTTTAATGTTCACTGTTCTTTTGTTCGCCGGAATCCGGTCGCGCCGTCGACGATCCCGACGACCCAGCAAGCATCTTTGACCCGTGTGATCCCTTTGTGCGTTGTCTGGATTCGTTTTGTGTACCGTGCGTGCGTCGCGACTTTTCCGCCGACGTGCGACGTTCCGTATACCCGTATCGCGATCTGTCAAGGCAAGTGAAACTTGCTACATGCTATCTATAATATTTTTATACCTATTAAATTGCATAGTAAAACTGTATATTACATATAGCGCCATATGTTCCATTTTCCTTTTCGATATTCCATATATCATTTTAGATTTGGATCTTGAATTACAACTTGTTGCATGTTAGATTACAATATCGTGTACCCACGTCCCTATTTAAATCAAATAACAATTATTTGCATAGCCCATAGTACCCCTTTTATAGTTTATACCCTATCGGACGATCGTTTACATACATCTAGCCTAAATTATATTCAATTGCATCTCCAGATTATTTAGTACATATTAACATGATTTTAACATCCATATTTGTTATACTATATTTAAGTAATGTTGAAACTATCCCTTAAATCCAAACTGATAACCGTGCATCTATATATCTTAATCTGTACCTGATTGCATTTCATATTACAATGTTCCAGTTTATTGTTCTATTAGTACCCATGCTTATTTTGTATACCCATGCTTATGTTAGTTTGTTTGTGAGCACCCACATGACATTGTGTGCACCCCTGACATGACTTGTCACACCCATTACTTGACACGACATGGTACCGTGCAACTCTTGACATGACATGACACCTATATACATTACTTGACTTGACCTGATGTACCATGGCTTTACCTGTTACCTGATCTTGTTACTAATGCCAACAAACTTTACCTGTTGTCCCTACGGACATTTCCTGTTGTCTATCCAGACAAACCTGTACCTGCCTGATACTGTGTTGGCATTAGCTCCAGATTATTTAATACCTAACTTGAACACATATAACTTGGGGGTATGGGGAAATCAATGATGAAACCTGACTTGTAACTCGACAGTTCGCTACCTTTACTGATCAGTTTTAGAGGCTAGGCCGGCCTTGGGATGCTGCTGCTGATATCATCCATCGTTATCCACTACCTTTTTTTAGAGGCTAGGCCAGCCTTGGGATGATGCTGCAGACATCATTCATCATTACCCCTGTTCCTTTAGTGCCTAGCGGCATGTCTCTGTTTCAGCCCGAGAATCTTCACCGTGATCCCGGGCACGCACGGGATACTATTGAGTTATATCGACAATTCATCAAATTGATTTCAAAGACTTGAGAGTAGTTAACCCATTAGACCAGTTTAGATTACTCACTGCACACTACCTTTCACTGCCCTGATTTTTATTGCTGTTACACCTACTTTACCTTTTATGATCATACTTGCATGTCTTGCTACCCTGTTTATATATTATTGCTTGATGTTATGACGCGCTGACGTCTGGGTTTTTTATGGCCCAGATCCTCTACCTTTGTTGCAGACTGATCAGGAGCATTGCCGCTGTTAGACCGAGCGGTAAGGATCCTGTTGTTACCCAGTTCTACTTTCCAGGTGTTTTATTTTGGACCTTTTGCTTCCGCATATTATATCATTTCTTGATTCATTTACTCTGGCTCATGGACATGTACTAGATAGTTTAGTTTACTTTCCTGTTCTTGATATCTCTACGGCCGTAATGTGACTGTGGAGGGATTTTTCCTATCCACAGGTAGCATGGTTGGCTATGTCACGTGCCTATCTTAGCGTACTCTGCGAAGCGGGGCGTGACACAATGGTCCCAGCAGAGATCGGACTGCCCAGTTATAGAGTCGAACACTTCAATGATGAAGCAAACACCTCGACGCTCCGGACTAATTTGAACATCTTGCTAGAGAAGCAGGACCGGACACAGATCAAAGCCGCCGGTTATCAACAACAAACTGCTCGCTATTACAATGCCCGAGTTAAGCATCGCGCCTTCAAGACGGGAGATTTGGTCTTAAGGCGGAACGAATTCGTAAATCAGGGAAGACTGCACAAGTTCTCCCCGAAGTGGGATGGCCCTTTCCTCGTCTCCGAAGTATTGCCCGGTGGAGCCTACCGCTTACAAGATACAGGGGGACGGAAGTTTCTTTGGCCTACAACGCTGAAAAACTCAAACTATAAAAATGAATGTATTTTCTTCTTTTTGAAGCATTGTAGTTTTTGTTAAGTCTCCCAAGTTATAAGAGACTTCTTCCATAAATTTTGTACTCTTTCACGGTCCTGAGATCCCTAGATTCATTTCTAAGAGAAAATTCAAAATGCTAAGAGATAAAAGAAGACAAAACACATCGGAAAAGAAGAATTTTATACATTGAGAGGTAGTATGGGCTCCTCAGCCTTACACAATTTCTTTTAATTACAACAGAAAGGGTAGGGGGTCGAGAAAGCACTGCCGATGGTACTCCGAGGAGATCTCCGCCAGCCGAGCCCTAGCCTCTTCAGCCCGCTCCTTCTGATGCTGCCCATGGACCCGAGACACCACGGAAGCACTAGAACTCCGGCCAGCCGGGCAAGAGTCTGCAATCTGCCTCTTTTGGAAACCTTCCAAAAGAAGAACCTCAAAAGCCCGAGTACGCTCCTCCGCCCATACGTACGGTACTTCCTTCCGCGTCAGCTTCGTCAAAGGTTCAGCGACTTATGCAAAGTCTTCAACGAACCGTCGATGATATCCTGCCAATCCCAGGAAGCTTCTGATCTTAGCCACTCACTTCGGTGTCAGCCAATCTCTAACCGATTCTATCTTCGCTGGGTCCACTGAGATACCTTCGCCCGAAACAACGTGTCCCAAGAACCGCACTTTGTCGAGCCAGAACTCATATATTCTCTGCCGAAAACGGGGACGAGACCGCATAGGTCCGTCTTGCCTGAATTTCGAGGGACGATACTATTTGGTGCTATCCTTGCACCTCTCCGAAGATGCCAAGTTGATTTATGACACCATGTATCGGAGGTTTAGACGGATGCGGCCGATGTAGCAGACTTCGTCAGATTCCCCCTTGTTGAGGGGTTTTTGATTGTGGGGACGCTCTTCCCTGCAGGCGCAAGCCCCTGCAGTTAATTACGCTACCGCATCGCGGTAACCACTTTCTCCTTCTCCAGATGGTCACTTCGTGTCGTGTGCGTTTGTTTTGTTTTTGGTTGCCCATGGATTGTATACGGAGACTAATTTATGTTGTCGCCCGTAGAGCGTGGATTAGTCCAAATCCGTATTTTCTTAGATTTGGGTTTGGATTTGGGTTTAAGGATACGTTAGTCTCATTTGAGACTAAGATCGACTTCAACGTTTGTTAAGGATACGTTAGTCTAATTTTAGACTAAGATCAACTTAACGGATCGTTTAGATCCAACAAAAGAGCATTTGGGCTCTACTGTTTAGTTCAGGGACATTGTGGTTGATTAGTTTAGGGACATTATGGTCCGAGGTTAAAGACATCATAGTCCATGGGCTTAAGAACCCCACAGTCCGAGGTTAAGGACATCATAGTCCATGGATTTAAGGACCCCATAGTCCAAGGTTAAGGACATCATAGTCCATGGGTTTAAGGACCCCACAGTTCAAGGTTAAGAACATCATCGTCCATGGGTTTAAGGACCCCACAGTCCAGTTTAAAGATGTCATAGTCCGTAAAGTTTATGGTTGTCGGGACCCGTCACCTCTCTGAAGACGTTGAAAGATTACAATGACAAATATCAGGGGAGTAAAGAGATGTACCCATGAACCAATTTTGGTTGAGAGATCTGTAGTCCAATTTTAGACTAAGATCAAAAGATTCGTGAGCAGATGGGCTCAGTTAATCTGAATTGAGGAATTAAGGCCAAACTTGGGCTAAGTCCAATCAAGTTAAAATGTTTAACATTTATTTTGGGTTGTTGAGCATTTATTTGGACTTGGCCCTTTTAACAATGTTGAGCATTGACTTGAATTCTGACAATATTTTGTCTTTTATTGAATGCTGAGCATTCATCATAGATCTGGGCTTATTAAAGAACAATTTATGTTCTGTCAACGCAGCACATGGTGCGCTTGGAGCTTTGCGCCAATCAAAGAGCGCAGTGCGCTTCTATCGAGTAGCGCACACGTGGTGCGCTTAGCGCTGAGCGCCAGTCTATGAGCGCATTGCGCTGATTTATGAGCACAAAGCGCTATTTTATGAGCGCCAAGCGCTATCTGTTTAGTGGCGCACACGTGAGGAGCACGTGGTGCGCTTGGCGCTGAGCGCCAGTCCAAGAGCGCAAAGCGCTAGTTCATGAGCCAGAGCGCTAGCTGTTAAGTGGCGCACACGTGAGGAGCACGTGGTGCACTTAGCGCTGAGCGCCAGTCCATGAGCGCAAAGCGCTAGTTCAAGAGCGCAAAGCGCTAACTGTTGAGTGGCGCACACGTGAGTGACACGTGGTGCGCTTGGCGCTGAGCACCAAGCCAAGAGTGCGGAAGTGCATCTGATCAATTTTATGATCTGAGAAATAAATTCTCGTTTATAAGAGATTTTGTCTCAAGATTCTAAGAAAAAAGTTCTTATTTTGTAGGAGATATTTTAATCTCTTATATTGATGAAAGACTTTGCCTTTATAGATCTGTGATCCTTAAAAGAATTGAATTATTCTCCCCCCTTTTTATAATGAGATGTTCATGATCTCTTTGAGAAAGACCTTAGTTTTATAGATCTATTATCTATGAGAAAGAAGTAAATTCTTCTTTTATTTTATGATGAGATCTTTTGATCTCTTTGTAAAAGACCTTGCTCTTGTAGATCTATGATTTTAAAGAAAGAAGTGAATTCTTCTTTTTAATTATGAGATGATTTCATCTCTTTGTTCTTTCACCTTGAAGAAAATAAGTTCTTCTATCGAGAGCTTGGCTCTTCTTTCTGAGGTTTTTTCAAAACTTATGGGGGGATTTCTCTCTTTTTTCTGTATCTCCTTTTCTCCCTAAACTTGATGTCTTGGGGCCTTTATATAGGGCAAGCTGATTTGTTCAATCAGTTAAGGAGATCTTTTCTCCAATTGATTTGGGAATTCCCCACCATTGGATCTTTGATCCAAGGGCTTCTGATTTACAGAAGGCAATCTTCTTGTTTTTAACAAGATTGGGAAATCTTTCCATACAGAATTGATTCTGTATTTTGGTGATTTTTAATCGCCATTGGATCATTGATCCAACAGTGCTCTAATTTACAGAGCACAATCTTGTTGTTTGGAAAGATTTTGAGGAATCTTTCCTTAACAGAATTTAATTCTGATTAATTAATGATTTATCATTATTATTGGATCTTTGATCTGACGGTGGGGAGCTTTTAGTTCCAGCGCTAGCGTGGCGCGATGCATAGAGCGCAGCGCACTAAGCGCCAGCGCACCCGTGCTTTGCACGTGGCGCGCTGCTTAGAGCGCTAGCGCACACGTGCTTTGCACGTGGCGCGCTGCTTAGGGCGCAGCACACTTGGCGCTGCATCTGAAGCGTTGCTTCATTTCAAAATTTGAATTTTGAACAGAGCCTTGCTCTGATTCGGGGAAACAAATGCCTCCACCGTTGCGCTCGCGTGGCCCATACGTGAGTGCAGCGGTAGCAACATCTGCGCCCTTAGATCAACTCAGAAGTTGAAACGGCATCTCAGTGCCTATAAATAGGATCCTTGGCTCTTGAGATATTTTCAGTTCATCTTCTTCTTTCTGAGAAATTTTATTCTCTTGCAGAGCATCGCTCTTTGACTTAAGAACTTTCTTAAGGACAGAACTCTGTCAAAATCTTAGGTAAAGATTAAATCTTTGAGTAGATCATTTAATAATTTAGGGTTTCACCCATTAACAGAGCTTTGCTCTTCATAGATCTTAGATCTAAAGAAAACCTTTTTTAGGGTTTCTTGACCCATTAATAGAGCTTTTCTCTCTTGAATAACGGAGATTTGTTAATCTCTTATGAAGAACTCACAGAGTTTGTTCATGGATCTTGAAGATCTCAGAATTTTAATTCATATATAAAAATTGATTTCAATTTCTCTGATGGATCATTCCATTATTTCTTCAGAGCAAGGCTCTAAAGGAATTTTTATTCCTTCATCATTAGAGTTTGACAGATGTCACTCTGTCACAGAGCACTGCTCTCAAGTGGAGATTTACTCCTTAACCCGAGGGGTTCTCATTAAATGAGAATCAATTGAGGATTTGCTCATTTAATTGACAATCTCATCAAATGATGAGGCTGTTTTATTAATGATGCAATGTTATCTGGATTATGTGGGTCCCTTTTGGTCCCTCTCTACTGCATTGCAGTGTGGTACGAATTTTAAAGTACCAAGTGTCAGAATTTAAATTATACCATTGACGGTTGACTTTTGTTCTTTTTCGCGCAAGTGACATGTCTTTCAACACTTCCTTCCCGTTCGTCCGCTCAGAAGGCGGATTCCCCGAAGCGCCCATAGACCGAGAGGTTCTTGTGCTGATCAAAGACCATGACCCGGAGCACAAGAATCTTTATTTATGGGGTAGATGGTACGATCAAATTATCAGAGGCCGCCGGAGCTTTTCTTGTGCGGCACCCTCGGAGCCTATCTCTGCGATCCCTTATGCAGATGCACCCCCGATAAGCTATACTGTGGAGGAGGTGAATTGGACTTCAGAAGGTCTCCTTCGGCCTTCTATTGCCGCAGTACCCGTGTAGTCGTCGGTGGCTTTGGACAATCTAGGACAGCGCATATGTTAGGGCGAGTCGCGCCCTTAGGGACAGCCCTACAACATAGGACTAACTCCCCGTCACCCGGTCGGATACTTACAGTGGGCCCGATATATTTTATTAGCGAAGAAGTCGCAGCTGTTGAAGATTGGATTGTACCCTGCGATTTACGCTTCCTTATTCCAGTATTCTGCACCCCTACATGGTGGATCAAGGCGTTTCTAGAGCAATGGAACATTCTAACCTACACCTTCCTCTTATTGGATCGAGAAGTCTCCATTTCCTTAGAGGAATTTGCCGAGGTCTCTGGTTTACCCGTTAGGGGAGAGCATTACGAGGAGCTGCTTCTTTCGGATGAGTATATTTTTGCCACCAAATCAATGGTAATGGGTCTTACCCCAGAGAACGCCATTCAACACCAGTTCCCAAGTTTGATAAAGGTGTTGAATATATATGAGAGCCTCTTTCTCGAATCCGGAGGCCGCGTGGTTACCTTTACGGATTTTATCGCTCGTTTTCTCCGTGCGGAAGTTTTATCGCGACAAGATGAAAAGTTTGCCAAACTTGATGATCCTTTCAGCTTTGGCTTGGATCGCCGGCCAATATTGGAAGCCGATCAAAAGGATTTCTTTCTTCCAAACGTCGCGATTGTCCCCTTTTCAGAAATTGCCACTCCGGGCATCGATGAGGAAGTGTTCTTTCTAGGGTTCCTGGGTTTGTGGTTAAGTTGGTTCGCGCTTCCCATGCACCCTCGCTATATGAGGCCATCTGTCTTCTACCTCGAGCATCGAATGGTTGCCAGGATACAAGTGGACATCGGGATTGCTGGGTTAGCCCACCTGTATCATGGCCTCAGCTTAGCGGCGGATACTACTGAGCCAGGGGTGCAGCCTGCCAACTTCTCAATGCATTATTTCACCTCATGGCTCGAGTTGCACGTACTTGGGGTCTTCGGTATCCACAGAAGACCTTCTTTTTATGACAGATGTAAGTTCCCTTGGATAATGCGGCTAATCGACGCATCCATCGTAAGTCCGACACTGCGGGAAGCTAGGGGTTTTCTCCTTCGTCCACGCATGGTTGGAGATGGTATGTATTTTACCGATAAAATTTTGACCGTCGGCCAGGAATCCGCGAAGACGGTGCTGCTATTGCAGGACATCTTTAAAGACGGGGCCTCTGTGTTGAAAGCTCGGGAGATTCTTCATCTGTACTCTATCAGGCCGGGCTTTCTCGTATTTAGGCAGAATGATGCAGCGTTGTTCATGAGATACAACCCACATCGTTTCGCCCAGCAGCTAAGCTATAATCAGGGCGTCCCGCTTGAGGCTTTCCTGGCAGAACCTGCTGCTACCGAAGAGGGTATACAAAGCGTGCTGCATCATTTTATGCGCCTGAACACGGGATCCAACTTCTTCATTAGTGAAACGAGCTGTGTTCCGAAGGCCCTGAATGTGTATGTGGCGTGGTATCAACATTCGATGGGCGCCGTTATTAGGGAGGAGAGGCGATTGCTACTTGATCGCAAGGGCACCGCTCCGGCTGGTAATCCAAACGTCCCTCTGAAGCGACGAACCATTGTTCATCCTCCCTTAAGAGAAGTCGTTGCGGTCAAGGTCCCGCATGATAGGCCTGAGCTACCGATACCTCGTGCTCCCGTGGAAACGGTGACTGTGGCGTTTCCCGAGTCTGGCGTGGGTTCAGATATCGGGACTCGTCGTCCCAAGGTTCCCACCAAGCGTAAGCTTGTGCTAGCAGCGACCGGTACTTGACCACAGAAGAAGAAGAAGAAGTCGATTCTTTCTGTCGATGTTGTACTCAGCCAGGAGCCTCATGCTCCTTATAGCGAGGGCCTGAGCGAGTATAGGACCAACGAAGGCCTATTCATAGCGCCGGATGATACCGACCTCGAGGCTGCTATTGCAGCTTCCGAGCGATTAGCAAGCCACAAAGCGGGACTGGCTATTCTCGCACAATCACATAAATCTCAGCTGTATCTTTTGTCATTGCATTACATTTTTATTATCATGTTTTGACTGACGCTTTTCCTTCTTCAACAGGCATTTCCACTGAAGAGGCTCTCGTGGCTTCCCTCAAGACTTTTGAGGAGGAGGAGAGGATTCACGCTTCGCTGGGCGTTGGTATATTTCGGCTCATTGTTCCTTCATTCGCCTTTCTTATGGATGATCTGACCCCTTTTTTCATCTGATCGCAGGGATTACCTCGACTCAGGTCATGCCCAGTATAGTGCCAATCCCACAGGGTGATGCAGAGATGCTTCCAGGGCCAGCTATCGAATTCCCGGCCTCCTCAGCATTGCCAAAGGAGGTTTTACCTAAGCAACCGATGACAGACGCCATAACGGCTCCAGAGGTAGCTCCTGGCGTGGGCGATGACATCCCCTTGACGGAGGTCTTGAGAAGATCAGCTTTCACGGTCCGGGCAAAAAGGAAGCGCAGGAGGCGTGCAGCAAGGGTACGTAACGCCGCCTTGGCCGCGGGTGCAGGCTCGAGCGCTGCTTCTCCTGTCCCTGCTTCTGCAGGGGGCGCTCCGGTTGCCCTGTCTATCGCTCATAGATAGGCGATACGCGCGGCTCGGGAGGCAGCTGAAAGGCTATCTCAAGGTAACATAACATCGAGTCCTTTTGTGAAAGTTTTAATCTTCAGATTCTCATATATCCTATCCTGCAGGGCCGAGTCTTGATGAGGAAGTGGTAGGTGAGCCAGCAACAGCCACTGAGCCTGAAGTGGCTACTCTTTCTCAAGAGTCTGGAACTGCCCCAATTGCCACTCTTTCCCCTTACGGTTCCTTGCCGTTGCCGGACGCTGCGAGTATCACGACGATTCTCGTGGAGTCGGGGGATGAAGCTACGGGCGGCGAAACCATTCCGATGGAAGAGGGTGAAGCAGTCGCTGCACCCAATGATGCCCTTATCGCGGTTTCGACCGGCGACTCACCAAGTAGATTTTGGGTCATTGCTTTCCTTTTTATTCTGCAATCTCTTTCAATCTCTTCTGACAGTATTTCGCTCGTTTCTAATGCAGGTACGGTGAGCGTTGCGGTTGTGCCATCCGAGGAAGCTTCACCGGTGCCGCTTTGACGGTTGCCGCCCCTATTCCTTCTTTCGTATCCTCCCAAATGTTGGAAGGTACGGGTTTGTGACTTATCGGTTTCATTGTAGGCAATATAATTTATGTACTGACATTGCATTATTACACCTTTGCAGGAGTCCTTTTTGATCATCTGTATCAGGTGCTGCACCCACATTTCTCCTTCCAGTCGGAGATTGCTTCATCCAGTGGCGTTGGTGAGTACGGTCTCTAGCTAGTATCTTCTCTTTTCTTTTATGGGTGTCCAAGTCGTTGCTAATTCTTCTTTATTTTGCCTGCAGCACTACCGATTGAAGGAGGGGATGAAAGAATAATTGCGCCACCGGTACTCTCGGCCTTGCCACCTGCCGCAGCCGGTATAGTATACTTCATCACTCATGTGATTTATTTTGTGAGTTAGCTTTTAACCGTAATTCATTTTGCAACAGCCGCACTGGTCCCTGCTCCCTTTGAATCTGGTATATTAATGCCAGCAGGACCATTTTCTAGACGTCCATCTTCTAAGGGCGCTGTGACCAGCCTTCGTATGTTAAGTGAATCCATTGAAGAGCTTGACGCGGAGGCCCCTGCCCTGGCTGCAGATTTTGCTGCCGAGGTTAATCCAACGCTGGCGACGCTCGTGAACTTCCATAGCGAGGGCGTCGTTAAGTCTTGGGTTAATCCCTGCAGGAAAATTGAGGCCTGCCTACATGAGCTTGAGCTTGGACGTCCTGCTCACGAGGTCCTAGCTGTGACTCTCAACGGGCTGTGTAGGTCGAGCAGAGCACTCCCTACTTCCTCCATCTTGAACAAGAAGCGGCCTTAAAGCATAAGGAGCGCGAAGAGACTTCGAGCGAATCTGTCCGGCTGCATGCTCAGGTTGACGCAAATGCTGTACAACTGAAAACCATCTTTGAGGGCTTTCTATGATATATTTCTGACGGGCTAACCCTGAGGCAGAAGCTCGACCTCATCGAGCGAAACGCGCAAAGTCGTGAGGTAGCTCAGCGGGTCATTGATGAGCAGCTTTCATCTTATCTGCAGCAACGGGCTCAGGTTGAAGTGGAGTTGGCCGCGGCAGCTGACCATGAAAAGGGGCTGAAGGGAGTGCGCGAACAACTGATTGGTTTATTGAAAACGCTTCCCTTCCAATAGTTGTTTTTGTACCAATTAACATTTGTAATTTTTGAATAACATGTATTCATTTTTTTGATTCTTTCATATGATGTATTTTGTACCCAATTGAACTTATAAATAAAAGATACATTTCTTTCGTACTATCTTGTCTTATCTCCTGCTTCTTCTCTTTTCTTTGTTGCCGGCATGTTACTTTAGTAAGCGTAGCCTGTAGATGATAGAGAGCATTCCATCTTGGACTTTTCGAGAGGTAGTGATGACTTAGGAAGCAGGTTCAAATCTGCTGCCTAAAGCTTTTCAACTTTATGAGCCGTGAGGGTCTCATAAGGAATTTTCTCCCTACGAGTCGAAAGGATCTCGTAGGTGTATTTTCTTCTTAGGAATCGTGAAAATTCCTAAGTGTGTGTTCTCTTATAAGTCGTAAGGATCTTACAAAAGAGTTTTCTTCCTTACGAGTCGAGAGGACCCATAAGTGATTGATGGGGTTGACATTATCCGCATTTCACGGAGTCAGGGGTTGCTCTTGGCGTTTCCCACGGGGTCAGGATTGACTTTAGCCGTGTTCCACGGACTCACGATTTGCTCTGGATGCTTCCCACGGGGTCAGAATTGACATTAGCCGTGTTCCGCAAGGACCAGGATCCATTCTGGACGCTTCCTACGGGGTCAGAATTGACATTAGCCATGTTCCACTAGACCAGGATTTGCTCTGGACGCTTCCCACGAGGTCAGGAATGACATTAGCCGTGTTCCGCAAGGACCAGGATCTGCTCTGGACGCTTCCTACGGGGTCGGGATTGACATTAGCCGTGTTCCACTAGACCAGGATTTGCTCTGGACGCTTCCCATAGGGTCAGGATTGACATTAGCCGTGTTCCGCAAGGACCGGGATCCGCTCTAGACGCTTCCCACGGGGTCAGGATTGACATTAGACGTGTTCCGCAAGGACCAAGATCCGATCTGGACGCTTCCCATGGGTCAGGATTGACATTAGCCGTGTTCCACTAGACCAGGATTTGCTCTAGACGCTTCCCACGGGATCAGGATTGACATTAGCCGTGTTCCACTAGACCAGGATTTGCCTTGGACGCTTCCTGCGGGGTCAGGATTGACATTAGCCATGTTCCGTAAGGACCAGGATCCATGATTAATGTCAAAAATTTGAGTTTACCGCAATCAAGAAACGGCGTCGCTTCGCAGCTAGCCGGTGAGTGCGGGTCGATCCACAGAGACGGGTAAATTCCTTTAGTGTGTTTTAACGAGTTGATTATATTTGTCGTTTTGGTTTTATAAAAATCTAGATCTAAAACTTAATTAACCTAATTTAAATTCTTGCTAGGGTTAGGCTTAGAGGAAGTTTTGGAGATTGATGTTTCCTCACCGCTTTCAATACCGTAGATCCATTAGGTGTTATAGTAATTATCGATAAAGTGGATACGACTCTTTTGGGAAGATGTTTTCTTCCTCTAGATTCGTATCCTTCTTTTATCGTTAATTACCCTAACCCCCATGGATAACGCGCGCAACCGGCCCTTTATACTGCGGTTCACCGTTACCTCGAGGGGTAGGGTGCCGCAGGGAGCGGTTGTGCGCGCATGCATAGAGTTCTTAATGGTTACGTATTGAAAGGGGTGAGAGATCTCATCTCTCAACCCTTTCCCTAAGGCTAACCCTAACAAGCGAGGAGACTACTCGCTCATTAGGGGATGAAATAACATTATAATTAAAAGAAATAAAAGCAATGAAATAAATTACCTAAGATTTGATGGCTCCCTCCAAACGATAAAGAACAGATCTGAATGTCACCTCCAGAATTTCTGAGTTTTATTTATTGAAAAGAGGCATACAATTTTTAGATCTAAAATTACAATTTATAGGAAAATAGAAACCTAGGGTTACAGACTCTCGCACACGTGAATTTACAGATTTGACCCCTTAGAATCCCAACAACAGAACAGTCCGCCGACTCAGAAAAGATCCACCGACATGCTCTCTGTACGGCCGCGGAAGAGCGGCACCAGGCTAGGTTTGGCCGCGCTTCCGCGGCCAAAGTGTGGACTCGGGATTTGTGCTTTTTGGGCTTGGTTCAGTGGCTCTTTGGACTTCTTATTCCATATATAGTTTCTCTGTTGGGCTTTTGGGTCTTCTCCAGATTTTTAGTGAAGACTTGTATTGGGCTTTTTAACCGTTTCACTTGACTTTTTGGACCTTGCACTGTTCTTCGACTAGGCTCGACTGAGATCCGTCTAATTGTTGGTCAAAAGTCCCTTTTTCTGTTGTTTTGTGTCTTTCTCACTATATTTGCTCCAGAAACCTGTAACCTGTAATATGCAACAAACGTGCGTCAAGAGTACCTGTTTATTTATAAAAAGGATAAGAATAGGGAATGATAAATGCAATATTATGGTCTGAACAAATACCCCCAAACTTACCTTTTGCTCGTCCTCGAGCAAACTTATTATTTTATTCTCTACAAAAAACCTAACCGCACTTTCGCAGGGAAACGCGATTGCACTGAGCACGTGCAACAAGCCGTTAAACCTCTAGGTGTCCCTAGTAGGAGGAGTGTTGTCTCCTGAGGGTTTTCAGCGGATTACACCCACAAAATCCTATCAATTTGGCCCATTGACTTTTGTTCTCTAATGAGGTTTTCTAACAAGGAATTCTATTATCTTTTGACTCGCAAATTATCCACCCATATTCTTCACACTTCCTCATTATTTAACTTAAGATTATATATATCCTGCAGATCTACTTAGCTTTCGGCATTTCTTAAGTCTTCCTTCTAGGGTTTTATCTCCACTTAGGAGTTTCTATCAACTCTATTAAAGATACAAGTTCTATTCTTCATTCCTTTCTCTTATCTAGATTCCAATCACATACCCCTACGTGTGTGTATAGATCACCCCTACACTTGGAAATTCAAATCAAGCAATCGTACTCTCATCCATTGTCCAAAGTACTAATTAGTTGGTGAATGAAATTTGCTTACACATCCTTCATGCGACCGTTAATACTTCTTGAGGTACCAACGACCGATTATAAAATGCGTTTGCACTTTAAAGCGTACTTCCTAGTCTTTGCAACCCCAAGGCTTTAGCAGTGACTCCCAAACCAGTTGGTCTAAGGCACTAGGTGATGAAGCACCCTCGCTAAATATTTTTCTATTTTTACAGCCTTAAGTAATCACAAAAACCAGTGTCCATTTTTTTTTCTTTATTCACTTTTTTTTTCTTTTATTTTCATTGTACTAAGGACTTTAGACAAGAGCATTTCAAGGTCTCCTCTACTATTCCAAGTTTCAAGGTGCGTGATTGTGCAAATTGTAGGGTATATATTTTCAGAATCTAGACTTAAGCTAGGAACTATTTTTCAAACTTATACTCTAATAAGAACATCAATACTCTTCCCTCATTTCGACTTAGCCCAAGAAGTGAACCCAAAATTTGCCTATTTCTAAATAAACTACAAGGCATATACTTTCTACCGTTAAACTTTAAGAAAGGTTATTTTTAGGGTTTTTAATTTACTAAGTCTAAGATCTAGTTGTTCCTAACCAGTTGACCTATTTGTCAAACTCTAGTCAATTAGCCAAAATTGAATACATTAATTTTTATAATTTTTGAAATTTTTCAAATTTTTATGGGTTTTCAAATAAATATGCAAATGCAAAAATATGTACAAATGAATGCGAAGGAAGAAGACGTACCGAGCATACCCCCAAACTTGAACTTGACAGTGTCCTCACTGTCATGCTAAACAAAGAGGGTCAAAATGCCGATACTCTCCTGTTTATTTATTTACAATTTTTTTAATGTTTTGAAATTTTTTTTTTTTATTTTTTAGAGAAAAAGAAAACAAAAGGATATATACATATATACAAAGGTTCCCCCCAAACTTAAGCTTGGCCTTACACAAGCCAAAGGTTAGCACCAACCATTCAAAGATCTTATCGTGGTAATGGTACAGTTGGTGCAAGAATAGGGTGCGGAGGAAAGAAATGAGAGACACGCGAGACCGTGTGGGAAGAGGGGTAGAATACGGTCTCGGTGGGGGAGAAGAAAGATGGAAAGAAGAAAGAAGTGAAGTGCGATCTTGAGGGTGTAAATTGAGTGAATAAATTAGCGCAATATGTGATGACCGATGTGTTAAAAGAGATTGCGCTAACCTATCAACTCGTCGTGCAATGGGGTCAAATACCTCAAGATTCGCAAGAAAACATGGGTACGCCGAACTTGGTATAGGAGATGAAAGCGTGACAGTCATTTGTTCGGTCGGAACAGTAGGAAGGAGGGAGGGTGATATAACAGTCAAAGGTTCAGGAGGCTGAACTGGAAAATCCGACACATCAACTAAAAATGGTTCAACCTCGATATTATCCTCAAGACTCTCCTCAATATTTAATTCATCCATGCCATTATCATCAAAATCTAGACGCATATGAGATTCGGGAGAAACATTTAATAATTCGGGATGATGATTTGAACATAAAATTTCTATTAAATCGACAGGTTCATCATCCGAAATATTCCCGGCGTCTATATTCTCAATCAAGTGAAAATCAATTTCTTTAGACACTTCATCCACAGCATGGATATTTATCAATGTAGGTTCTAGAGTGGAGGTGTAAAGATCGAAAGGATTAGGTGCAGTTTCACTCGAAAGGGGTTCCTCACAATTTGGCAAATCAAACACTACAAAATCACACAACTCATTTTTATTTTCAACTGGTGAATCATTTGGAACAATCGATGGAAAACCGGAGTTGTGGGTTTCAATTTGGTAAGGGTAGGTTTGATTTGAAAATCCTCTCTCATTCTCACTCTGTCCAACTGCCGCCTTACACATTGAAAAATTCGGAGCTAGCGGGACACTAGCTACCGGTTCACTAGGTTGCGTAAGGGCGGCCATGGATGCTTCCATTGTCCTCATCATTTTATTTGTTGCAGCAATATATGCTTCCAACGACTCTTCCAAACTAGACTTAGGTGGTGAGGGGGTTTCAGTAAAAGGTTCAAAATTGGTTGGATATGTGAAACTCCCTAATGGCTGTGAAGAAACAGTGTCTAGTGAAGATGGAAAAGTCGGGTAGGACTGATAGGAAGTGGGTGGTAGGACAGGAGTAGGGTCAACATATGGATAAGAAGGTGAATAATTGTGTGGATCCCTAAAACTAGATGAGTGGAGAGGGGTGAAAGATCGACTGCGAGATTGAGCAATATGCTCAGCAATTGACATCGGCCTAGGAGTGACAGAAGGACTTGAAAAAGTGGTGTCAACATATGGAGGTGGTGAAGGTTGACTCGGTTGACACAAGGTGGATTGAAAAGTCAAATTGTTTCTCCTAGACTCCTCTATGTGATCTTTCAGAGATTTTTTAGGCATGGAGGGATCGTTTTTAAATTGACCGAAACAATTGACGAACGACGCAAAGTTAGGTTCGGGATACCAAGATTCGGCAAGAGATTTATGATATGGGGTACCCATGATAGAAGAATGCAATGATTTCTAAGCGACAAAATTTTTGCAAGTTTTTAAAAGATTTTTCTTTAATTTTTTATTGGAGAGTTTGGCAATAAGGCTTTAGAAAATGGGACTCGTGACACAAATGTATCAACCACACATGCACAATCAGACCTAGATCTAGGGTTGCCTAGGTCTACTAGACAGCTCCTAACTAGGGCTAGAAATAGACCTCAAACCGCCTCTTCACGGACAAATACGGCCAGGTAAGTGGGAAGGAACCACCACTACAGTGGGCCTAATTAAAAACCACTAGCCTAGACACTGCAATGTCGGTTAGGATAAACGGCCGATGCCTACCCTAGTCCTTTTCCTATTGAGCTCGCTGTCCTTAGGTCTGAGTCTAATCTTTTGATTTTAATTAAAGGTGGTCGATGCAAAATGCTTAGGTGTTTTCTGGGGTCCTGGGAAGGGTGATGAAATCCCCACCCAATCTGGATTTGGTCAAATAGCCCCTTAGAGTCCGATTAAAATATGCAAAACAACAAAATCACTTGCAATCAATTTTAGCGCAACGCAAAGAAACCTGCAGAAAATCTGTTATCGAGAAGGGGGTAGAAGATTTTTTTTTTTTTAGCGCAAGAACCCTGCAGAAGATTTTTATAGAGAAATATATGGGAGATTGCAGAGGGGAGAGAGAAAGATCAAACCAGAAAAATTTTCACATGCTGACGTGGCCAAGGGAGCGCGGATCCGCGGCGGGAAACCCATATTTGCGGCGGAAGAGCGGTCAGGTGAAGAGATCAGATTCTGGAAAAAATTCTGTGGTTCTGTACTTTAAATTCCTCTCTGTTTGTATGTACGAAATTTTTATTTGCCCTCTGTAAAATTCCAGATCCACTTTTCTTCGCTGTTCTGCAAGATTCAAATAATACACCCTTCAAACAGATCAAGTTTGATAAAAAAAAAATTTATTTTTTATATTTTCAGATTTTTATAATTTTTAAAATTTATATCAACCCGAAAATTCACAAAAAAGAAAAATTACGCCGTCCCCGGCAACGGCGCCATTTGATTGATGTCAAAAACTGTAGTTACCGCAATCAGAAACGGCGTCGCTTCGCAGCTAGCCGGTGAGTGCGGGTCGATCCACAGAGACGGGTAAATTCCTTTAGTGTGTTTTAACGAGTTGATTATATTTGTCGTTTTGGTTTTATAAAAATCTAGATCTAAAACTTAATTAACCTAATTTAAATTCTTGCTAGGGTTAGGCTTAGAGGAAGTTTTGGAGATTGATGTTTCCTCACCGCTTTCAATGCCGTAGATCCATTAGGTGTTATAGTAATTATCGATAAAGTGGATACGACTCTTTTGGGAAGATGTTTTCTTCCTCTAGATTCGTATCCTTCTTTTATCGTTAATTACCCTAACCCCCATGGATAACGCGCGCAACCGGCCCTTTATACTGCGGTTCACCGTTACCTCGAGGGGTAGGGTGCCGCAGGGAGCGGTTGTGCGCGCATGCATGGAGTTCTTAATGGTTACGTATTGAAAGGGGTGAGAGATCTCATCTCTCAACCCTTTCCCTAAGGCTAACCCTAACAAGCGAGGAGACTACTCGCTCATTAGGGGATGAAATAACATTATAATTAAAAGAAATAAAAGCAATGAAATAAATTACCTAAGATTTGATGGCTCCCTCCAAACGATAAAGAACAGATCTGAATGTCACCTCCAGAATTTCTGAGTTTTATTTATTGAAAAGAGGCATCCAATTTTTAGATCTAAAATTACAATTTATAGGAAAATAGAAACCTAGGGTTACAGACTCTCGCACACGTGAATTTACAGATTTGACCCCTTAGAATCCCAACAACAGAACAGTCGCGCCGACTCAGAAAAGATCCACCGACATGCTCTCTGTACGGCCGCGGAAGAGCGGCACCAGGCTAGGTTTGGCCGCGCTTCCGCGGCCAAAGTGTGGACTCGGGATTTGTGCTTTTTGGGCTTGGTTCAGTGGCTCTTTGGACTTCTTATTCCATATATAGTTTCTCTGTTGGGCTTTTGGGTCTTCTCCAGATTTTTAGTGAAGACTTGTATTGGGCTTTTTAACCGTTTCACTTGACTTTTTGGACCTTGCACTGTTCTTCGACTAGGCTCGACTGAGATCCGTCTAATTGTTGGTCAAAAGTCCTTTTTTCTGTTGTTTTGTGTCTTTCTCACTATATTTGCTCCAGAAACCTGTAACCTGTAATATGCAACAAACGTGCGTCAAGAGTACCTGTTTATTTATAAAAAGGATAAGAATAGGGAATGATAAATGCAATATTATGGTCTGAACAATCCACTCTGGACGCTTCCCACGGGGTCAGGATTGACATTAGCCGTGTTCCACTAGATCAGGATTTGCTCTGGACGCTTCCCACGGGGTCAGGATTGACATTAGCCGTGTTCCATAAGGACCAGGATCCGCTCTGGACGCTTCCCACGGGGTCAGGATTGACATTAGCCATGTTTCACTAGACCAGGATTTACTCTGGACGCTTCCCACGGGGTCAGGATTGACATTAGCCGTGTTCCACAAGGACCAGGATCCGCTCTAGACGCTTTCCATGAGGTCAGGATTGACATTAGCCGTGTTCCACAGGACCAGAATAGGTTGACTTTATCCGCATTTCACGGAGTCAGGAGTTGACTTTATCCGCATTTCATGGAGTCGGGGGTTGACTCTCGGTTGTCTGTGCACCGCCGAGTCATGGAACTGGGAATCTCCGCAGTTCCGCTTTGTTGATGTTGCGTCTTTTGTAATGAGACGAATGTTGAGATGATCTCCAGGCTGTCTGTGAACCGTCGAGATTTGGCTTCTTTTTCTGATGGAGCCTGGTGGAAAGGTATGGTTCCCTCTTCGTTTGTGCCCCTGGATTGCATACAGGGATCGATGTGATCTCACTTGTTGGGCAAAAGGTTTCATTTATATATTTTTCTTTCCGCGATGCTCTATCATTTCAGCTTTTTATATCGCGAAAGTCGCGATTGCCCAATCATTTCAGCTATTTTTCGCGGTGCCCAATCATTTCGGCTATTTGTTTTATTTACTCGTTGCTTTTTATTGCGAGTTGCCCAACCATTTTGGCTATTTTGTATGCATACATTTTTACTTGCTGACTTCGTTGCAAGTTGCCCCATCATCGACTATTTCATATGCATTTGCCTCGCTGTGAGTTTGGGATTTGATACCGATTTAGGCATCAGCATCGCTGCAACTGGGATATTGCCAGGAGTGAATCATTATTTTCCTTTGTCGATGTCGAACAAAGGTGGCTTAGTAAACAGGGTTAGGATCCTGTCGACTAAGGCTTTTAACTTCATGAGCCGTAAGGGTCTCATGAAGGTATTTCTCCCTATGAGTCGTGAGGATCTCGTAAGTGTGTTTCTCCTTAGGGATTGTGAGGATTCCTAAGTTTGTGTTCTCTTATAAGTTGTAAGGATCTTACAAGAGTGTTTTCTCCTTATAAGTCGAGAGGACTTATAAGGGTTGTTCACCGTGTGAGCATATCCCTAGTCGCTAGTGGAACTTTGTTAGGGAAATATTTATTCGCGCCCGTGGATTGTATGCAAGGGTCAATAGTGAACCACTTGTAGGGCAGTATTGGAGGTTGTGATGGCTTAAAAACAGGTTCAGATCCCTGTAGCTTAAGGCTTTTGAACCCTGTGAGCCGTGAGGGTCTCAAAGGGGAATTCTCCTTACGAGTCGTGAGGATCTCGTAAGTGTAATCTCTCCTTAGGAATTGTGGGGATCCCTAAGTGTGTTAGTCCCTTGTGAGTCGTAAGGATCTCACGCAGGTGGTTTCTCCTTGTAGGTCGAGAGGACCTTGCAAGTGTCTTTTAACGAGATTGCGGCCTTTCGGGTTTTCACAAACTCGCCGGTAGTCCTGCTGTTTTTACTCACGGTGTCCTTTTGGGTTTTCATCCGTGCCCATTTTGCTTGTGGACATACCGTTTTTTTTGTCAGCCTTGGGATACTGCGGTCCATAGTAGTTTATAGACGTCTCGGTCAACAGCCAGTTTTAGGACATAGTGGCCCATCGTTAGTTTAAGGACGTTTCAGTCCGTCGTTAGTTTTAGGACATTTCGATCCGTCATTAGTTTTAGGACATTTCGGTCCGTTGTTGGATACTACTTATAGAGTTTGGGCTTAGGAAGATAGCGAGCGGACATAGGTGTCGTCATCTATCGTTGACCTAGGCCGTGACTCGCCAGGCGTAGTATTTTTTCAGGAAGCGACCGTTTATTGGCCTGAAAGGTCTTTCGCCATGCATGTCCATGAATAGATAGGCTCCACCCTGGTAAACTTTGTCTATAATGTACGGGTTTTCATAGTTCGGATCGAATTTCCCTCGCTTGGCACGATTGGGGATCATAGGTCTTTTGACCACTAGCACGAGTTCGCCTTGGCGGAATATTCTCGGCCTAGTCAATCTCTCGTACGAGCGCGTCATCTTCGCTTTATAAGCCTCCAAGTTTTGTTGCGCCATGAGCCGGGTTTCATCAAGGGAGTCGAGCTCCTCAAGCCGAAGGTGAGCATTTTCTTCGTCTGTTAGCTCGTAGTGAACGGCCACTCGTAGAGAGGTTAACTCTATCTTGAGGGGGAGTACCGCTTCTGTGCCAAATACTAATGCATACGGCGTTGTGTTCGTGGCTGTTTTGAACGTAGTTCGATACGCCCAGAGAGCTTCATGCAGTCTCTCGTGCCAGTCCTTTTTATTCTTGGACACCGTCTTTTTCACGATCTTCGTCAAGGTCTTGTTGAAAGCCTCAGCTAGACCGTTAGCTCGGGGATTATAGACCAAAGAGTATCTCCAGTCTATATTATGTTGTTGTGCGAAGCGGCTGATCTTGTGGCTTCTATAGGCTGGCCCGTTATCGGAGATAATCCGTCGCGAAGTGCCAAACCGATAAATGACGTGTGTCTTGAAGAAATGGAGGATATTCTCCATCTTCACTTCTCTTAGTGGTACTGCTTCTGCCCATTTAGAGAAGTAATCGGTTGTTGCCAGTATGAACCGATGTCCTCTGGACGATGCTGGTTCGATAAGCCCGATTATGTCGGTTCACCATATTTCGAATGGCCAGCTAGCCACCGTTGGATGTAGCGGATTTGGATGCTGGTGGATAAAGTCTCCATGAATCTGGCACGAGTGGCACTGCTTCGCGTATTCGATGCAGTCTTAGATCATTGTAGGCCAATAGTAGCCTATTCTTTTGATCTTCAGTTTCATCTTCGGCCCGGCTTGATGAGAACCGCAGAGTCCGTCGTGAGTTTCTTGGATAACTCTCCTTGCCTCTTCAGCCCCAGGCATCTTAGCCATAGAGAGTCGAACGATCTCTTGTATAGAGTATCATTGACGAAGGCAAAAGACAGAGCTCGTTTCATGAGCTGATGTCTTGAGTACGCATCTTCAGGCATTCGACGGGATTTGAAGTAGTCTATAAAGACTTCTCTCTAATCCTTAGACTTTTCCTGGTCATTTATTTGTAGGGTTGTTTCCTCGGTCGCTCCCTTTTCTTCGGACGACTCTGGAGATATTTCTGCCGGTGCAAGAACCCGATGGCTTTGGACGACGATCCTCGCATCGTCAAGGTTTTCGTCAGCCAGTTCTTTAGCGAGCTTGGCTAGCGCATCCACCTTACTATTTTCCACGCGCGGTATGCTTTTCAAGGCGTAGGAAGGAATTTGAGTCAGCAATTGCTGCACTCTCTCGCCGTATTTCACCAATTCTGGTTTGCACGTCTGATAATCACCATTTACTTGACTAACGACCAGCTGGGAATCTCCGTATATGAGGAGGTTTTCGATTCCTATGTCGATAGCGATCTCAAGACCTGCTATCAAAGTTTCATATTCGGCTTCATTATTCGTCCTCAGCTCTGTTAAGGAGAAGGCAAAGCGCATTATCCCTCCTTGTGGAGTCACGAAGATGAGGCCTACCCCGGATTTGATTATGGGGGTGCTTTGTTTGCGCTTCTTCATGGAAGATGCTCCATCGAAGTAGAGTTCCCATCGGGTGTCATTCTCTCTTCTCTCCCCATCGATCATGTCAAACGCGTACTCGTCTGGCAATTCACAGTTCAAGGGAGAGTCGACAGGTATAGGATGCTCGGCGAGGAAGTCGGCGATGGCCTGTCCTTTCACTGCCTTAAGAGGACGATAAGTTATCGAGAATTACATTAAGAGCAGGGCCCATTTAGCGAGCCGTCCCGTTAATATGGCTTTTGACATCAAGTATTTGAGAGGATCCACCTTTGATATGAGGTGGACCTCATGTGCTAAAGCATAGTGTCTGAGCTTCGTTATCGCGAAGATCAACGCCAGGCAGTGTTTTTCAATGGGAGAATAATTATTTTCTGCCCCCAGGAGAACTCGACTCAGATAGTAGAGAGCTCTTTCTTTCCCTTGGTCGTTTTCTTGTGCCCATAATGCGCCTAGAAAACCCTCAAGGACGGTTGTATACAGAATGAGAGGCTTTCCCTTGACTGGAGCAGTCAGCACCGGCGGATTTTGCAAGTATTGCTTAATTTCGTCCAGTGCGCTTTGGCATTTGCGATCCCAGACGAACGGAGTTCCCTTCTTCATTAGGTGACTGTATGGAAGGCACTTGCCGGAAAGATTAGCTATAAATCGCCGGATATACGCGAGCTTTCATTGGAGAGACCGCAGTTGTTTGAGAGTTCTTGGCGGAGGCATTTCCATGATCGCCTTGATCTTCGACTGGTCTATCTCGATACCTCGGTGTCGGACAACGAAGCCTAGGAACTTTCCCGAGGAAACTCCGAATGTGCATTTGAGAGGGTTCATCTTCAAATTGTATTTCCGGAGGCGCTGAAACACGATCTTCAGATGCTCTAAATGTTCCTCGTATGATTTGCTTTTAACTACGAGGGCGTCGATATAGCATTCAACGATTTCATGTATGAGGTCATCGAAAATCTTCGTCATGGACCTCTGATAGGTGGCACCGGCGTTCTTTAGACCGAAAGGCATCACCTTGTAGCATAATATTCCCAGGGGAGTCCGGAAAGCGGTATGTTTTTTTTATCTTCGGGATGCATTTTTATTTGATTGTACCCCGATGAGTCGTCCATGAAGGAGAAAACTTCATGAGTGGACGTATTGTCTATCATCAGCTCGGTGACCGGTACTGGAAAGTCATCCTTCGGACAAGCTTTGTTGAGATCCCGGAAGTCTACGCATATGCGCACCATCCCATTTTTCTTCATCACTGGGACGATGTTGGCGATCCAGTCAGGATACTGAACCTCTTTGATGAAACCGGAGTCGATCAGCTTTTTGACCTCGGCATTGATGCTTATTTCAAGCTCTAGCCGTATTCTTCTTGGTGCTTTTTTGATCGGCTTGGCGTCCGGAGATATCGCCAATTTATGCACTGCAATCTCTGGATCTAGTCCCGGCATCTCGGAATAGTTCCATGCGAAGCAATCTTTATACTGTATGAGCACGTCTTTTAGCGTAGCCACCCTTTCTTCAGACAAAAGCTCACTGACGAATGTCGGCCGTGAGTCACTTGCCATTCCCAAGTCAATTTTTTTGAGCTTATCTGCAGTAGTATGTATCCCATCTTCCAGCTCTTTTGGCGCCGGTGGAAATTCTGAGATCACCTTGTCATCATTATTTTCGAAGCACCAGAGGAGGTCATCCATATTTTCGGGTTCTTCTTCTGACAGCGTTATCATATGACGGTACGAGATCGCTTCCAAGACCGATGTTGGTCTGGTTCTACTCTCGCTGCATGCGCGGCTTTCGGTTCATGCTTCTGTGGCGGGGTTACCCTCCAGCTGTTGGATAGAGCGAACCTGCCTTGCTGATACTGGTCTTCTACCCAGTCTTTGATTGTGAAGCAGTCTTCGAGGGGATGTCCTATTGCCCGGTGATAGGAGCAATAGTCTGGGTGAGAGACCTCGTCTGCTTGTTCAGGGTGCTTGGACTCCGGGAGGGTAATCATCTGATGTTTTATGACAAGATCAAGTATCTTTCTTGTCTTTTCTTGGGAAAAAGAATACGCTCGACCCATCGTCCTTATAAGAGACGAGTCCTGGTTGCTCGATTCTCGCTCGTGTGGCTTCTTGTTCCCGCTTTGTCGCTGTCGAACGCTTTTTTCGTTCTTGGGTTTATTTCTGCCTCTGCGTCGGGTCTTTTGTATGACGGATTGGCGATGAAGGGCATCGTCACTTTTTGCAGCCTGCTGAAAGAGGCGATGCGTTCTGGCTTTCTCGTAGATGGCCATTTCGCGATTATGGTCGTTTCGAACCTTTTGATCCGCTTCCCCTATAAGCTTGTCCATTTGTTCTCCGAACGACGGACTTGGCATTTTCACGACCGGAGCTCATTTTGGTTCAGGGTTAGCATCTTCCCACAGAGCATCTCCTTCTTCATCGAAGTTATGTATGACGTAGCAGTCGCGGAATCGCTCCCGTTTCTTGGATTGAACATATCCAAGCCCGATCGTTTCCATTCTCCCGTTGGGCAACTTTCGTTGAGTTCTGAGGAAGTTCCAGATCCTGTTATAGAACTGGGCTTGTCGAGCAGTCTGTTTAAAGGGTACGCCTTGGCGCCTCAACGGTCTTTTAATCCATCTGTGTAGTATCTGAGCAAACGGATGGGCTGGAGCCTGTCAAGTGTAGAATCCGAACCATGCCAAATTTCTTTTTCCACTTTGGTTTTCCCGGATCGATAGAATAGGACCGCCTTTTCACCCTTTTTCTTGGGGGGGACATAGAACGTCTGCAGTTCTTGCACGCTGTAAGTGTCAAGTGCGTCGAGCTCTTTGTAATGCTTTTGCGGAACCATGGCGATCTGCAAACTCTGATCATCTCCGACGAAGGCTTGCACTGATGGACGAACCGAGAATACTGCGTTGACCTCGTCTTCAGAGTCACTACCAAAGACCAGAATAGGAGTTGACGGTCCCGGTTTGTTGTATTGGGGCGGTCTCGAATAGACTATCTCTTCTTCCTCTTCGGTATCACTCCCGAAGACTGGAGTAGTGGTGATAGCTTTGTTCTTGTCCTCCGATTTGGGACATCTTTCTGTGTCTTCGAAATTTGGCAGGAAGTACTTGGTATCCTCATATTTGCGGACTTCGTTCACGGAGAATGGGTTTAGTTCCCCTGTCAAAGTGTACTCGAGACCATCTTTGAAGTACTTCATACACTGATGTTGTGTAAAAGGGATAATGTTGTACTCGTGTAACCAAGGCCGGCCAAGCAAAGCGTTATAGCAGGTCTTAGCGTCAATGACGTGAAATTTGATGTCCGTGACGAGTAGCCCAAAGTGTAACGTCAGGATCACAGACCCGAGCGTCCGTGATGACTGGGAGTCAAAACCGGAGATGGTGATTTTATCACGGGCGAGATGCTGAACGCTCATGCAGATTTCCTTCAACACTCTTACATTGAGGAGGTTGACGGAGGACCCATTGTCGACTAGGATTTTGCCTATCTTGATATCATGACAGTATCCGGAGACATAAAGGGGGCGGTTGTGCTCGCACGTCCCGAGGAGGAGATCTTCATCGCCGAAAGTGATATCGGCCGTATGCACTTCTTCCAGTTCGTCCTTCATCTTTTCTTCGGCGAGGAAAGCTTGGAACTGTTCAGGCTCTTGTAACGCCTTGATTAGAGAATATCTTGCTTCCTTTGATAACAAGAGGGCATCGAGAATGCTTAGCTGCGAAGGTAGCTTCCTCAAGTGTGCCAGAACATTATAGTCCACCTTACTTTTCTTTGGCGGGTCCTTAGTCGTCAGCTCTTCGATGACTCGATCATCGAGGGCGATATCCTCAGGAACATTTTCTTTCCGCTTATCCTTTTTGCTCGAGCCCTTGTTTGCAGGTCCGAGATTCTTTTCCGGTATCATGCGGTTGCGCAGCTGAATGTTCTCGCAGCTCTTCATTTCTTCCGTTTCGGATGTGGGTTCTTTGAAGAGAGGGCCAAGGGCTATTTATTCATCAGAATCGCTCCCAAAGGTGAGAACTTGCAATCCCCCAGCGTCGACCATGTGACAGTTACTGGTAGTTCTTTTGCGCTCCTCGGTCGTATTTCTTTGCTCCCGACGAGTTTTGCGTTTCATTCGCTTGAAATGTTGTCGGTGAGCAACATATCCCTGCCACCATATTTTAAAAGCGTTGCACTCTTCGGTGGGGTGTGCAATTCTCTGATGGTATAAGCAAAAGTTAGGATGTGTGTCTGCTTCATCAAGATGTATACCACCAGAAGAATTTCCTCTGAACGAGGGGAGCTTCATTCCCACCGATATGGATTTGGCGAACCTTTTCCTTGTCTTGAATCTGCTTTTATTTGTGGCTAATGCACTTTGATCTGGCGGGAGTGTCTCGACCCTTTCGTCCAGTCGCCGGCGTTTGGCCTTTTCAAATGTGGTCATCTCGCGCTCTCGATCAGCTTTGCTTTTAAGAAGAGCTTCATTCAAGAATGCATCAATCATTTCGTCTGATGGTCTTAAAAATCCCGGCTCAGGATTTGCCCCCAGTTTCTCTGCGTCAGGAGCTTCTTCACCGTCTATCGACAAGTGAGAGATCACATGGCAGCTTGCCACATAATCTTCAGGCTCATCCGACGAGTTTTCTCCATTGTCATCATCTCCGTCCTCAAGGACGTGGCTGAGAAATTCTTGGAGTGTGACTGGGGTCCGCGCCTTCTGGTTATATTCTTCCAGCGCGTCGATATATTTTTGCAGTTCCGTGCGCTTGTCATCAGGCTTCACGGGCTTTTTGGTCTTCTTCTTCTTCTTCAAAGACTTTGACGGCTGGGTGCGAGCGCTTTGACTATCACCACTAATTTTTGGAGTTGAACGCGGTTTCAGCATTCCCTCGATGATCTCGGGTTCCAGTGGATTCTTCCACCTGATTTCCGGGCATGTTTGGAGATCCTTCAGCATTCTTTTCGTCTTGGCTGAAAGAGTGACCTCCCATGGAGCTTCTTCAACGAAAGAGCATGATGCCTCGAGTGTATCCCCCTTTTAAGAGCGTGTGGCTGAGGCGGGTTTACTTTCCAATTCTCGGACAGTGCGAATTTTCCCTGTTGGTACTGGTCCTCAATCCAGCCCTTGAAGACGAAGCAATCCTCAATTGGATGGCCTGTGGCTTGATGATAGGGACAATAGTTGGGATTATTAGCTTCACCAGGTTGTAGTGGGCGTTTTGGATTTGGCAAGGTGATGAGCCTGTTGCGCACTGCCAGCTCAAATAGTCTTTTCGTTTTATCCCGGGGAAACGAATAAGGGCGCTTCAGCTTCTCGTTAAAGAATCGCTGCCTATCTTCCTGGCGAGCAATTAACCTTGAACCACTGGGTTGCTGCTGAGCATTGGCGACGAAGGTCGCTTTCGCTTTTCCCTTTTCATTTCAAGGTTCCTCCTTTAAAGAAGAAGGTCTGTGACCCATCTGGTCCATTTGGACCAATTTGTCAATCAAGGCTTGGAAGGTGGTGGGCTTGAAAAATATCATAAATTGGGAGATGGTCGCCTGGGGATCAAGAGTGCCCACGAACATGCCCACTGCCGGCGCTTCTTCGATCCGCTGCTCGAATTTCGACCATAAATTCCGCCATCGTATTGCGTATTGCACCTATGTTTCTCCAGGCTTCACCCTGGCATTGATCAATGTCGTTATTGGGGTGCGTTCACTAGCACTCGCGAAACGCTGGGTGAATAGTAGCTCCATCTCTGCAAAAGTTTTGACGGAGTCGTTGGGAAGCTCCGAATACCACTCAAATGCTGTCTCTGACAAGTTGCTAACGAATTGGCGAAGCAACAGTTTGTCGTCGCCTCCAGTGTTGCCGCACAAGGCCCTGAACTGAGCGACGTGCAGATGCGGATTTCCCGTCTCCTTATATATATGGAATTTAGGGATCGTATATCCCGGCGGGTACCTTATTTGGTCATACCAGCCCGGATAGGGTCGTCCAGTCTTAACGATCTGCCCGTCCGTTTCGCTCGCATGATGAGCTCGTATTTGCTGAGCGATGTAATCATCTAAAGAGGCCTTGGAGATGGTCTCCTCCTTGGCTGCTGAAAGAGCCGGAGGAGGGTTCGATGTCTCCCCTCTGTCGTCTTCAATGATAATCAGAGGGTCTTCCGCTGGAGCTTCCGGCTGTAATATCATCCCGGCCATGTCTTGGAATAAAAGAGCCATTCGTTTTATGTTGGCCGCCTGTTCTGCGGCCTCTTTTTCTTTCCTCTCGAGCATTCTTTGGAAGAATTCAGCATCAGTTTCTTGTTCCTAACGCTGTTCTGAGGTCTCTGGGTTTTCTTTCGGCCCAGTGAGTGCGGCCATTGCATTCAGCATCTCCTGAAGTTTTTGCTGCTGTTGCTCCTGAGCCTTTGTTATCGATCGGGTAAGCGGTCGATGACCCGTAGAAGCATGGCTTTCCTCTTTTCTAGAAGCCATATAAACAGTATGTGTTACCATGCCCCCAGACTTCAGCGTCCTTGCGGTTCGCCGCGGTCATAGGGGCTTTCTCCGGCCTCCTTCTCTTGTGAGCGGTTGAAGTTGAAGGAGCCGTTGCAGCGGGCACCCAGACGGATGACATCTTCTGTGGTACCATGGGATGGCTCTTTTCTTGCCGAGCTTTAATCTTCTTTGATCGGCGAGAGTAGTCCTAGTCAATCACCGATTCCTGGACCCGTCTCTAGACTTTGTAAATTTTGGAGGACAGCCACTGAGGGGACTGCTCCAGCTTTGCCTTTGGGGCTTTCTCCATAGGTGGAGGAGATCTCTTCAGCACGGCAGTCAGAGAGTTTTTGCGCACCCTCCTTAGCGGTTCAAAGCTGTTCCCAGTTGGAACAGCAGCATCGATTTCTACCATGGGAGCTGGCGGAGTCAGTCCAGAAGGGAAGCTGCCCCCAGCCTTCTTTACTCAGCGCCAGTGACGACGGCAAGCATGTCGTGTGGATGGGATTGTCTCAGCTGTAGGGGCGACTTCATCGTGCCCCCTGTTTTGGCGAAGGGTTGTCGCCGGCGTCAGCCTCTTAAAAACCGATGTCCGTTGAGAAGCAATGTCCTATCTGTCAAAGACAGACCTCTGGACAGGGGAAGCAGCTTTGAGGACTTCGCCTGGAGCGGGAGCCAGAATGGCCAGCCTTGTGAAGACTGACTTCTTGGCAGAAGAAGCCTCTCTGATGATTTCGTCCGCTTGAGCCGGGATGGCTGCTTCAGGTATCGCGGGCTTGTTGGCGTTCTGTCCCAGTCTGTTGAAAACTGAGACATTGGATTTGGGCGAGCCGTTGAGAGGGGCCGCGGCAGTGGTAAGTCGATCAAAGACCGACTTCTTTGGGGCTTCTTGAGACAGCAGCGGGGCATTGAAGCTCATCGGTGGGATCATGGTCCCAAAGAACAGCCCAGTGGTGGCATGAGTTACTTGCTCCACTGGCATAGCGAAGATGGAGGCCGCTTGGGGCCCGTAAGTCACTCCTCCGGACGGGATGGAGCGATAGTTGCAGTTGCCGTTAGTGCAGTTTGAAGCCATTGATCTTCGATTTTCTGCACGGAGCAAGACACCAAATCTTAGTACCTCGAACCCAAGGGCAAGCATATCAAACCGCGATTCGTTCGCGAACATGACACACAAAGTGTGGAGTGGAAAGAGGAAAGGGTCCCATCGGGCGTGCCAGAATCTGTTCTCCACCGAAAACGGGGACGAGACCGCATAGGTCCGTCTTTCCTGAATTTCGAGGGCAGATGCTATTTGGTGCTATCCGTCCACCTCTCCGAAGATGCCAAGTTGATTTATAACACCATGTATCGGAGGTTTAGACGGATGCGGCCGATGTAGCAGACTTCATCAGATTCCCCCTCGTTGAAGGGTTTTTTATTGTGGGGACACTCTTCCCTGCAGGCGCAAGCCCATGTAGTTAATTACACTACCGCATCGCGGTAACCACTTTCTCCTTCTCCAGATGGTCACTTCTTGTCGTATGTGTTTTTTTGTTTTTGGTTGCCCGTTGATTGTATACGGAGACTAATTTATGTTGTCGCCCGTAGGGCGTGGATTAGTCCAAAACCGTATTTTCTTAGATTTAGGTTTGGGGTTGGGTTTAAGGATACGTTAGTCTCATTTGAGACTAAGATCGACTTCAACGTTTGTTAAGGATACGTTAGTCTAATTTGAGACTAAGATCAACTTAACGGGATCGTTTAGATCCAACAAGAGAGCATTTGGGCTCTACTGTTTAGTTTAAGGACATTGCGGTCGATTAGTTTAGGGACATTACGGTCCGAGCTTAAGGACATCATAGTCCATGGGCTTAAGGACGCCACAGTCTGAGGTTAAGGACATCATAGTCCATGGGTTTAAGGACCCCACAGTCCAAGCTTAAGGACACCATAGTCCATGGGTTTAAGGACCCCACAGTCCAGTTTAAAGACGTCATAGTCTGTAAAGTTTATGGTTGTCGGGACCCGTCACCTCTGTGAAGACGTTGAAGGATTACAACGACAAATATCAGAGGAGTAAAGAGATGTACCGTTGAACCAATTTTGGTTGAGAGATCTGTAGTCCAATTTGAGACTAAGATCAAAAGATTCGTAAGCATATGGGCTCAGTTAATCTGAATTGAGGACTTATGGCCAATATTGGGCTAATTCCAATCAAGTTAAAATATTTAACATTTATTTTGGGCTGTTGAGCATTTATTTGGGCTTGGCCCTTTTAACATTGCTGAGCATTGACTTGAATTCTGATAATATTTTGTCTTTTATTAAATGATGAGCATTCATCATAGCTCTGGGCTTATTAAAGAACAATTTATGCTCTGTCAATGCAGCACATGGTGCGCTTGGCGCTTTGCGCCAATCAAAAAGCGCAGTGCGCTTCTGCCGAGTAGCGCATACGTGAGGGACACGTGGTGCACTTGGCGCTGAGAGCCAGTTTATGAGCGCATTACGCTGATTTATGAGCACAAAGCGCTATTTTATGAGCGCCAAGCGCTATCTGTTTAGTGGCGCACACGTGAGGAGCACGTGGTGCGCTTGGCGCTGAGCGCCAGTCCAAGAGCGTAAAGCACTAGTTCAAGAGCACAGAGCGCTAGCTGTTAAGTGGCGCACACGTAAGGAGCACGTGGTGCGCTTGGCGCTGAGCGCCAGTCCATGAGCGCAAAGCGCTAGTTCAAGAGCGCATAGCGCTAACTGTTGAATGGCGCACACGTGAGTAACACGTGGTGCGCTTGGTGCTGAGCGCCAATCCAAGAGCGCAGAAGCGCATCTGATCAATTTTATGATCTGAGAAATAAATTCTCGTTTATAAGAGATTTTGTCTCAAGATTCTAAGAACAAAAGTTCTTATTTTGTAGGAGATGTTTTAATCTCTTATATTGATAAAAGGCTTTGCCTTTATGGATTTGTGATCTTTAAGAGAATTGAATTATTCTCCCCCCTTTTTATAATGAGATGTTCATGATCTCTTTGAGAAAGACTTTAGTCTTATAGATCTATGATATGTGAGAAAGAAGTAAATTCTTCTTTTATTTTATGATGAGATCTTTTGATCTCTTTGTAAAAGACCTTGGTCTTGTAGATCTATGATCTTAAAGAAAGAAGTGAATTCTTCTTTTTAATTATTAGATGATTTCATCTCTCTGTTCTTTTACCTTGAAGAAAAGAAGTTCTTCTATCGAGAGCTTAGCTCTTCTTTCTGAGGTTTTTTCAAAACTTATGGGGGGATTTCTCTCTTTTTTCTGTATCTCCTTCTCTCCCTAGACTTGAAGTCTTGGGGCCTTTATATAGGGAAAGCTGATTTGTTTAATCAATTAAGGAGATCTTTTCTCCAATTAATTTGGAGATTCCCCACCATTGGATCTTTGATCCAAGAGCTTCTGATTTACAGAAGGCAATCTTCTTGTTTTTAACAAGATTGGGAAATCTTTCCATACAGAATTTATTCTGTATTTTGGTGATTTTAATCACCATTGGATCATTAATCCAACGATGCTCTGATTCAGAGAGTACAATCTTGTTGTTTGGAAAGATTTCGAGGAATCTTTCCTTAACAGAATTTAATTCTGATTAATTAATGATTTATCATTATTATTGGATCTTTGATCTGACGGTGAGGAGCTTTTAGTTCCAGCGCTAGCACACCCGTGCTTTGCACGTGGCGCGCTGTATAGAGCGCAGCGCACCTAGCGCTAGCGCACCCGTGCTTTGCACGTGGCGCGCTGCTTAGGGCACAGCGCACTTGGCACTGCATCTGAAGCGTTGCTTCATTTCAAAATTTGAATTTTGAACAGAGTCTTGCTCTGATTGGGAGAAACATCACACTTGCTCAATTTTGCGTATAGCTTCTCTTCCCAAAGAATTTGTAATACTGTCCGCAAGTGTTCGGCATGCTCCTCTCGGGTCTTAGAGTAGACTAGTATGTCGTCGATGAATACAACGACAAATGTGTCCAAGTATTTCGCAAATACTCTATTCATCATATCCATAAATATAGCTGGAGCATTGGTAACACCGAACGACATCACAAGAAACTCATAATGCCCGTATCGGGTCCTGAAAGCCGTCTTACATATATCTTCGGCCGCTACTCTAATCTGGTGATAGCCCGAACGAAGATCCAGCTTCGAAAATACCTTGGCCCCACCCAACTGATCAAATAAGTCGTCGATACGTGGAATGAGGTATTTATTCTTTATCGTAACTATGTTCAACTCCCGGTAGTTTATGCACATCCGTAGCGATCCGTTCTTTTTCTTCACCAACAAGACGGGTGCACCCCACGGCGAAACGCTTGGGTGAATAAATCCTTTCTCCAGGAGTTCTCCAATTTGTTTCTTCAATTCTGCCAACTCAACTGGCGCCATACTGTAAGAAGCCTTGGAAACTGGCGTCGTCCCTGGAATCAAGTCAATAGAGAATCCCAAGACGCGGGAAGGTGGTAGACCTGGTAAATTATTAGGGAACACATCAAGAAAATCCCAAATGATCTCTGGGCCTGCACTCTCATCAATCTTTATAGTTGTCAACGCTTTTGGCTTGGCTCTAAACTTGGCTGGCTCCAAAGACTCGCTCTCGCCTTCGAAAACAAACTCAGGGTGATTGGGAATGCGGAAAGTCATATTCCTTACTCGGCAATCAATAATTGCATGGAATGTACTCATCCAATCTATCCCGAGAATTGCGTCATAGCTGCCAGTTCCGATTAAAAGGAAATTCGCATAGAATTCCCTACCGCATACTACCACCGGACATAAGCTACACTCTTGGTTGGACACAATAATACTGTTACCCGTATGTATTTCCCAACCCTTGGTCAACGGCTCATGAGGTATAGAGTGTGTGTCAACAACCCGCGTGGAAATAAAACAATGCGAAGCACCCGAATCGAAAAGAACTCTAGCTGGTACAGAATAAACAAGGATGGTACCTGTATCCACATCTCCAGAAGCCTCTGCCTGCTCTGCGGACAGGGTGAAAGCCCGTCCCTGATTCTGACCTGTACCGGTCTGCCTCTGATCGAAATACCGCTGCTGGGACACCCGAGGTGAACCTCTCTGAGCTGAAGTGCCATACGACGGTTGTTGTTGTTCGAACCCACCATGTAGCTCGGATCTCTAGGGACACCCGTTGATCCTGTGCTCGCTGGATCCGCAAATCAGGCACTGCCATTTAGCTCTGCGGCAATCTCTCTGCATGCGTTCTGGCCTCTGGCAATAATCACAGAATAGGGCCCTCCGATGCGGCTGCTAAGGTAAGAAGGTGCGCTTCATCTGTGTGACACCCGGCCTGTGAACTTGAATCGCTCCATGGGGGAAGATGGTAGGCCGTGCTGGAACCACGTGGGGTCTCCTGTCCATCGATCGTTGGCCCTTGGCCTTCTCTGCCAATCTTTCCTGTACTCGGGCGGCGTTCAAAACTTGGGCGAAGCTTGGTAGGTCGAGAGACGTGATGAGTTGTTGCAATTCAATATCGAGCCCTTGCTGGAACCGTCTTGCCCTGGCGGCTTCGATGGCTACCATGTACGGTGCGAAGCGACTCGGCCGATTGAACTCTATGGCGTAAACATCCACTGAGCGCCCATTCTGCTTCAACATACTGAATTTCTCCTCCATCTCGTCCTTGGCAGTAGCCGGAAAGTAGTGATCCAGAAATCATGCGGAGAACGTGTCCCATCCAATAGGTTTCTCTAGCCGGCTCTCCTCTACGGACCACCACGTGCGGGTCTCGTCTTCTAGTTGAATCTTCACCACGTTCACTCTGGCGTCGTCAGGAATTCGAGCGGCGGTCATGAGGTTCTCTATATTGATGAGCCATTGTTCGGCCTCAAGCGGACTTGCTAATCCCGTGAACACTGCTGGATGAAGTCTCCTGAAGTCTGAAACGGTACCAACCCTAGCCAGTGTAGTCGGTACGAGCGCGCCCTCGGGGGCGAGAATAGCCTTAGATCTCCCCAGAGCGGTAATTGCGGTCTCCTGTACCGCCTTCAATCCCTCGGCTAGGAGATCGGTCTTCCTCTCTTGGGCTTGGGCCAGGGTCATCAGTGTGCTAAGGATCTTTTCGGTACGATCGTGGGGCCCGGCACCGGAGGAGTTGCCTGAGGAGTCCATATTCCTGAAAAGATCAAAAGAAATTGGATTCAAGGAAGGCTACACGATAATTCAACGATGATTAGAAGTGAGGAATAAATGTAATAAGGCATACATTATGGGTGTAACTCAATCTAGAGGTCTCTCGACGGAATTGTAATTTCATCCAATACCTTTGGCTCTGATACCAACAAAACCATATCACGCCCTGCTTTCCAAAATGCGGGATACGAGGGGTGACTAGGCCAGCCATGCCCCTACGGTCAGGGAATAATCCCGCCATAATCATACTTCGGCTTCTAGCATTACATGATAGCCAGTATACAGTACTTGAGTAAACAAAAATCACAGTTCACAACTTTATTACATTGCAAATAAAAGAGTTCGAGATACATTTATTTTGCAGAATAAAATAAACTAACCAACTAAACAAGTGCTGAAAGCAAAAGGAAATAGTACTGATGGTGCGGTCTAGACCTCCGCGATCTCGAATGACAGGTCCTGCTCCTGGGCTGGATCCACTTCGTCCTCTGAGCATGCACACTCAGGTCGTCAGGGTGACACATATAGAAATAAATATAAATATATGACGGGCATGCAATATTATTAAATATTAGGAGTACTATGAATTGCAGAATATGAGTAAAATAAACATTGACTGAATATGAATGGTGCCATGTAGGTATCACGTCAATAAACTAGGCCATATGCATGTCACTACTTATCGGTCACTAAGTCAATGAAATCAATCGGTGGAAAGGATGCTCGTGTTTAACAAGGGTCTCGTGCATGCCCGAGACTACGGTCCACTGTGCCCGGGACATAACCCTGTCAGCCGTGCCGCTAGGCCCACGATCTAATGTGTGTGTGTGTGTGTGTATGTGTGTAGCGAATGATCATCCTTTAAATCACTGTACTTCGCTAAATACGAGTTCAATTCCACCTTGATTTCCCCATTCCCCAGGTTATAGTATGCATTCAGGTATCAGATAGGTTATGAACAAACACGTATCGCTGTCACTTTCAATCACTTCTCCACTTGTCACTATCACTGTCGTATTTGCCACAACACAATCACTAACACTGATATATATCGACAATGCAGAACAGTTGCTAGGTCTCAATGTGAACGATTACTATGCAGCATGTATAAATCAAGCACGAAAGTAGGCAGAAATGCACTGAATAGATACTCACTATTTTATGACAACCAATGTCACATATAACTTGCAAAATTTACGATAAATCATACACAAATATTCGACCAAAATGATATAAAGGACGTATGAAGAACACTTAATTATCTGAACAGTAAAATTTATTTCATGTCAATCGGAATTCAGGTTAGGGAATTATCGTCATTTTAAGGTAGCGATCGATTTCTAGAATCCCAGTTTCAGAACTGGAAGCCCAACTTCGTACGCATTTTATCAGTGATTGTAGTCAGATTCTGATGTTTTTCTAATTGAATAAAATATAGTTCTATCAGTTACGTTTCCAACGCATTGAACAGATTATCGATAGTAGTTCTGTATTAAAAGTTATGTCCTGTCTAGTATAGCTATGCAAGAGAAGTCACTGCAGGAACTGCAGAACACCTAGGTACGTTAAAATGCAAATTAAATATCAAATGACGGTGAAATAGCAATGGACTAGATTTATGTGTTATCTAACTAAATTATATACGCGACCATATATATTTCCGTGCATTTTCAGTTTTATGCAGGTATGTACAGATGCTTAAATTCAGGTTTCCCCGTAGAATGCCGCCCCAGACTGCAGTCCAGAGTTGCATTCCTCTTCATTTTTCAGTGTTATGAAATTGCAATATTCAATAACTAATTACATAGGGTTATAGGTTATCTAGTTAGGTTTGATACGAGCCGTGGAACACTATGATTAGATTTACATTTAATTAACTACTAATTTTACAACATGATATGTATGGTGATTTTTAGATTTGACGTAACCAATTGGGATATCATTTTATATTCGATGCCTTAACTATTTGATCCCGATTTCTTATACGTCACTCGTTAACAACAATCAAAACTTCTAATAATAAAATTGGGGGGATTTTAATAGGGTCTTGGATAGGGTGATTGCATCGATCACTCGATGCGTGTATGTGAACGCTATCTATTTTTACACACACTCATCATACATTTTACCAATTAAGTTACTAAACTATATTTATTAAACTCTATATGTACATAGCATGATTTGAACAAGTGAAGGAGATTCACTTGCCTATTACGACGGCACAACGACGACGATCGCACGGATACGGACACGGCGTGCACGGGCAACGGCGACAGCAACGATGAGTCCGGCTGCTCGCTGGATGAGGATCGAGAGAGGGAGGTGCTGGCGTAGGGATGTTTGCTGGGCAAAGCGGCAGTGGTCGCTGGCGATGGGTTGTTGATCGACGACGGTGATGGCTGTGGTCTCGACAGCGGCTGGTTGCAGGCGACGGTGGCAGTGGTCGGGTGTGCAAGAGGAGCTCGGGTTACTGTTGGCTGGAAGAGACGAGGAGGAAGTGGGGGCGTTCGGTTGCTTGATGATGGAGGAAGGTTGATTGGGTGTCGTCGACGGCGGTGCTGGTGGTGGCCGCGGCGATGGTCGGAGCTGGGGAGAAGTTTGATGATGGTCGGAGCTGGGGAGTTGGGCCGCGATGGGGACGGAAGTAAGCGGCCGACGGTGGTGCTGGGTTGAGGTAAAGGGGACGAGGAGAGGCAGGGAAGGCTCTTCGGCGAGGGGAATGAACTTGGTTGCGAGATGAGGCGGGTCGGTGTTGTGGGTATGGGTTCAGGGTTGCAGGCGTTGGCGAGATGAAGGAGGATGTGAGGCAGAGAAAGAACGAGGGAGAGAGGGTGAAGTTGAGAAAGTGACGAGGGAGTCGTGGCCGTTGGAGTCGAGGACGTGGGGAGATGGGTGTGGCCGTCGCGGTGAGTGCGAGGAGCGGGGAGTCGTGAGGGAGTCGTTGGGGAGTGGGACTCGAGTGAGCGCGAGAAGAGGGAGCCGTTGGGGATGATGCGAGGGGCGCGGTCGCCGTGGCGAGCGCGAGAAGCGGGGGACGTTGCGAGAGGAGTGGCGGGAAAAGAGAAGGAGTGAGGAAGAAGGAGAGGGGGAAAAGCGGGTTGGGCATGGGTCGAGTATGGGTCGGGTCGGGTAGAATAGGATTGGGTTTAGATTTAGGGTTTAGGTTTAGATTTTTGGAATAATTAAATAAAATAATAAAATATATATAAAATAAAATAAATTTGAAAAAAAATCTGAAAAAAAAATACGGAAAATTATATTCGGAACTCGGAATTTACACGTAATAAAATATCTAAATCTTCCATTTTGTTGTTTAACAATCACTGATGAGGAAAACACAAAGCTCAAAAAAGATAGGAACAGCCTGGTGATTGATGTGTCCTACAACCGGCCTAATAATAATAGGGGTGTGCGCCATGAGCAGAAAAATAATAAAGAAAGTTGGTGGAGGATTTTGGGAAACGGGCCGACATAGAGAAGAGGTTGCCCATGGACCTGTTTATATAAGTGATTGAGCCAGCTAGGTCAGGAAAGATTGGGCTTGCAGAAGAATTTTGAAGATAATGGGCTTAAGTGCAGCAGTAATGATGTAGATCAAGGCCTAATGAAAAGGAAAAGGGATATTTCTCAAGAAATAGATGAAGAGGACACTGAAGGGTGCAATGACCAACAAAATTTGCTCACAGTTGATGATATAATTCCTAATCAGCAGGAAAACAAGACTCAATTGGACCGTATAGAGACAGAGGGAGAAGATTTGGAGATGGGGGAGATTCAAAGAGGATACGTATTTCAGGAGACGCCAATCGAGATGGATGGGGATGAATCTCTTGGTGTAGATATTCATGAGGTTGATTCAGAAGAGAACGAGAATCAAGAGGTCGAGACGGCCATGGAGGCTCGAAGGACACAACCACTACGCATAAGCCAGCGACATCCTGGACAGACCGTCAATTTGGAGAAACTCATCGAGTGTGCAAGTGTCAGAAATGAGTACTCGAGCAAGCCAGGTATGAATCAAAAATCAAATTTCATTTTTTGGTAATATCCCGGAGCATACTCTGTCTTTATTAGCAAATGTTTTAGATGTGTGTTTGGGTGAGTGACTGTGACACATATATCAAAACATTAGCTTTCTTAAATCTTTAGAAAAGAATAGGGGGCGTGGTAACGGTACTTGTAGGAAAGAAGGGAGGAGAGACCAAATTAGTTTCCTAATGAATTACACCTTTTTGAATGTTAAGGATATTGAATGTTAAGAATATGGGGCTGTCCAAGAAACCTAGAATGATTGCGGACGTAATTAGGAACAATAGACGAGATAGTGAGGTTATCTGAAACTAAAATCAGTAATCCTGACGATCGGATTTGTAATGAGGTAGAGGATGAATGGAGGTAAATATGTTAAAATGATAACAACAAATCTAAACAAATTTTCCATCCGAATCTTTCAGTAATTTTAATCCCCCACATCTTGCAGAAATACCTTCAAACGGTTAAAAAAGGCAATAACACCGTCATACATGAAATTACATCAACATAATACCCAACTCATTCATTATCCAGAATTATACATAACATCCAGCAAGTTCATGTTCCAGCTCTCTGGACAACACACAGCAGCTATGCTTTTCTCCAAACATAGCAAAAACTATACCATCCATTGAGCGAAGAATTTCCAGAACCCATCATTTTAGCAACAATTCGAATTCGATAACAACTTTATTCTGACAACAATACATTAACATAAGCAAACCCTAAGGATGTGCTGCAGGCAACGTCACCACCGCATTCCCCATCACCTCCTCCACCACGTGAACCCTCCCCGTTGCCAGCCCAGCCGTCAAATCCTCCACCTCCACCTTCACCGCATCCCTCCTATTCCCTATATCTGCAATATACCGACTCACACAATACACCCCGACGGCTGTCACCGCCATTCCATACACATTAGTCGTCAAAAGCCGGAAAGGTGTGGACAGGGCCGCCGCCAGCGGCCCACCAATTATTGAGATCGCCTGCCCGCTCTGCCCAACCACCCCTTGTTCAGCAACCAGAAGACCCGTCTTACAATAAATCGCAAAGTCCTCACAATTATTCTTAAAAACATTGTAACATCTGAAGCCGCTGGCAAGCAGGTGGTTGGCTCTCTTGACTACAGATTCATCAGTATCGGAGAGGGCGAGCGTGCACGTGCCGCCACGGACCTTGGCAAGAAAGAGGGCGGGGGTGACGGCGTACTCGAAGCGGTAGAGCACGCCGCCGGCAAGGAAGCAGTCGAGGCACGAGTTGACGACGCCATGGGACTCGGATAGGTCGGAGTTACAGTTTGGGCAGGAGGTTTCAGGGCGTTTCGGGGTGGAGCTTACGAGGAGGAGGTCAAGGACGGTGCCGGTGCCGACTTCTTGGCCTCGGCCTCGGGTGAAATGTATGACCTTGTCGTCGCCTACGAAAATTCCTGTTGAATGAAATAGAAGAATGTTGAGAACCAATTTGTAATGGGTTGTAATACCATAGTATCAGATGTATAGGACATTTAGCAAGTTGGTGAAAGGCCGTTTTATTACAAGAAAAGGAAAGCAGAGCATATTATGAGCCGTATTGTATTCAATTGTGCAGAGGGAAGAGAGAGAGGAAACGAAACCCTCAATTTCCTTTCTTCTGGAGCTAAATCTAGATGAAGATAGAAAATATAAGCAATTTTTGAAATCGAAATGTAAAACAAAAAATCCTTATTTTTGTTGGAAATACCGAAACATATAGTTGACTGCATGCCTCAAGAATTAAAATCTAGCAGGCTAGCACCATGAACATTTCTCCGAATTGAAACAAAGTATATACTCATCCACTGAAAAAATATCTTTCCTGGAATAAAAAACGAGAGGATGTCTTCATACTAATAAGCAGAAACTGTAGGCCATGCATGTTGAGCAAAGGAAATGGATCCTTAGATAAGTAAAACACAATCATACTATTTACTTAACATGACACCAAAGAAGCATGGCTGACATTCAATTAGAAAAGAACATCCAATAATTTCCATTTAGCAAAGAAGTCCTTAAAACCCACCGTTGCCGATCCCAAGTCCGGTTGCCGATCCCAAGTTCGGATGAGAAAGGGAGAGAGTTGTGTTAGGGCTGTGAGCGGCAGTGTAAAACTTTGTCACATTCTATGACATTAACCACACAAAAAAAAGGACTTTGCATCTGTTTTTATATATTATCGAACAATTTCAATTCTATATCATCATCATCATCAGATTCATCTAAACCTTTCCCTGTCAAATGGGGTTGGCTATATGCAAGATTCATGGAAAGTTACAACAAAGCTTAATGAAAAAAGCTTCATACATGCCTAAAATGGAGAGTCATGCTATAAAAGTGGGAAGAATTGATGTGTAAAAAAAATTTAATTTGACATATCATTAGTCAACATAAGCATACTTTTCCATCGATTCAATATAATAAAAAAAAAGAAGAAGAAATTCAACATAATCTAAAATTAAATTGGAAGGTTTCAACCTAGCGCTCAAAAAATTGGCATAATTCGCTAAACAAGACATAATTTTTGCTGCGATAAAAAAGATTTAAGAACGCAAACGTATTATAAAAAAAACTTTTTAGGACAAGACCTCCCTTAAAAAAAAGAAAGTTTTACCATGATGAGCATAAACATGAGCAGTCCTCCATGAATAGATGTGATCCCCAGGCTTCAAACTCGACCTCGCGATCCTAAAAAAAAAAATGAAATTGGGATCGAAGAGTTATTGAAATCAAAATCGAAGAAGAGGAATCGAATCGAATCAAATCAAATCAAATCAAACCTATTAGAAAAAAGACCCATTTCTCTCTCTCCCTCTCTTCAAAATCGATCGCCAAATGAGAGAGAGAGAGAAAAAGAATGAAGGGGATGGTTCGATCTGGGGGCTCTTGCGGTTTTGGGCCGTTTTTCTTTTGATTTCGCGTTCTTCCGCTTATTTATGGAATAATTTTGATTCGCTTAAAATAACAAAGTTTTGTGCTAATAAATGCTTTTTAAAATCGTACATAAACATACCCAAGTTTTATTTTGATGCTTTGATCCCTAACATTGTTAGAATATTCCGTGTGATATTTTTGTCAGACATTTTTGTTCATGATAGATTAAGTTTATGATCAATAAATCATGAGGATAGAAACGGTTTTAAGCCTATATCGTTAATGGTGTCAGTGACTGTCAAAATAAAAATTTTGATTGTTTGATTTTATTAATATGCTAACATCATACAATCTTAGGTATTTTAATGCCATTTCAAAAATCTTCTATATGCCTCATTTTCTTACACAAACGGTGCTTAGATGTTGATAAAAAGCGCGTGAGATTACTCGCTTTCCAAGTTGAGTGCTGATGTCGCTTTCAGAGTGGGGTATATTGTTTTTAAATTTGATGATGAGAGGCATTTTTTGGCGTTATTATATCTGTCCTTGGACCTTCATTCTTAAGGGCTAAGTTTTGTAAAGGTCAACTTACACTATGTCATGCGTCCACAAATGTTTTCCGACACCGACAGAGGTAACCTGTTTAATTAAGAAGACTATCGATAACATAACAAAATGAATAAACGAATTCGTAGAACCGGTCCCGAAATTTTATAATCAGGCTGCATTTTATTATTGTCGCTACTGTTGAAGCTCGTTTCAGCCTCATCCACCATTCTAAACTATTTTAGATTCAGATTGGTTGCATGTCGCTCCCAGGTTTAATACTAGACCGATTTTGTGTACTTTATTTGAACTCTGAAAATATATAATGCTATATTCATTTAAATAACAAATCAATCAATTATATTTAATTAATATTAGCAATATAACAATTATATTTAATTTGTATAAATAACTTAATTTTAAAATACAAGAAATAGAATATTATAAATTAAATTAACAAGCTTTGTAATCCAATAATTTAATTTAATTAATACTTGACTGGTTTTTTTGTTTTGAGATGGGAGAAAAACAGAAAAGGAAGATTGTGTTCGGAGAGAGGGGGAGGAGGAAAGAGAGAAGGACGATGGATGTAGAGTGATGGATGGAGGATAGAAAGAAGGGTGTGAGGGAGAGAATGAGATCTTTTATTGTTGTTACATTTTTTTATATTTGTCCCACTCAAATAAATGAGGTAATTATTAGGCTAAAATTAAAAGTTTATATGTGATAGAACTAAAAAATGAAACTTTTAACTCATCAGTTTTAGTTCTAATTTCATCCATGACTAACACAAAAAAAAATGATGTTGAGGTTCCAGTGCTAATTGACTAATATTAAAAATAAAATTACCCCCAACAAATTCTAGTTCTATCTAAGAGTTCTAATTGACTAACACCCCTTAAAGAGCCTACCATGAAATGGGTCATGCCTTTCTTTAAAGATTCACGTGGAATTCTTTTTCTATCCATTTTTCTTTAAAGATCATCACCGGGAATTCTTTTTCTATCCATTTTTAGACTTGAGGAATGTTGGGGTTAAGTGTCACACCAGCTTCCCAAAAGAACGGTAATGACACGTGACAATCCTGTGACGTATTTATTCCGGAAAGATCCTTTCTTGAAACAAATACGCTAAACGTAAAATAAGCAGTATAAAATAACAATAAATGACGTGATGAAGTTTTATATATTTATATTCCAAACTTTACAGAGATTAAACTAATACATGAAGTCTAAAACAAGAAACATGAACATACGGTGTCTAAACAGGTGGCATACAGGAAAGAAAAGCCGAAAGAAACTAAAGATCGGCTTGTGATGCAACCGGTCGTAATCCTCAGCAGCCGATTTCACCTCCTCAGTCCCTAAATACCATGATGAACATTCAAGAAAAGAAAGAAACATGGTGGATGCACGTCAGCAAACTTAAGCTTAGTAAGTCCCCAAGATAGGATGTGAATTATATGATTAAAGTGAAAGGTGATATGATAATTAAACATGGTAATATAACAATTCTATGTAGCATAACAGTTCTATATAATATGGCTGTATAATGTAGGTAATGTGTCGGTTAACATATACATATAACAGTTAGAAGTGTTAAACATGTAATGAATAGCGACATGTCCTAAAGAGGTCACTAAAAAGGGTAAGCTAACTAACGCGGGTTCAACCAATCTCAAGAGCATTCTCAAACTTAAGGGTAAAGCATCAGGACCAAGAAAACACGGGCCCAAAAGTAACGGGACTTCAACCGTCATTGAAGTATTCCAAACCCAAGAGTAGGACCCCAGAGGCTTGAAACACGGGCCATCAACAACATTGATTATACCATTTCAGCTCGGTACCACAGTGACGTTATTTGTACCGTTTCAGCCAGATACCACGGCGACGTTAATTGTACTGGGACTATTGAAATTCCGTTGGATTCATACTCAAACTACCCCAACACCCCGCGTATTCTAGATTGTAGTTAATGCCACAAGTTTTGCCCGAATCCATGAATACAGATGAGAGAGTACAAGTTCAGGTTTCGAGTTGAGTTCATGTCAAGTGCATGTATTCATGTCAAGTTAAGTATTCATGTTATGCCCAAGTATTCGAATCAAGTTGTATTCATGGTTTGAGTTCAAGTATTCAAGTTGAGTTCAAGTATTCATGTCAAGTTCAGGTATTCACGTCAAGTTATTACGTATTTATGATTCGGGTCAAGTCAAGTCAAACATGCAATGGGATTTTAAAAATTCCTAGTGCCCTTGCCGTTACAATCGCGACCAATGCGGAAAAAACAAAAATTTTATGGGGAGCAGTAGAAACTAATTCCCAGCGATCGTTCCAAACACTAAATTAGAAAACAAGCATGTAGGGTTTAGAAATTACAACCTTTGATGTGTGTCCACCAAATCGTGAAAGACCCCTCCAAGCTCCTCGTAAACTGTTGGGAACAAGCTTGAGAGGCGGTCGCCCTTGCCAAAGATGATCCATCCGAGAGAACCGATCTAAACTCCAGTTTCACCTAGTGAGGCAATCGACGCTCCAAGCTCGCTAGAAATAGAGAGTGAGAATGTAGGAATTTTCCACTAACATTTTCTCTGTAAAACTCAAGCTCAAGTGAGCATGCAAGAAAAAGGATGAAGAGGTAGCCATAACACAAAATGAACTAAATGGGTTTTGAATGAAGGAGAGAATGGCTTCATTATAATTTTCTACCATCAAAAAAATATCACACAACCATTTTCAAATGAAAAAATGAAGCCCATCCTTCTCTACATTCTCACAGCCATACCTAAAACCACCTCACCCTCCACCTCATTTTCAATTGAATTTCTAAAAAGAAATTTGAATAATGAGGTGTCTTCCTTCTAGAAATATTCCGTATAAATACGGAATACAATCCGGTATACGTATCGAAATACATATACACGTATCCATATAAAAATACGAATAGCCAAGAGAGAAAATGAATGGTGAACAAAATACTAGAATATATATATTAAAAAATATATATAAATTATTAAATCAAAATTTGATTTAATAATCCGACTTAATCCCAAGCCGGCTAGTATTATCAACCGTCCGATTAAAATCCGTGTAGCCTGTACACGTATTTAATCAGACCCTTGTATGTTTCAACATATGTCATCTATATCATATCGCATGAACCGGGAAAACCCTCTATATGATACTCTAAAGACTCGACAATACGCTGGCAATGAGTTACTGAATAAATCTATAACCACAAGCATGTCAACGACACTAGCTGTACGTAACGGTTACCCACGTATATGCCGAACGGGAGGTCGACAGTCAAGTCTGTCCGTACCCTACTGAGCATGAATGTGACAATCTCTGTACAGTCCAGTCTCTTCGTCTAAGAGTATCGCATACCAGGTCTAGGGGGTGGATAATGTCAGACCCTTATAACCCGATAAGTCGTGCCGGAGTCAAACTCATCACCAACCAAGAAACTACTGAACCCCTGTCAGTAAATCTCATCCACCGTGGCTACGGGTTTACGGTGATGGCCAACCGAATACAGCGCGACATTGATTCCTAATACCAGGAGAGATGAATCCTTAACAATTGCTCACTGCCTCCATGTGGCTCGGGACTGTATCCAACTAAAATATATTTGCACGACTCCTTTGAGCCATGGTATGGTATTAATATAAGTACAATGGGAACTCATACGAGAAAAATGATAATCTCAGGTCAAAAGACTAACCTATACTCATGCCACTATAGAACTGTTATCTGATGATGGATATAATACCATCTAGAGGTTCTCGGCGAGTCCGTCTAGTGTATTCACCTTCAGTGAGCACCTGTATACTATCTTAGGTGACACAACACTAATGATTTATAAGACCTGCCACCGCCCCTCATCGGGGTCTCAAAACGTATACACTAGTCTACTCTGGAATATCGATGTCCAGTCTCGATACTCTCTCGACTAGGGACATTTAAAGACGTGCTTATGAACTACCCAGCTCTAACGTATATAATCGCCATCATAATGCTGGTGGTCAAGCAAGAATCCTAAGGGCTTCATCATTATGTATTAGCGACACGTAATAATAAGTAAAATGTATACACTTCAATGATAAAGACAAACTAGATAGCATACTATCATTTCGAGTAAGACTGTTCTACCTATATAAGTTCTCCCTCAATTATCATAATCGCTTACCTACAATTACAATAATAGTCTTGAGGGCACTATATCTAAAAATCTCCCACTTGCACTTAAAACTAATTATTGCGTTATTGCATACCCACATCCCGTGTGTTACTGAAATCCCAATTTCTCTACTAATCAGTTTCGCAAACCGTGTTTGTGAAACATCCGTGTTCGAGAAATAGCCTTAGTGAATGGATCCTCTACAATGTTCCAACTTGCTCTCTCTATATCTCAATTTTACGGAGATCAAAAATCTTCTAAATTGATCAATACCTCGCCTCAAGAATTTTTCTGGATACTTGATGGGACCAAGTTCATAAATGAACAATTTTATCCAACAAATTTCTTGGACTGTATTCTCCGTTGAGTCATAATCAGTATCCTGCACCATGCCTACCTCAGTATCCTTATTAGAAACCTATCCAATATACTTCTCCTTAGAAGAGAGTAAACTCAAAACTCTGACAGTATCTCTGTCATCCATGTCACTTTGGAAACCTGAACTGATAACCGCCTCCTAGAGGAGGCTGCCGTTACCATATACCAAGAACATCCTCTTTTGTTCTTAACTGCTTCCCTTTGTTTCTCCAGAATTGGATTAATATCTGCTTACTACAGCAAGCGCAGAAGCAACATCTGGTTTGGTATAAGACATTGCATGATTCACTCAATTTCTTAAGCAAATGATATGCCATTCATGCCAGTCCCTCTTCTCATCAGTCTGAAAGACATCTCTTTAGAGAGGGTGACTCCATTACCTGTGGGTAGACTACCACGCCAGGAGTCATCCATTCTAAACTACTTTAGAATGGTGTCCAGGTACCCGAATTGGGAAACTTCCCAAATCTAGATCTATCGATATATAGTCACCAGAATCCCTGATATCTCGACAAGTACAAAAGCAACTTCTTGTTTAGTACATGACATCACATGATTGACTCAATTACCTAAGCAAGTGATGTGTCATTCATGAAAGTCACTCTCCTCATCAGTTTAGAAGACATCTCTTTAGAAAGGGTGACTCCATCATCTGTGGGTACACTATCATGCTAGGAGTCGTCCATTCTAAACCACTTTTAGAATGGTTTCTAAGTACCCGGATTGGGACACTTCTCAAATCTAGATCCTATGTGGAGAAACACCTATGACAACCAAATTTTAACCGATTGTTGTATAGGAACATCACTTCTTATCTGGAGTATGTCATCTAAATCTCATGACACAACTCTCTAAATCTTTCTTACTAGGTTCATCTATTGTTTTGATGAAGTAAATCACCTTGACTGTTACATCAAAACAAATGATCCGTTTCCACTATGCATGCTTTAGTCTACAAATAGACATAACCAACTTGCACACCTTCCACTGCTCTCACTGACTATGATAATCTTCATGCCGAGTCATATACACGTGCACTTCTAAATTCCTATTTAGAAAGATATTATAGTCATCCACCTGACAATATCATAGTCAAGAACAACAGCAGTGCCAAGTCATATCCATATGAACTTCAGCGTAGACACTGAAGTAAAATTCTCATCACAAACCACACCAGGTATTTGATGAAATTTTTTACAACAAGTCTAGCCTTATTAGATCAATACATTTTCACTTGCACAGACCTCGAAAGATCTGCTTGCTCCTAATGGGTTTTACCCCTTTAGGAGCACCCAGTAAAGTCCAAAATCCATAATTTGCTGGAGTGCGTGGAGTCCATCTTGGATATATTGCATCTGGTCATCTGAAAGTTGCCACTTCTTATGACCTGCTGATAACTAGAAGGGACACCATCACCGTCTGTTATCGTCTACGAGAAAACCGAATTGTCTTTCAGGTGGCTGGGGTCACCTACTAAAATATGCGGAGCGGCTAAAATTTGTCGAATCCAATTGAATCTTCAGATTCTACTAAATTTTCAGTAACCGTTTGTGGTTCTGGAATCACTTCCAGTTCTACCATACTCCCACTAGTTTCTTTTGCAAAAAAATTCCTTTTATAAAAAGACGGCAAGTCAAGAACAAACCAATTTTTGATCTTGAAAATGGTAGAACCAAAGCCCTAGCAAATGTTTGAGACAATTCACAAACTGCTATTACCGAAGCGTGCCTCGAGTTTTTCCGGATTCTGTTTTTAAATAGAAACCGGATAGCTACATATCTTAACAATATCGAGATATGAAATCAATCTATGTCCATATAGAATCAAAAGAACAAATTTAGATAGAACCAGATTCAAATGTCATGTAGCTGTCTCCAGTGCATATCACCTAAATGGAAAAATGTCACACAATATTACTCACCAAGGAGCGCACCCATGGATGAATAACCTGTGAGAGAATCAAGTTCTCAATATTATTACGACGAAATATCTAGCATAAGTATCTATATTTTCGATCACTTCGAAGAATTCTGATACTTCTAATGCATGGTTCTATACTTTATTTTTATACCTATAAATTTCTCAAAATCTTTGGACCTTACATTTCAACGAATGCGTGTGTAAAACCAGAGAACTCATAGGTAAACCTGAATGAAATAAGAGTACCAACCCCTTGTCCTTAAGGACACCGGACAATATGCATTACCATGTATAAGTTCTAAGAGTATACTAACTCAAATTCCGTGTGTTGTAAATTGATAACTGTATTTGGTCAAGAATGTCTTACACCATTATTCAATGCACCTCATCTTATCCTCAACCGATAAAGGTAAATGTTTGGAAATTTTTTTTCAAAATTTATATCTCACTTTATAAAATAAAAATACAGATATTCAATTTTAAAAATTGATGCATAACACCGGTTATTCGAAACCAAATATTTGCCGTCAGGCAAAGTCAGGCAATTTAATCTAATCACCAATTGCTATGAGTTCTGATATTAATGATCAATCGCCCATTTCCTAATATTCTACTCTTTCTCAATATCTGTAATGCCTTACAGATATGAGACCCTAATCTGGTATATATATACCCTGGAGTCAGAATTAATTGGGAAAACAGTTTTCAATTATAAGTACACAGAAATTCTGAAACATAAATGTTTCAAAGGGGTGGCCGGATATTTCTAGTAATGCCTCTTTCACTATCTATATTCATGACAATATTCGTAGTTTTCTTTATTCTCACTTCAACCCATTTATATATCTCTACATCATACTTTCTATACACCAGAATTAGGCTAATCAATTTTCTTCCTTCCTTTCGGTACTTTGAAAGAAGACTATCCAATAAGAGTAATAGGTGTACTCTCCTAATACAAGGAGCTCTCACAACCTAAGAGAAGATAAAGGAAAAAGACAGAACCAGTAGCCATTCTCGACTGAAGTAATTTCTTTGAGTTCGTATGTAACTATACGATGGCATTTTTAAGCAATATAAATCATCATAGTGATACGAAATGTTTTGGAGAAGGTTAAGCGAAAGTAGGAGTAGCAGGGAAATATGTGACTTTATCGTGAATTATGACAATCCAAATCCAGAGTGTGTAGAAAGGTTTGGTCAACTTGGTTAATGAGTTTTAGTTTAAGATAAGTCATGAGTCGCTATAACCAGAGAGAGAAAAGAAAAACTCAGTGTGCACTCTATCAAGATTAGATTGGTCATCATTTTATTTAATCAGGATGGCTCCACTGTTTTCTCGAATTCTCCTTCAAACCCTAAAAAGAGAACCAGTCGGGATTATTTACCCCTTACAAGTTCGCTAATCGTTCAGCCAGGCCAGTGTTGGTACTCTGAGAGAGGCCCCCCATGTTTTCGCACGGACCTAATTAAATAACCCCGTTTTCGCAAAGGCATAGTCTCATTAACACTTTCTAGACACCTAATAGGTTAGCTAGTTGTAAAGTGAAAATCTCCCGAAGAATAATACCAACACATTTGTGGGAATCGGGACCCAACTATTATTGTGTGATAAGCTTAACAGAAGCCGACCAAATTACCACAATCCATAAGGTATGCGCAAACTTGGTAAGTTTCCCTTATATTTGAAACTCTCGATATAATTTTTGCTCCTAACGCTTATAACCTTGAAGTAGGCCAATATATCATAAGTCGTTAGTCAAATTCAACCCGTTATTGTCCTGGATAATTTATACACACCCGAACAAGTCCTTGGCATAGGCCAAAATAAACTGTACGGCTGTCCTGGATAATCGTATCTTTATGCAACAAACAAGCAACACCTAACTACCGTACACTATGCCTTGATGTAGGACAACATACATAGCACTAATACTAGGCTTTGCTCATTTGAAATGACGGAGGGCTACGGCTAGTTTTTGGCGAAAAAACTTTAACGTAATGAACTTGATATCGTTGAAGGAACTCGAGTGGTTTTGGAAAAAAGTGGTTTAGGCTCCGCTTTTAAAACTAATAACATAAACTTTTGCTTAAGAGCGAACTCCCCGTGAAGTGATCAAGGCTCTTTCCTCATAGAATGAGGTGCCTGATATTCCTAATCGAATACCTCTATACAAAGCAAAAGAATATGACTATAATTTTGAAGAAAACCGAGTAGTTTTAAAAATTGGTTCCGACAACATCATTTAGGTTTGTTTTCCTTACATTAAACATATAACGCAGTCCCATCATTACAAGTTTCTAAGCCACACCAGAAACAACTAAAATAGTATGCTTTTATATGCTATTCGCATTCACCACGGGGTCCCGGATCTTCACCGTAAGATTACTTAACTTACGGCAGGGCGGGGACAAGGCTAGTGCGGATGCAAAACATATAGAACTATCTAATATATATATATATATATATATATATATATATATATATATATATATCATAGACATGTAATAACATCACAGGCATGCGACAAATAATATATAATAAAGGATAAACTAGGAGCCCCGTGTTTCATTTGAGCCGCAAATAAAAAGCGACGTTTCCCGGTCGTGTGGATAGCATGTAAATCATCGATCCTAGAACCCTACGAGTGTGGCAAGCCATCCACCAATTCTAGAAATTAGGTAACCCACCTTCAATAACATGAGTCGGTCACCCGTCGCTTTCCAGAATCGGGGAACTTAGGCACTCCTCCGCGGGTCGATCTTATAACCCTTACAAGAGCGGCGAGCAACCCGCCAATTCTATATCGAAGCAGTCTGGTCTCAAACACCATGAGACGGCCGCCTAGCGCACTCTAGAACCCGGCTACTCGAGCACTTCTCCTTGGTTAATTCTAGTACAAAAATGAAATATATACAAAGGTGACAACGACCACATCCTGATCGAGCCCCAATAAAAGAATATACATAAAGCAGAAACGGTGACCACAAGTTGAAGCTCGTCCCGAACAAATAAAATACAACAATTATAAAACAAAACTGTACAAGCAATCGCGCGAGGGGCTATCCAACACAACAATTCATCCAAACCATCACAAAGATATATATACCACAACAAGCTATACGAGTAAGTGTGCAACCCCGTCTGTCATGCCCTGCTTCCCAAATACGGAATATGAGGGGTGACTAGGCCAGCCATGCTCCTACGGTCAAGGAATAATCCCGTCATAGTCACATTTCGGCTTTTAGCATTACATGGTAATCAGTAAACACAGCACAAAAGTAAAGGAAATCACAGCTCTTAATTTTATCACATTGAATCTACAGAGTTCAAGATAAAATTATTTGCATGAAAGAAATAACTAACCAAAAGAAATAACAATATTCTTATTGCAAGTAGAAGCGATAGTCCCAGTGTTGTGGTCTAAATCTCCGCGATCTCGAATGGCAGGTCCTGCTCCTGAGCTGGGTCCACTACGTCCTCTGAGCATGCACACTCAGGTCTTCAGGGCGACACATATACTCAGGTCTTCAGGGCGACACATATAGCAATATATATATATATATATATATATATATATATATGATATTAAGAAAGAGAGAGAGAGAGAGTGTGTGTATGTGTACTATGATATTAAGCATGAAATGAACGGCAGAATACAGTAACATAAGAATATGGAATATCAAGTGAATATGAGTAGTATGGTATATGTATCATGTCGGTAATCCATGCAATGTGTATGTCATTACCTATCAGTCACTAAGACAATTGAAATCAATCGGTGGAAAAGGATGCTCGTGTTTAATAAGGGTCTCGTGCATGCCCGAGACTACGGTCCACTGTTGCCCGGAACATAACCCTGCAGCCATGCCGTTAGGCCCATGACCTAATGTATATATAAATATCGCTAGTATCGAATGATCATCCTCTGAGGCACTGTACCTTGCTAAATACGAGTTCAATTCCACCTTGATTCCCCTATTTCCCCAGGTTACAATAACTATATGTATAGGACCACTTGTATACAAGCATGCGTCAAAATCACGGTTTTATTCACTTTTCACTGTACTATTTACTTTCACGAATCAATCACTTATTACTGGCGTACTTGACACAACTAATCCAATACCACTCACGTTCGACAATGCAAAGTTCGTTAAAAATTACTATGAGCATTCGCCATCACTAAAGGTATCACGGTCGGGTAAATACAAGAATGATGCCACATATCAAGTCATGTATGATATGAATCACAACGTGTATTATGAGTTTAGAAAAACATATTAAATCGTACGATCATAATTAGGCAAAATGACACAAAAGGGGTAAAAAGTAAACTTAAACAGTAATCCGAAAAATTGGTTCCAAGCCAATCGGGTTTCAAGTTCGCGAGTTACAGTCATTTCATTTTAAGTGTTCACCGCTGGAAATCCAGTTTCTGAACTGAAAGTCAATTTCATAACACATTTTACTCTCTGTTGGGATCATAATTAGGCGACACTACAGTTAGAAATTTTTTATATTTATTAATTATGTTTCCAACTCACCTTACGGATTGATAATATCCACTGCGTGCTGGGAGATATGCACTGTTTAAGGTTAGGGTATACAATCTGTCTCTATACTAAACTACAGTACATCTCGACAATTTAAAATACAATTAAAATATCAAATGATAGTAAAACCAAACGAAACCACCACCTATAGTTAGCTAACAGAATTATCTTTGCAATGGTATAGGGTTCCGCATATTTCCATTTCCATACAGAGCTATACAGTTAATTAGAACCACATGTCAAAATGAAATGCTGCTCTAGACTGCAGTCTAGAGCCGCATTCCAAGTCAGTTTTCGTCGTTGTGATATATCGGTATCGAAATAAAAATTACAGGGGGTTCTAGATTATCGAGTCGGCTTGGATATGAGCCCTAGAAAATTACATCCCGGTATGTATCAAATCAACACCACGACGTGTGCAGTAAAGACCAGATTTGACGTCGTGTCTTTGGGACGTCGTTTCATGTGTGATACTTCATTATTTTGAGTTCAGTTTTCTAAACAATATTCGTAAGGAGCAAAAGAAAATATTGGTAAAAGCTTTAAGCATGTTCGACGGGGTTTTGGTTCAGTTCACCACATCAAACTCTTAGCGTACAATATCAAGAGCTATCGAATTAATGTCGGTTTTGCCCAACTCGTTAAAACGGTATCTAATACTTACAATTCCATATGATATTAATATGATGTTTTAGATCCGATTACGCTCAAAACTAACATCTTAGAATTACTATGGTTTTCCATGAAAATACGATGATGGCTTACTATATATACGTGATAGTATACTACTTAACACATGTTCATAATAATCCATCTAATATAATTTTAACACGAAATCATAGATCTATGTTCATAGCATGTTAAAGCAAGTGAGGGTTTCACTTGCCTGCGATGATTGTGGCGACGAATAGCGAGAGCACGGCACATTTACGGTAGCGACGACGAAGACACGACGGCGACAGCACACGACAAGCTTTGGATTGGGGGTTTGCTAAGCTTGGAGCTCGAGCTTGGCATGCAGGGCTGCAAGGAGGTCGATGGTTAGGAGTTCATGCGACGTGCAGACGGTGGCCGACGATGCAGAGGGCTGGGGTGGAGGCTGCAGTGGTGGGTGTTTGGCTACGCGATATGGTAACAATGGGGAGCCGGGTCTAGGCCGATGGAGGAGGAGTTGAGGCGGGAGGTTGCTGATGGTGATGAAAGGGTTCGTCGGCGGAATTGCTGGAGGGTGGTGATGGGTCGTTGGAGTCGCAGTGGGGTTCGGATGAGGAGGAGCTAGGGGCTGGGTTTGGGTATGGAAGTTGTTTTGTAGGCTAGGGCCTGGGATTAGGGTGGGTTTTAGTTTAATTAGGATTTAGGTTTAGAAAAAATATATAAAAGAAGGATTTAGTTAGAAAAAAGTAGGAAATATAATTAGGGAAAAATTAAGGAAACTAATTTGGATTTAAACGGAAATTTATTGGAATTAAAATTTTAAATACAGGAAGTACAATGGAACTGGGGATTTACATCGCCTAATCGAACATAGAGCATTTAGACGACGTTCAACAACATATACTGTCATGCCCCGCTTCCCAAAATACGGAATACGAGGGGTTGGCAAGGCCAGCCATCTCCTACAGTCAAGGAATTGTCCTGCCGTAGTCACACTTCGGCTTCTAACTTTACGTGGTAAATAGTAAATAATGCGCAGGTAATGAGAAATGCAGTAACTGGAACAAAACAATATAAAGAACTGACCTGATGGGAAACAAAAGGGTATAACTCTGGATAACAAATTAAGATGTCCGTGATGTACGTCTAGTCCTGGTCCAGGCTAAATCCTCTCCTCACACTGAGCATGCATACTCAGGTCGTCAGAGCGACACAATAGCAATATAATATATAAATCCAAGTGACAACTCTAACAGTGATAATAAATATATATACAGTAAATCAATGACGGTATATGTATGAACATGCAGCAATCAATGCAGTGGAACAGTAAAAGCAGTAAAATAATATGCCAAGTATGTCAACACAGTAAGTATGTATATCGATGCTATCATCCATATCAGTCTCTAAGTCTCACTGTACAGGTCACTAAGCCTATCGTCAGTCCAAGTATGAGAGTCAACCACTCGCGAGTGTCCTCCACCCAAGGGTAGAACCCAAGGGCAAGGGACCATGGGCCCAACATGTAACTCACGGTAATAATCATGTACCCTGTAAATCTCCATATATCTCCATATATATAAGCCGGCATGGGACTTCCGAGATTCTGTTGAACTCACACTCAAACTACCCCACACCCCGTGGTCTACATCAAACGCTAACCATAACCTCAAATACTAATCGGTCTGTGACAAGTCTGCGCGAGAACTGGAGACAGGACCTCCATCAAGCACGTCCCGACTAATATCTAAGATAAATGGCAGTGTCTGGTGCCTTATCTGTGACACCCATGCAAGAGTTTCCATAAGTGTCCCATACCACTTATAGTCACACGTACACGCGTCCCACAGACGCCGACAATGCAATAGAATAATAAGGTTCACTGATTGTGTACAAGTACGTGTCACTTTCACTTATTCACTTATACACGAACACTAACGTACTTGCCACAATCATCACTAATACCTAACACTGGGTAATGCACGTTATCACTAAGTTATCAGTGCAGTGACATATGTATGATATGATGCGTAAACAGTATGTAAAGCATGATTAGGATGTCATGAATCAGTAATCTACCACTTGCAATATTTATCATAAATCAAATGTGTGAAGTTTAGCAAAACGGTAAACGGGGAATAAATAGTATGATTGATTATCTAACCAGCGAATTTGGTTTCACGGCAATCGGGTTTCAGGATCATTAATTATGGCCATTTCATTTTAAGCGTTCACGGCTGGAAATCCGGTTTCAGAATCAGAAGTCCGTTTCGCAACGCATTTTAATCCCAGTTGGGATCGGATTTTAGCGACCCTACAGTTGGATGAAATCCAGGGTTTTCAGTAAGGTTTTCAACGCAATAGACGGATTCTCAATCGCGTCTGTACGTCAGGAGATATACACTGTTCAATACTAGTATGTCAATTCTGATTCTGTTTGGACTGTTATACGTCCCCATCTTTTAAATTACGGATTAAATAACAAACGTTAACGAAACAGAATGAAACCACTTGTGTTGTCTAGATAACAGATTACCCTTTAATAAACAGCAGAGTTCCACCACTTACGAGTTAAGTAAAAAGTGTGGTACCCATCACGGGACAGCACACAGTAAACAGAGTCGCTCTGGACTGTAGTCCAGAGTCGCACTCCGATCCAAATTTTGTCACCATTTAAGTAAAGAAACTAATAGAAACTTGTATAGAGTTATAGTTCGTCGAGTCGGATTCGATTTAAGCCCTCGAACGCATCATTCCAATATGTATATAATTTATGGTGATTTTAACGGTTTTCAGGTACAAGAAATTTCCAGTTTTACAGGTATACTTGGGGGTAGTCGTTTTAGTCGTTAATAGTCGTATTTTCCAGCGAAATTTGTACAAGGTATTTATCACTACACGGGACAAGACAGACAATCTAATTCCGTCAAAATAGACAAGTATTTTCATTGGGATCACACATCGAGCAGGTATGGCACATAATCGATCTGAAATTGTAACTTTATGATCTATGTAATTTAAGTTTGTAACCTGAGTATATAGCATGTAGTAAGTAAATTACTTGCCTGGAAACGTTTCGGGGATGCACGGCGACGGTAACGTCACGAACGCGCGACGAACGGCGTGAATTGGTTTGCACGACTTTGGCTCGTGTTTCAGTTTCGTTGTCGGATTTGTCCGGGGACGACTCGTGAATGTTGGAAGTGGGAAGGTGCTCTGTGGGTCTCCCGGGTATTCTGGGATCGACGACGGTCGGCGGTGCTCCGGCGATGGCAGCAGTGGCTCACAGGCTTGGTGGTTGGGGCTCGGCTGTGAAGCTCGGGTGTTGCGCAACAATGGGTTCAACGGTGGGAGATGATGAAGATGGTGGTCGAACGTGGCACTGGGGTGTCGCCGGTGACGTGAGTGGCCGGCGGTTGGCGCGACTTAGGGTGGTTCCGACGGTGGAGTTGGAAAGAGGAGGCAGCGGTTGTAAGGGGTGGGTCAAGGAGGTGTAGTGGCGAGGTGGTTCTGACGATGCCGGGGCATCAACGAGGTGGTTCTGGTCGGTTCGGGGCTCGCCGGCGTCGTGGCGTAGGTGGCCGAGCTCGTGGCAGAGTGGGTTGGAGCTCGGGAGAGAGGCTTGGCTGAGAGGGAGGTGAGGAGGTGGTGCTCGAGTCGACGAGGTGGCTCGGGGCAGCGGGGAGCTCGTCGGCGTCGTCGGGGTGCATGCGAGGTTGGTGGTCGGTTTCTCGAGGAGGAGGCAGGGAAGGACGGTGGAGAGACGGTCGAGGAGGGTAGGGATGAGGACGAGGGTGGAGGAGAGCCGGCGGTGAGGGGACGGCGGTGAGCGCGACGCGAGGGTGGGTGCACGGGTTCGAGCGATGAACGGGGAGGGAAAATGGAAAAAAAAGAGAGAACGTGGAGGAGAGGTTTTAAGGAGAGAGTGAGGGAGAGAGAGAGAGAGAGATCGCGAGGAAGAGAGAGAAAGAGAGAGATCGTATGAGGGAGAGAGAAAGAGAGGGAAAACGTGGGAAATCTTAATTGGTAAAAATTTAGGAAGAGAGAGAGAATTTAGAATTAATTAGGAGAATGCATATGAATTATACGTGATTAATGGGATTTAAGAGTGGATTAATTGGGGAATTTAATTGTGATTAGTGAAAATGATTTGAGGAATCTGTAGAGGGAGAACAGGAAATGGGTGTGGGTTTGAGATATTGGGACTTGGGCCTGGTTGATGTTTAGGGCTTAAGAAAGAGAAGGAAAAAGAAAGGGAAAGGGTTTGGGCTTGGGTTAGGGATGGATTAAAATAAATTTCCTTTTATTTATTTGCTTGGGCTGAGAAGATTGGGCCGGGGATATTAAATGTTTAGGCTGAGGAAATAAAATATAGTTTGGGTTTGGGTTTAAAAGGAGTTTTAAAATAAATTAATAATTATAAAAATAAAATTTTATATGTTAAAGTGAAATACGGGTATTGGTATAAAAAGGGGCTGGGTATTACATCATACCACCCTTACAAAAATTTCGTCCTCGAAATTTAAAAGTAAACGATAAGTTATAAAATCATAAGCGAAAGCTACTATATCGCAAACTAACACATAATGATTTACTTGAAGATAGGCAGATGAAGAAATTTAAAGGTTTATATATGTAAGAACAACATACAAAAAGGCTAGGTCTAAATAAGTATAAGGCAGGAACAACTATAAGAGCAAACTACATATATACGGGAATATAAATAACAACCATAACGAACAATATTATTCGAGGCGTACTCGATAAAATCGAAACTCAAATATGTGCACGTATAAGTATATCCAAAGTAGCAAGCAGAAATAATAAGTATAAGGCTAAACCATTTATAATAGTAACCATAGGCACAATACCCGAAATAAAGTAGCGACAATAAAGTAGTGAAAGATTTGTCGGTAGGTTAAAACATTTTAGGATAACGTATCGATCAGATAACTTAGAAAACTCAAATAGTGAAAATAAGAAACATGGAACGAAAATATGCGCGATGTAAGGTTGCGCTACCAAAAATAGTGGGAAAGCTAGTAGTGAAGTACTTGAAATGCGTAAAGCGGGGATAGTCAATAAAACGCACTCTTCGATAAATACGAAATAATGAAAACTAAATTTTCGAATAACTGTCCCTAAATATAGTTAGGGTAATAGGAAAAACACAAAAATATATATGGCTAGCTAGGGTAGGGATTACAATGGAGTGTGGCTCATTCAAGGGTCAGAGTGTGACGACTTTAGACTGAAAGTCGAAGAGATTGGAGTCGGGCCAGCACAGGGAGTAAGGGTGAGCAACAAAGGACTACAAGGGGAAAGTATGGGAAGGATAACGGTCGGTACATCATATGAATCAAAAATTTGAAGGTTTAGCGAACTCGAAAATTTCACAAAAAATTTTCTCCTCCCAGAAGGATCTCAAAAGAGGCACAGACAAAGGATGAAGGGTGGACCTCTAAAAAGATTGAGTGCGGTACTGGTTAATCTGAGTGAGGGTTGAAACAGCACAAGGTATAGGTGTGGACAGTAAGGGGTCTCAGGAGGAAAACGGTAAAGGGAAAAATCAAAGCATCGAGTGAACCAGTAAACAAAAGATTTGCGAACTCAGAAGATTTATTTTATTCAAGAAAATTCGAAACAAAGAACTTTCGAAAAACGAAGGTGGCCCTAAACTATACATAAATTTATTTGGCCAGAGAAGACAACATCTAAAAGAAATCCCGTCAGTCGCGGTTGTGGAGATTCAGCAGGTTGCGGTAGGCTCGCGCACTCGGGTAGGGACGTCTATTTCCATAGCGCCTCGCGGGGACCGCCATTGGGAGTTCTTCCACAGCAGAGTCTTGTTCTTCTGGTCCTTCTTCCTCAGCTGGAGCTTCTTCATCGAGGTCTGATTCCATGTGATTCTCTTCTTCTGGATTCTCTTCCATGGGATTTTCCTCCACTGGATTTTCTTCTATCGGGTCTTCCTCGGGATCTTCCTCTATCGGGTTCTCTTCAGGGTCTCCTTCCTCTTCGTCGGAATCACCTATCATGTCAAACTCTGGGGCGGCTGCTCCTTCGTCCTCGAAACCGCTGTTTCCGAAAATGACCTGGGGACCGTTGATCTCATCGTCAGAACTCATCAGTGTGCGGTCTAAGGAAACGCATGACTGTGCATCCTCATCTAGATGCGGCGCTGCTCCAGGGTGGGCCATGGCCTAAAAAGACAGAGTCATGATTAGGCAGTGGAACACATCAAGAAAAATAGCTAGGGTACGAAGTATAGGAAACTATGCGGTGGGCAGGAACTGAAAAAAATCAGGATTAAAATGCTGTGGTAATGAATAGTATGAATAAGGGGAGAAACAAGAGAATGATACATATATTACGATTCAAAGTTTTTATTGCATTCAACTAAAAGTTCGACGGATAAAAGATTTCAAACGAAAAGAAATATTTATAAGGGGACGACAACATTACTACTGAAAGTAGAAAACATGAAAATTCTTCTTTGACTACTAGACCGCTGCATTCTCGTCACGCGAGTTGAATCCTGGGCTGGGTCCGCCTTATTCTCGAGGTTCGAACTACGCAATAATCATCACTTGGCAGGAGTGGAGAGTGTGGATGAGTCTCCTTCTTGTAGCTCCTTCCTTTTTGGGCAACCGTTGATAAGATGTTCGCTGGATCCGCAAATCAGACATTTCCCTTGGGCGCGGCGACAATCCCTCTGAAGATGTCCAGGCCTCTTACAGTACCCACAACATGGGGTCTTCTGCTGCTTCTGTCGCGAGGAAACAAATTTGCGCTTCATCTTCTTTTCTTTTCCTCGTCTAACAGGGATCCCTTTACAATTTGAGACTCCCGCTGGTGCCTGATTCACCTGCCTTCTCAGTCCTTAAGCTAACAAGTCGTTCATTCGCTTCTGGGCTTCCTTCAGACCTTGCAGTACACTCATAATCTCAATGGTCTGATTCTGGGGTGTGGAGATAGAGAAAGAGTCGTTGGACGACATGATCCTGGAAACAATAATTTTGAGGACGATATAAGGCACAAGCTATAAGAATCAAAATGTAATACGGATTGGACAAAGATTCAAGAATATCAGATGTGATGAATTTCATTACAAGTGGAAAATCAATTGCATGACTCTAAGTAACTTAAACAGAGTATGGTAGTGTAATCGTGATGTAGTTCACCATTACAACCACGAAACTTTTCCAAGTCACCTGAAACCCTAGCGAATGGATAGCAGAATACTCGATGTGAATATGGATCAAGAATGACAAGTTTACAACCTAGACCAAGGGATGTCTTAGATTGCCAAGCTATACACGGAAAACTGCAATCCCAATCGAAGCAAAACCTGGCTCTGATACCAACTAAACCATGTCACGCCCCGCTTCCCAAAATACGGAATACGAGGGGTTGACAAGGCCAGTCATGCTCCTATGGTCAAGGAATTGTTCTGCCGTAGTCACACTTCGGCTTCTAGATTTACGTGGTAAACAGTAAATAATGCGCAGGTAATGAGAAATGCAGTAACTGGAACAAAACAATATAAAGAACTGACCTGATGGGAAACAAAAGGGTATAACTCTGGATAACAAATCAAGATGTCCGTGATGTACGTCTAGTCCTGGTCCAGGCTAAATCCTCTCCTCACACTGAGCATGCATACTCAGGTCGTCAGAGCGACACAATTGCAATATAATATATAAATCCAAGTGACAACTCTAACAGTGATAATAAATATAAATATATACAGTAAATCAATGACGGTATAGGTATGAACATGCAGCAATCAATACAGTGGAATAGTAAAAGCAGTAAAATAATATGCCAAGTATGTCAACACAGTAAGTATGTATATCGATGCTATTATCCCTATCAGTCTCTAAGTCTCACTGTACAGGTCACTAAGCCTATCGTCAGTCCAAGTGTGAGAGTCAACCACTCGCGAGTGTCCTCCACCCAAGGGTAGAACCCAAGGGCAAGGGACCACGGGCCCAACATGTAACTCACGGTAATAATCATGTACCCTGTAAATCTCCATATATCTCCATATATATAAGCCGGCATGGGACTCCCGAGATTCTGTTGAACTCACACTCAAACTACCCCACACCCCGTGGTCTACATCAAACGCTAATCATAACCTCAAATACTAATCGGTCTGTGATAAGTCTGCGTGAGAACTGGAGGCATGACCTCCATCAAGCACGTCCCGACTAATATCTAAGATAAATGGCAGTGTCTGGTGCCTTATCTGTGACACCCATGTAAGAGTTTCCATAATTGTCCCATACCACTTACAGTCACACGTACACGCGTCCCACAGACGTCGATAATGCAATAGAATAATAAGGTTCACTGATTGTGTACAAGTACGTGTCACTTTCATTTATTCACTTATACATGAACACTAACGTACTTACCACAATCATCACTAATTCCTAACACTGGGTAATGCACGTTATCACTAAGTTATCAGTGCAGTGACATATGTATGATATGATGCGTAAACAGTATGTAAAGCATGATTAGGATGTCATGAATCAGTAATCTACCACTTGCAATATTTATCATAAATCAAATGTGTACAGTTTAGCGAAATGGTAAATGGGGAATAAATAGTATGATTGATTATCTAACCAGCGAATTTGGTTTCATGGCAATCGGGTTTCAGGATCATTAGTTATGGCCATTTCATTTTAAACGTTCACGGCTGGAAATCCGGTTTCAGAATCAGAAGTCCGTTTCGCAACGCATTTTAATCCCAGTTGGGATCGGATTTTACCGACGCTACAGTTGGATGAAATCTAGGGTTTTCAGTAAGGTTTTCAACGCAATAGACGGATTCTCAATCGCATCTGTACGTCAGGAGATATACACTGTTCAATACTAGTATGTCAATTCTGATTCTGTTTGGACTGTTATACGTCCCCATCTTTTAAATTACGGATTAAATAACAAACTTTAACGAAACAGAATGAAACCACTTGTGTTGTCTAGATAACATATTAATAAACAGCGGAGTTCCGCCACTTACGAGTTAAGTAAACAGTGTGGTACCCATCACGGGACAGCACGCAGTAAACAGAGTCGCTCTGGACTGTAGTCCAGAGTCGCACTCCGATCCAAATTTTGTCACCATTTAAGTACAGAAACTAATAGAAACTTGTATAGAGTTATAGTTCGTCGATTCGGATTCGATTTAAGCCCTCGAACGCATCATTCCAGTATGTGTATAATTTATGGTGATTTTAACGATTTTCAGGTACAAGAAATTTCCAGTTTTACAGGTATACTTGGGGGTAGTCGTTTTAGTCGTTAATAGTCGTATTTTCCAGCGAAATTTGTACAAGGTATTTATCACTACACGGGCCAAGACAGACAATCTAATTCCGTCAAAATAGACAAGTATTTTCATTGGGATCACACATCGAACAGGTATGGCACATAATCGATCTGAAATTGTAACTTTATGATCTATGTAATTTAAGTTTGTAACCTGAGTATATAGCATGTAGCAAGTAAATTACTTGCCTGGAAATGTTTCGGGGATGCACGGCGACGGTAACATCACGAACGCGTGACGAACGGCGTGAATTGGTTTGCACGACTTTGTCTCGCGTTTCAGTTTCGTCGTCGGATTTGTCCGGGGATGACTCGTGAATGTTGGAAGCGGGGAGGTGCTCTGTGGGTCTCCCGGGTGTTCTGGGATCGACGACGGTCGGCGGCGCTCAGGCGATGGCAGCAGTGGCTCGCAGGCTTGGTGGTTGGGGCTCGGCTGTGAAGCTCGGGTGTTGCGCAGCAATGGGTTCAATGGTGGGAGATGATGAAGATGGTGGTCGAAGGTGGCACTGGGGTGTCGCCGGTGACGTGAGTGGCCGGTGGTTGGCGCGACTTAGGGTGGTTCCGACGGTGGAGTTGGAGAGAGGAGGCAGCGGTTGTAAGGGGTGGGTCGAGGAGGTGTAGTGGCGAGGTGGTTCTGACGATGCCGGGGCGTCAACGAGGTGGTTCTGGTCGGTTCGGGGCTTGCCGGCGTCGTGGCGTAGGTGGCCGAGCTCATGGCAGAGTGGGTTGGAGCTCGGGAGAGAGGCTCGGCTGAGAGGGAGGTGAGGAGGTGGTGCTCGAGTCGACGAGGCGGCTCGGGACAGCGGGGAGCTCGTCGGCGTCGTCGGGATGCAGGCGAGGTTGGTGGTCGGTTTCTCGAGGAGGAGGCAGGGAAGGACGGTGGAGAGACGGTCGAGGAGGGTAGGGATGAGGATGAGGGTGGAGGAGAGCCGGCGGTGAGGGGACGGCGGTGAGCGCGACGCGCGGGTGGGTGCGCGGGTTCGAGCGATGAACGGGGATGGAAAATGGAAAAAAAAGAGAGAACGTGGAGGAGAGGTTTTAAGGAGAGAGAGAGAGAGAGAGAGAGAGAGAGAGAGAGATCGCGAGGAAGAAAGAGAAAGAGAGAGGGAAAACGTGGGAAATTTTAATTGATTAAAATTTAGGAAGAGAGAGAGAATTTAGAATTAATTTGGAGAATGGATATGAATTATACGTGATTAATGGGTTTTAAGAGTGGTCTAATTGGGAAATTTAATTGTGATTAGTGAAAATGATTTGAGGAATCTGTAGAGGGGGAACAGGAAATGGGTGTGGGTTTGAGATGTTGGGACTTGGGTCTGGTTGATGTTTAAGGCTTAAGAAAGAGAAGGAAAAAAAAGGGAAAGGGTTTGGGCTTGGGTTAGGGATGGATTAAAATAAATTTTCTTTTATTTATTTGCTTGGGCTGAGAAGATTGGGCCGGTGAAATTAAATGTTTAGGCGGAGGAAATAAAATATAGTTTGGGTTTGGGTTTAAAAGGAGTTTTAAAATAAAATAATAATTATAAAAATAAAATTTTATAAGTTAAAGTGAAATACGGGTATTGGTATAAAAAGGGGCTGGGTATTACATATACAAACTACGAATCATAAACGATGCTAAAATTTCGACCGAAAATAGTCCCGAAATGCCCCTATGAATAAACTATACTAACTGAAATTTGGGGCAAATAAACAATACTACAAATCAAGTTTCCAACATTCCAAGCTACTTGTAGGGTGTTTTTCGTCACCCCATTGAGATGAGAATACGCACGAGCTTTTCAGGCGCATTACAGATTCCCCCTGCCTAGGGTAGGCTGGGGTTTATTGATTGTGGGGATCCGAATCTCCGGCAGCCGCGGACTAAGCTGCCGTTAATTACCCATCGCCTTTGAAGCGAGGGAACCTCCGATTGACGGGTCAACTAGTTATGCGAACTCAATATGCAGTGTGCGTGTATTGTGTTTTGAAAGGGGGTTTTGGATATATCGGAGACCTCGTAGAGTTTACGAGGGTTCCGCTACCCAGATAGCAGGCTGGGGATCAAGGGGGCTAGCGCCCCCTTGCGGGGTGCGGGACAGCGTCCCGTTAGAAAAATTTTCCTAACGGAGGACATGTTTCTGGTATGGAGTGCACGGAAAATGAGGGATGAGGAGCGTCTTAAAGACGCGTGCCTGGCGCATGGGCGCCTGCGGGCCACGTGCACAGCACGCGACCACTGGGGCGCTGAGCGCCCGCGGGTCACGTGAGGCGCACATGGGCGATTAGCGCCCGCAGGTCACTTACCCTGCACGCGACCGCTGGACGTCCGCGGATCACGTGCGCGACACGCGACCGACGAAAACACCAGCGCGAAAGAGGCTTAGCCCCTGGGTTAGGAGTTGAACTCTCAAGGGGGCTTTGGAGTTGAACTCCTAACGGGGATAATATATAGATTTAGAATTAAACTCCTAAAAAGGGGGTTGATTTATGGTGTTAAACTCCAACAGATCTTGAATGGAGTTAAACTCTAAGAAATTTGGATCTTCTTTTGAGTCTCGGATCCTTCTGGAATGGGATTTTTGGAGATGGGTATCGTTCTTCTTTTTCTATGTTGGCTGGATCTTAGGGAAAGAAGGGAAGATGAGACTTAAAATCTCCCATTTTAGGGACTTGATGGCAGATCCGAGCTCCCCTTCAAGGGGTTTATGGTGAAAAACTATTTATTTTTGGAAAAGAAAGAGTGGAACTCTTGATTTAATTCAAAAAAAGAAAAGAAGGTTTAGAACCTTGAGCAAAGAGAAGGAAGCACAAAAAACCTAATTTTGGGGGAGAATGAACTGTATGCTTTATTTCATCATCATATTGCCTTATATGGGCTTACAAATTTACATATAGCCCATTGGGTTTTACAAAATGGCATTTTGCCCATCTCATGCCTTATGTGCTCATTTCTTTTGCACATGAGCCATGGGCTTTACAAAAATTTGGTTTTATGCCTATTTTTCTTACATTAATGTATGCAAATTACATCAAAATTATTTATTACATAATTTTCATTTTGGTATAGGGGAGGCTGGCCGCAGGGCTCGACTTGGGCATGGGTCCACTTGACCTGGGCTTGGGCCTATCTGGCTTGGGGTTGATTTTGACTTTGACTTGGTCAACCGGGGTGTAATTTTTGACCCCAACAAAGTTCCCCCATCAATAAATGCACACCGCATATGTGGGTCGTGTGCATGAAATTGATGGATCTTCTTTCACGTGGAGGCGACTTGATTTGGTTTCCGCTTTTTGGGAAACTAGCACTGCCCTTTTTACGACATGGACGGTCAATACTTGACGTGTCTCCGAGATGGAGTGTCGGTGGTTGACGTGTCCCAGAGGCGGAGTGCCACTGGTTGACGTTTCCCCGGCACAGAGTGTCACTGGTTGACTTGTCCTCAGCACGGAGTGTCACTGGTTGACTTGTTTCCGGCACGGAGTGTCTGTTTGATGTTTTCCTGGCACGGAGTGTCACTGGTTTTGATGTAGAGGCTGATTCTTAAGTGAAGCATAATTCCGACAGGGAAGGTAGATACTCCGAGGCGAAACATACTTTCGACACAGGGTACATTCTGAGACGAAGCATGATTCCGACGCAGATGTTGTTGGTTGATTCCGAGGTGGAGCATAATTCCGACAGGGAAGGAAGATACTCCGATGAGAAGCATGATTTCAACATGGGGTACACTCTGAGACGAAGCATGATTTCGATGCAGAGGTCAATTCCCAGGCGAAGCATCATTCCGACAGGGAAAGCAGGTACTCTGAGGCAAAGCATGATTTCGATACGGGGTACACTCTGAGACGAAGCATGATTCTGACTCAGAGATCAATTCCCAGGAGAAGCATCATTCCGACGGTGAAAGCAGGTACTCTGATGCAAATCATGATTTCGATTTGGGGTACTCTCTGAGACGAAGCATGATTCCGCCGCAGAGGTTGTTGGTTGACTTGATTCCGAGTCGGAGCATAATTCCGACGGGGAGGTCATTGGTTGACTTAATTCCGAGACGGAGTATAATTCCGATGGGGAGGTCATTGCTGCCCTTTTTGCGAGTTGGACGGTCGGTGCATGATTTGACTTGCTCCGCTTCTCGCGGTGTCAGGGATTAAGCTTGTTTCCGAGGTAGAGCTTGATTCCGCCAGGGAAGTCGTCGGTTGTCTTGCTGACTTGATTTGATTTGGGTTGACATCAACATCGCTACACTGGAATATGGTACCAGGAGCGAATCATCATTTGCCATGAGAGGATTTGGGGATTTTGGTTTTGGTTTGGCATCAGCATCAGCATCGCTACACTGAAATATGGTACCGGGAGTGAATCATCATTTTCTATGGGGGGATTTTCCTCGTTCCCAGTTTAACGACTTAGTGGTCATCTGTTCCCAGTTTAACTACTTAGGGGTCATCTGTTCCCAGTTTAACGACTTAGGGGTCTATGTTCCTAGCTTAAAGACTTAGAGGTCTATTGTGCCCAGTTTAACGACTTAGAGGTCATCTATTCCCAGTTTAAAGATTTAGAGGTCTATTGTGCCCAGTTTAATGACTTAGAGGTCATCTGTTCCTAGTTTAAAGACTTAGAGGTCTATTGTGCCCAGTTTAATGACTTAAAGGTCATCTGTTCCCAGTTTAAAGACTTAGGGGTCTTCCGGATAAAAAATTTGGAATTTTGGGGTTAGGATCGGCATCAGCGTTGCTAACACTGGAGCACAAGTGCCAGGAGCAATTCATCGTTTTCCTTTTCTGTTGGGGAGCGATGGATTAGGAGACAGGTTTAGGTCCCTATCACCTAAGAATTTTCAATTTTATGAGCCGTAAGGGTCCCATAAAAGCAATTTCTCTTTACGAGTCGAAAAGATCCCATAGGTGTATTTTCTCCTTAGGAGTCGTGAGGACCCCCAAGTGCGTTTTTCCTTTGTGAGTCGTAAGGATCCCACGAAAGTGTTTTCTTATGACTCAAGAGGATCTCGTAAGTTTTGTTCTCCTCATATATCGTGAGGACACATGAGTGGGTCTTCCCAAATGGAGCATAATTCCAAGTGCGGAGATCGGCCGCTGGACTGGTGATTGCGGTGGGGTATGGGTATGATTAGAATTATTTGAGCCTGTAGATTGTATACGGTAATCAGTTTGGGGACCAACCGTAGGGCTGGGAGAATTTTGGGAAATTGGATTTTGGTTGGCGTCTGTATCACTACACTGGAATGTGGTACCAGGAGCGACTCATCATTCGCTGTTGGGACATCCAGGAATTTGAAATTTTGGTTAGCGTCTTCATCGTTGCACTGGTACCAGGAGCGACTCATCATTCACCATTTGGGGATTTGGATTTTGGTTGGCGTCTGCATCACTGCACTGGAATATGGTACCAGGAGCGACTCATCTTTTGCCATTTGGAGTTTTTTTTTACCGTGATTGCTCCATAATTTCAGCTTTTCTTATCGCGAAGGTCGCAATTGCCCTATCATTTCGGCTATTTATATGCGGTTGTCCCATCATTTCGGCTGCTTATTATCATTTTTATTTTACTCGCCGATTTTTATTGCGAGCTGCCCCTATCATTTCGGCTTTTTATTATTTTTATTTTTTAACACATTTTTACATCCCCAGTTTAACGACTTAGAGGTCGATTGTTCCTAGTTTAACGACGTGGTGGTCAACGGTTGGAGCCTGGGCTCGATTCTGCAGGAACCACGGGCTCCTTTGGATTGATTTCATAAGCGAACTTTTCGTCGTCTAGACCGAGCCGGTGTTGGGTAGCAACAGCTATGTCATTTTCATGGATACAAGACGTAGGCGGACTTTTTCCTCTGAGCTCCATCATGTAGACCGTATGGGTTGTGTACCCGTCTATTGCTTCTTCATCGGCAATGTTGCTTGTTGGGCTTTTGGATTGTTGCCTTGGTCCGCTCTTTTCAGAGAAAGGCAGGTGTCTGAGAGAATCAGGTTCACGAAGTACTTCGGTCTCTGTTTGTATGAAATTGGAGGTCGTAGGTTGACTGTTTGTTAACATGCCTTTAGATAGTTCTATCTCTTCTGCCTTGTATTGTTTTTTGACCCAATCTTTGAAGACGAAGCATTCCTCAATGGCATGACTTATCACTCTGTGATAGGGGAAATATTTGGGGTAGTCGGTCATATTCACTTCTTGCGGTCTCTTTGATTCTGGAAATTGTAGACCGTTTCTCAGGCTGTCCTTGAATATCTTATGGACTTTGTCCCTTCTGAAGGAATATACCTTATCCAGCTTCCCTTTTAGTGGAGATTCCCCTCCCTCTCCGAACACTGGCTTCCAAGGCTAGTTGGCATTAGGCCCGCTCATCCCTCGCCTATTTCGGTTACCCGAAGTGTTAAAAGATTCAGCATCGTCGGAAGTTCTACCTTTGCGATTATCGTCCTTTTGGTTTCTCCAGAACCTATTATTATTTTGGGAATCAGAGGAGGGCTCATGCTTTGAGCGCTCCAACATCTGGACTTTCCTGGTCAGCTCTTGGAATGTTTTGAGACCCGCGGTGCATAGAAACGGGACCATCCAATTGTTGAGATTTCCGACAAAGAGAATGACAGATTGGTCCTGCACTATCGGCGGTTCAATTTGACGGATAGATTGTGCCATTGGGTTATAAAATCTGTGCTGATTTCGTTGTTCTTTGGATTGGTCCTTACGAGGTCGGCAATGGTGATCTTATCGCTGACACTCATGAACCTCTGTCGAAACAAAGTTTCCATTTGGACGAAAGTTATAATGGAGCCATCCGGTATGTTAGCGTATCAGTCGAAAGCGATATCGGTTAAGATATTAACGAACTGGCGGACGAGAAGCGCATCATTTCCCCTAGTACTCCCGCATGAGGCATTAAAGTGGGCGATGTGCTGATTCGCATTTCCCGTCCCATCAAATCTTCCGAATTTGGAGATGACATAGCTGCCAGGAAACTCTACCAGATCATATCGAACAGGATACGGTTTCCCACTACTTCTGATATCTTTTTGCGCTTCATCTTTGGCTACCAAGGTTTTGAATTTGTTGGCAACCAAATCCATGATTTGATCTTGAGTTAGCGGGCTGCTATCATTGTTGGATATAGTGCCCTCAGAGTCAATTATTGGATCACAGGCATGTGATTGCAATAATTGAGGGAGGACCTATGCCGGTAGGACAGTCTTACTCAAGATGATAGTATGCTATCTGGTTTATCTTTATCATCGTGTACTGCTTCAGGTGACCTTACAGGTCACTATTGCGCGTTGATAAAGCCCTTAGGATTCTTGCTTGACGGCCAGCAGTATGATGGCCGTCATATACGTGGGAGCTGGGGTCTATAAGCACATCCTTAAAGTGGTCCCTAGTCATGAGAGTTTTCGAGACAGAGCATCGATACTCCGGAGTAGACTAGTGTATACATTCGAGACCCCAACGAGGGGCGGTGGCCGGTTTCACAAGCCATTGGTGTCAGTTGGATCACCTAAGATGTATACAGGTGCTCATTGGGTTATGAGTATACTGGACAAGACTCGCCAGGAACATGCTAGTTGGTATTATACCTGACGTCAGATAGCAGTTCCCTGGTGACATGTGTACATGTTAGTTCATCGACCTGAGATCGTCATTTGTCTCGTATGAGTTCCCACTGTGCTTTGATTACTACCCTACCACGGCTCAAATGAGTCGTGCAAACAGGTTTTAGTTGGGTACAGTCCCGAGCCACATGGAGGCAGTGAGCGGATCGGCAGGGGTTTCATCTCTCCCGGTATTGGGGGTGAGATCGCGCTGTGTCTAGGAGAGCAATTACACGAAGTCCTTGGCCAAGGCAGGAGATTTACTGGTAGGTATTCCAGTAGTATCTCAGGGTGTTCTGGGCTACACTCCGACACGACTTGTACCGCTTTTAGGGGTCTGATTTTTACCAACCCCCTAGGCCCACCATGCGATGCTCATAGACGAACGGACCGGACTGTACGGATATTGTCACTGACAGGCTCAGTAGGGTGTTAGGATGAGTTCTCTCATCGACCTCCCTTTTGGTCAATACCTGGTAGCCCGTTATGTACAGCTAGTACCTCTAACGTGCTAGTGGTTAAATCCATAGCCAAAGTATTGACGAGTCTTTAGAGTCCCCCATAGACAGTTTCTTAAGTTTCGGGCGAAACGTTGCAGAGGCCGTATGATATATGGCAGGGTCCGATCATATACGTGCAGTAGTGCACGGATCATGATCGGGCGGATCATACTAGTGGGCTTTGGTTTTGTTGGATATATGTATGCCCTAAAGGCCATTATATGATAGTGGATGTATTTATACATGTATATATATATATATATATATATATATATATATTCAGTGTACATTCTTGCTCGACATGATAGTATGCTATCTGGTTCTTCTTTATCTGACATGTTGATTTGATCATGCTTTTACTCATTCACACATGTTGATAAAGCCCTGAGGATATTGGCTTGACTACAGTGATTATGATAGAGATCATACTAGTGGGACATCTGTAGTTTATAAGCATATCCTGAAATGTCCCTAGTCGTAGGTGTATCGAGACGGGGCATCGATATACTAGAGTAGACTAGCGTATATGATACTAGACCCATATGATGGGCGATGGATGTTCCCACATTCATCGATGTTTGACATCGAGATCGTATACGGGTGCTCAGTGGTGACTGGGTACACTGGACGGACTCACCGAGAACTCCTATATGGAATTATATCTATCGTCGGATAGCAGTTCTCAGGTGACACTGGTGCAGGTTAGTCTGTAGACCCGAGATCTTCATAGAGTCTTGTGTGCTCTCCCACTGTACTTTGATTACCACCCTACCACGGCTTGAGTCGTGCAAACAGGTGGCCTTTGGGTACAGTCCCGAGACACACGAAGGCGATGAGCGATAGGAGGGGTTTCGTCTCTCCCGGTATTGGGAGTTGATGCTGTGCTGTGCTCGACTGGTTATATCAGTAAGTCCCTGGCCAGGGCTGCTGAGATTTACTGATAAGTGTTATTAGTAGTTTCTCGATCTGTTATAGACCATTCACCGGCACGACTTATCGAGTTATTGGGGTCGACGTAACCATCCCTAGGCTCGATATGCAGCATATCTGACGAAGAGACCGGACTGTACGGTAGTGTTGCCGGTTGGCTCGACGGGAGTTGTAGCAGGTTCGCTTGTTTTCTTCTGATCGCTCAATACCCGGGTGGCCGTTACGTTTAGCTGACCGCTTGCGGCTTGGGGGTGCTTGATATGATCATCACCCACTGCCGGCGTATTGACGAGTTTTAGAGTCCCACAAAGGAGTTACCTAGTCCAGGAGAAACGTTGTGGTGCGCGTATGCGATATGCGCATGGACCCGGTTAAAATGCGCGTATAAGATACCGTATATTAATCGAGCGGCTTGCTTTTGGTTGGGTCGTATGTGATATGGCCGGATTGCTAAATCAAGTGTTGATTTATCATTTAACCATTAGTTTCTCACTAGAAATCCTTTCTTGTATTTTTGGATGCATGCATGCATGTATGCATTTTTTCTTGTTCATGTACATATGGATGTGCATGCACACATACATACATACATCATCCTTCATGGTTGTATATACATAGAAGATGGTGGCAATATAAGACTCACACCTTGGTTTTATATATGGATTATTATTTCTATTTGTGTTAAAACAAAAAGAAAAAGAAAAGGATAATTCATGGTTTAGTTCTACACTCTTTTTTGACTTAACCTTGCTCACCCACCTTTTAACCATGGATTAACTTTACTTTTGTGTTTTAACTCAAATTCAATAATATCTTTATTATTTAACCATGGTTTGAGATGAAGAGTGGAAAATATATATGCATATATTTTCTATTTTTCAGAAGATATTATCATCTTCTCTTGTTCTGAAAAGGCCGTCATCTTCTTCCTCCTTCTTCTTTTGCTCTCTAGATTTCTCTAGTGAGAAAAACACTCACCAAGTTAGGATTTTGAAGTGAAAAAAGCCACCACAACACCATTCTACACAAGTCTTTCCCACTTGTGTAGAGTGTTAGCTTCATTCTATTCTCTTGATCAAGTGAAGTTGCAAGCTTGGACAAAGGAGCTTCGGGTGGATCATCGTGGACATTAGAAGACCTCAAGCGAACCCTTTTCTAATCCTCAAGTAGCCGAGGAGTCTAGCGCAGGGAGCTACAAAGGTTGTACTCTTAAAACCCTAGCTTTATCTACTTGTGTTGTTGTGAATGTTTAGAAACCCTAATTTTCTAGTGACGATTCTTTGTATGTTCACTTAGCACCTTAAAATTTTTGATTTGAGACATGTGATGCTTCCAAACCCTTCATAAGGTGCTGGGTAAACCTTACAGGTTTAAGCCGGATCCTAGTATTAGATTTGTTGGACTACTTTAGTCTCATCGCATTCGCATTCAGTCGGAATGCGGATGCAGGTATGTATATACAGGTGAGGGGTATCCTTGTGATCCGTTACGAGTTTACTTTAGATGTTGCCGTATCTTTTTATTGTTATAAACATTTGGGTTAATGTTTACATATGGATATTATGAGCTAGATATCATGATTTGGAGCATTTATTGTGACACATACACAAGTGGTGACTCATGGTCTCTTTTCTTGTGCATGTGTCATATAATGTGATAGTTTTGTGAGTTGAAATGATAAGAGGAGAGAGAGGGGAAGCCAAGGGAAGGGTGAGCTCTTGTATTTCTTTTTCTTGCTCTCTCTCATCATATTATCCCAACACAAGAAAAGAAAAAGAAGAGAAAGCTTCTCCTCCTTCTTCTTCCTCTAGCTCATTATCTCCATCAATGACAACACCTCTAACCTCCATCCAAATCCATGGATGCAAGAGACAAAGTGATCACAAACATTCTCTATATCACCTTGGACACGTCGGCTAGCACACTTCGTGCCCGAGTTGCTTCGGATGAAGCGGGAGCCCGTAAAAAGAATTGATGATGTGGTGCCCTTTCCGACCAGGAGATCAAGACCGGAGATGCCACGAGGAGCTTGGGATGGTGGTCAAAGACCGAAGAACACGGATCGATCGGTATAACTTTCCAACCCTCTCTCTAGATAGCTAGTTGTAGGTTAATGGTTCGATCCGGATTTTAAGCATACGATAGCGCCGGTTTCTAGTTTGAAAAAGTTTTTCGTTTCCGTATTTTGGCCTCGGATAGACGGCCGGGGTGCTACCGTAGACTTACATGGTATTAGAGCCACGCCATTAAGCTTTACTAGCTTGCTCTAACGTGTTTAAAATATCGATCGAACGAATTTTCTAAAAACTGCATTTCCAAGTCACAGTTTCTGTTAAATTTTTCCTGTGGTCAAAAAATTATTTAGCGTGCTGCAGAAAAACAGGCAGGGTTTTTTAAGACTTCTGTGAAAATTTGGTAATGAGATACTACAGTAACGCTGCGGAACCGTGGCCAAACCCATCTGTTGGCCGCGGTTCCGCCACAGTCAAGTGTCATCTCTGTACCATTTCTTCTACAGTGGTCTTTATACTTGGAATTGGGGTTTCTGGTATATTCTGTTTGGGCCCAGATTATTTTGAGTGCTGGGTATTCTGCTTGGGGCCAACTTCGGGAAATTTTGTCGATCGAAAATTTGAACATGTTAGTTCACAGTATTTATATTATATCTGCGACCGTGAATGTCATTTGATCGGTAAATCCTGTCTAATTGCTATAGCCCTTTTAGACGGATTTGCGAACGTGACATTCACGTTGATGTTCTGTGTTGTGCTGTGATGTTGCGGATTTGTCGTGGTGGATAGCATGGATGCAATGGTAGGACAGTTTGGTTGTATATGTACATTTAATATTGCGGGGCGAGCGTCCGACATGTGGACTGCCGTTACTGCATGTTTGTATATTATTCTTTTGGGGCACGGCCGGGCTGAGGTCGATGTACCCGCTGTATATTTTTACTTTCTGTACTAGGATTACCCCGCGGTGGGGTGCACGGATAGCCGGGTTCTAGAGGGCAACGGGCCCGCATCTTATGGCTTTGAGACGGAGGGGGCTTCACTCTAGAATTGACGGGCTATTCGCCGCACTCGTAGGGGGTACAGGTTGACCCAAGGAGGGGTGCTCAAGTTACCGGATTCCGTGAAGTGCTGGGTGGTCCATTCACGTTGTTGAAGGGGGCTGCCTCGCTTCAGGTTTTGGCGGGTAACTTGCCGCGCCCGTAGGGGTCTAGGATTTCATTGCACAGGCTATCCACACGACCAGAGGAACGCCGGGTTTCAGTAGCGGCTCTATGAAACCCGGGGATCCCAGATTATCTGTATTGTTCTGTGATGCTTATTACATTTTTGTGATGTTGCATTTTATCACGCCATGAGCGATTATTATATATTGATATATATACTAGTAGATGTTGTATATGTTTTACACCCACTCTAGTCCAGTCCCCACTCTGTCGTTAGTTAAGTAACCTAACGGGTGATGACGGGACCCAGTGGCGAACACGGATGGCATATACGTACATCATATTTTTGTTCTTTTGTGGTGTGATTAATTGATGGGACTGCATTGATTCGGATCAATGCAAACTAAACAAACCTATTATGATGTTGTTGGAATAATTTTTCAAAAAGCTGTTATTGCAAGGACGTTCTCTTTTGTTTTGCACAGTGGTTTGCGGTTATGAATATCCAGCACCTCAGTCGACGAGGCAAAGGCCGAGATCCCTTCACCGGGAGTGACCCCTTGAACAGAAGTTTGCGTCAGGGTAATAATTTCACTATAGTCGATTACTTTTTGCTTTGCATCGTGGTATTCAGTTGGAATATCCTTGTCACGTCCCGAAAGTACGGAATATGACCGGCAATTAGACTATGAAACGTCTCGAGGCGTACGTAATCTAAGTAAACCGAAAACCCAGAAATCCAAACCAAGAAAAGCAGTAGAGTGAAGGAAAACCATTTTAAATCAAGTAGTTTGCAACATATGCCGAAATATGCATTTTAAAATCACAAGTTTTTTCTAAAAATTTCGGCAGAGTTTCCTTTGTAAAAACTGACCCCAAACGGGTACAAAACCCGATAAAGCATATATAATGAAAAATGCATCCCCAAGCGGGAGCTAGCTCTTCGTCAATCGACGGTCACAACCATGCAAGCAATATAATATACAACGCCGAAAGGCGAGGATCACAACAGAAAAGGAAACTCAAACAACATGAAATCCAAAGGAATATAACGCACGGCTCTAAGGTCGAAAGAATAAACATCATTGGTCTCTATCTGAAATAAATACATGTTTGGCTGATGGAACTTCTAGATACAACTGAATAATAATATACAAAATATACTGATGGTCACGATACAAGTGAACCCACCTACCAGCAAATCATCCGAAAAGAAGCAGTGCCAGCAAAGCCGTAATGAAACCTGTACGGCAAAACCTGCAAGAACTGTGGCACAACGGGGGTGAGTTGCCAACTCGTGAATAGAATACATCTACGAACAGGAATCGCATGTATGACGCAATCCTAGGTCATACGATCATAATATATCCTCAAATATATAACCAGCAGCCGATAACAATGGCTAGGGTAAATGTCTAACCCAAGTGTAATCCCATGTGCCCGTGTCAGTGCCTCAGGTAGTAATATATCATATGGATGATGTATGAATGTATGAAAACAGAATACATGTACTAAAGAAACTGCTTTCATAATTTAGTGAGATTTCCTTTGTATTTTTAAAATGAGGTATCATAAATGAAATCAACATAACCAGTGTCTAGCATCGACACAAAACATAAATCTCAATGTCTCAAAATCTCAGGCTCCGGCTATCCGGACTGGCCTGTATCATCAAATCTCAGTACCTCAATATCTCGAAATCTCAATGTCTCAATCTCAATATCTAGGGCGCCGTCAGTCCAGACCGGCCCCTACCATCCATCTCAAGACTACGACGGTATCCTCCGGATATCCGACGCGTCGGGTAAAATCACCGGCAGGTAGTCCTCCCCTGCTAGGCTCATCGTCTACTACTCGAGCTTCTTGCCCTGGAATACCTTACCGGGTCCACCATGTACCCGAAACGGTTCATCCAACTTCTCGAATCGGGTCTCGAAATCCATCAGCAAACTCATGGTGGACGACTTATACATCATGGGAAAACCTCACTTTTCATTTAAAAAGAGAGAGAAAGGAAGTTTATAAATGTTTTTGCGGTTTCCCCCAAATTCAGGAAATCTCATGAAAATCCGAATCCAGATCATCGATGGCATGTAAAACAATGAATATATGCATAAAAATCCATGAATGCGGCATAACAAAGAATAACAATATGCATGAAGCAACAAGTAATAACTACAATGTCTAAACTAGCATATAAGGCAAGTACACTAATATCATGTCTAAAATATTAGCTAACAAGTTATGTCAACGCAATAGTATTTTCTAAGTGTACGTGACATGACAATTACCGATGAAGATGTGTGTGAGCCGACAAGTAAGTGTACGTGGTACATACGTATCATCGGTAATGGTGCTGGTGTCTTAACAGCATGATGTCAACATTGGAATATGAAATCACAAAATAAGTATGCGATGCGGAGCGAACAGCAATAATTTGCGGGAGCTGAATACTAGACACAACGATAACTAATCCGCATTTAATAAAATATGAGTTCTACAGTGGTGCCATTTGAAATAACACGAATCGTGGTGTTTTGAAAATAAGGGCTACGGTGTTTTTAAGAAAAGATAAGTCCTTTGAAATATCCGTAGAATCGCTTGACCTGTTGTTTCCCCCAATAAGAGCAAGGCTCTACTTGAATTTTGAAAATTCAAATTTCGAAGCAATGCTTCGGTTCCCGTGCGCAGCGCGCAATTTGCCACATGGCGGAAGTTGATTCGGCAGCGTAACGCCCAAGGCAGTGCGTCTAATCAGAGCAAGGCTCTTTAAAAAAACATAAGTAAGACTTAACTGCGCAAGCGCACGGCTGCGCGACACGTGTCTGCGCAGTTGCGCAATCGCAACTGCGCAAGCGCACGGCTGCGCGACACGTGTCACGCGCAGTTGCGCAATCGCAACTGCGCAAGCGCACGACAGCGCGACACGTGTCACGCGCTGGTGAGTTGCGCAGCAACAGAATGAAAATTTGATGAAATCTTTTCTGTTCTTTCCAAAACCAGAAGATTTTCTTCTGCCTTTGGATCAAAGATCCAATGGTGGGAAAATTCCCAAAATCATTCAGGAAAGATTTTGTTAACAAATCCAACAAATTTGTGAGCATTATAAATAAGACCCCAGGCCTCATTCAAAAGGCATCATCAATCAAGAAGAAGAATCAACTTCTAAAAAAAAAAAAAAAGAGAAGAAACTCATGAAGATTAATCAAGAAAACAAAAAGAGGTAAAAACTTCTTTTGGAAGAAGAGAAAATTCTCTAAAGAACAGAGGATAAAAAAGGAAAAATTAAATTAAAAAAAAAAGAAAAGAAATAAATAGTGCCTTGCACTTGATATGAACCCTTGGTTCTGTGGAAAGAAAACAAGAAGAAAAACTTGTTTTCTTTTGATCCAAATTTAGATCAAAAGTGCTATGCACTTTTGTTCTTCCATCTGAAAATTCTTGAGTTCCTGCAACTCATTATTTAAAAGGGCCTGGCCCAAATCAAATCACAAAAAAAATCATAAAAAGGGCAGAGCCCTATTTGAAAACTTCTTGAGGGCCTGGCCCAAATCAAATCACAAAAAAAATCATAAAAAGGGCAGAGCCCCGTTTGGAAACCTCTTGAGGGCCTGGCCCAAACCAAATCACAAATCATGAAAAGGGCAGAGCCCTGTCTGGAAATTCTTGAGGGCCTGGCCCAAATCAAACTGCAAGAATAATAAAAAAGCAGAGACCTATTTGGATCGATTCTTTCAGTCAGGCCAAGTCTAAAATGAAAATTGGACTTAACCCAATCCTGGCTGTAAGTCCTTAAAATTAAATTGATTGAGCAAAATGGCTCTCCTAAACCAATTCACGACCGGCTCGAGGGTACATCTCCGAGCTCCTTTGACATCCCTCGTTGTAATTCCTCAACGACGTCAAAGAGGTGACGGGTCCCAACGACCACTCATTAAAATCGGACCGAAACGTCCCTAAACTAAAATCGGACCACCACGTCCCTAAACTGGCAACGGACCACCACGTCCCTAAACTGGCGATGGACCACTACGTCCCTAAACTGGAATATGGACCACCACGTCCCTAAACTGGAATATGGACCACCACGTCCCTAAACTGGAATATGGACCACTACGTCCTTAAACTGGCGACGGACCGAAACGTCCCTAAACTAATAATGGACCACCACGTCCCTAAAACTGGCAATGGACTGCCACGTCCTTAAACTGGCACAATAGAGCCCAAATGCTCTCTTGTCGGATCTAAACGGTCCCGTCTAAGTTGATCTTAGCCCCAGCTACGGCTAATGTGTCCTTAGATCTTTAAATAAACAATAAAACCCCAAATCAACTTTGGTCCAAGGGTACATCTCTGAACTCCTCAGACGCCTGTCGTTGTAATCCCTCAACGACGTCGGAAAGGTGACGAGTCCCGCCGGCCAGATAATTAAATCAATCACTATGTTAAGTTGATCTTAGTCTAGAACATGGCTGATGTATCCTTAACGAAGGTTTAAGTTGATCTTAGCCGCAATGCGACTAATGCATCCTTAAACTAATAAAAAAAAAATGCCAAACCCAAATCTAAGCAAATGCGGATCTGGACTAATCCACGTCCTACGGGCGACGACATCACTAAGTCTCCGTATACAATCCACGGGCAACCACAAACAAAATAAACATACACGACACGAAGTGAAATTCTGGAGAAGGAGAAAGTTGTTATCGCAACGCGATAGCGTAATTAACTGCAGGGGCTTGCGCCTGTAGGAAAGAGCATCCCCACAATCAAAAACCCCTCACCCTGAGGGGGAATCTGACAAAGTCTGCTACATCGGCCGCATCCGTCTAAACCTCCGATACTCGGTGCCATAAGTCAACTTGGCATTTTCGGAGAGATAGACGGATAAAACCAAATAGCATCTGCCCCGAACCTCAGGCGCGGATGTGACATCCCGGCCGCCGTTCGGAGGGGAACATATTCTGGCACGCCCGGTGGGACCTTTTCCTCTTTCCACTCCACACTTCGGGTGTCGTCTTCGCGAACCAATCGCGGTTTGTTAAATGGTTGCCCTCGGATTTCAAGTTGCTAAGATTGGGTCTTTTGTCTGGTGCAGAACTCAAGATTCAATGGCCACCAACTGCACCAACTGCTCGAAATGCCATTGCAGCAGACGTTCCACCTCACCGAGAGGTGTAACATACGGGCCTCAAGCGGCTTCCTTCCTGACTCTGCCGGTAGACCAGGTGACCCAGGCCACCACCGGCCTGTTCTTCGGGACCATGGTCCCACCTACAAACTTCTCTGTGCCGATCTCTGCACCAGAAGCAAACAAGAAGTCGGTGTTCGACCGGCTCACTGCTGCCCCGACCCCTGTCAACGGGTCTCCCACTACTAAACCGACAGCCGCCGTTTTCACCAGGCTAGGTCAGAATCATAAAGTGGCTATCCCAAAGAGGGCAACGGCTGCTGCTTCGGAAGTCGTTAAAGCGGCTTCTCCCCTCAGAGAGGCGGTCTTCACCAGATTGACGGTTCCCACTCCTCCCTCAGCTGGTCAAAAAGCATCAGTCTTCGATAGGCTGACATCAGCAGTTACCCCACACTCAAACAGGGGGCAGCGAGAAAACATCTCGATTTCCGAGCCAGTCCCAACGGCTCGCCGAGCGCGACGTCGCCATTGGCAACGGATAAGGAAAGCAGGGGGCAATTCCCCCTCAGGGCTAACCCCACCCGCTCCAGTGGTGGAGGTCAACGTTGCTGTTCCAACTGGGAACAGCTTTGAATTGCTGAAGAAAGTGAGAAAGAACTCCCCAATTGCCATATTGAAAAGATCTCCTCCGCCTGTGGAGAAAGCTCCGGAGGCAAAACAGGAACAGCCCTCTCAACGGCTGTCATCAAAAATTTATAAAGTTTGGCGGAGGGTTCAAGACTCCGTGATTGACTCAGACCACTTCCGTCGCCAGGAAAGGGCAAAGGCGGAAAAAGAGAAGAACCGCCCCGTTAAACAACAGGGGGCAACAAATGCCAGGATGCCCGCTTCAACGACTCCTTCCACCTCAATGGTCCATAAAAGGAAGAGGCCAGAGAAAGCTCCCATGACATTGACAAAGTCTAAAAGCGATGAACCTAAACGCCCCAAGTCAGGGGGCATAACCGTTCATACAGTCTATATGGCTTCGGGAAAGGAAGAAAGTCGTACTTCCACAGGTCACCGACCGCTTACCCGGTCAGTGACGAAAGCCCAGGAGCAGCAGCAAAAGCTTCAAGAAATGATGAATGCTATGGCCGCGCTCACCGGACCAAAAGAAAACCCAGAAACGTCCCCAGATGTGCGCCGGGAGGAAGAAACCGACGCTGAATTCCTTCGCCGGACACTGGAGAAAAGGGACAAAGAGGCTGCTGAACAAGCGGCCAACATACAACGGATGGGCCTTCTCTTCCAAGATGTGATAGGAATGATGATCCAGCAGGACTTACCCGCCGAGGATTCCCCGATCGTTCTTGAAGACGACCGAGGAGAAACGTCAAATCCACCACCAGCCCTCTCAACGGCCAAGGAGGAAGCAATCTCTAAGGCTGACTTGGCTGACTACATAGCCCAGCAAATCCGAGTTCATCACGCGACTGAGGCAGCTGGTCAAGTCATGAAAACGGGGCGGCCGTATCCGAGCTGGTACGACCAAATCAAATACCCACAAGGCTATACGATACCAAAATTCCACGTGTATAAGGGGACCGGCAATCCCCATCAACATGTCGCCCAGTTTCGGGCCCTATGCGGTAACACCGGTGGTGATGATAAATTGTTGCTCCGCCAGTTCGTGGGCAGCTTATCAGAAACAGCGTTCGAATGGTATTCGGAACTTCCGAACGATTCTATCAAAACGTTCGCTGAAATGGAGTTGTTGTTCACTCAGCGATTTGCAAGTGCCAGCGAACGCACTCCAATAACTGCACTTATTAACGCCAGGGTAAAACCGGGCGAAACCTGGGTCCAGTACGCTATACGCTGGCGGAACTTGTGGTCGAGATGTGAGCAACGCATTGAGGAAGCACCTGCGGTGGGCATGTTCGTGGGAACTCTAGACCCCCACGCAACTATCTCCCAGTTTATGATGTTCTTTAAGCCAACCACATTCCAGGCTTTAATCGACAAGTTGGCTCAGATGGACCAAATGGGTCATAGACCGTCTCCCCCGAAGCCAGAACCTCGGAATGATAAGGGTAAAGGAAAAGCAATCATTGTCGCTAATGCTCAACAACAGCCGAACAACCCGAAGCCGACCATCCGCCAAAATAATATGCGTCCGAATGTACCCCTTGGAGAGAGGCTAGGACGTCCTTACTCGTTTCCCCGAGATAAGACGAGAAGATTATTCGAGCTGGCATTGCGCAACCAACTCATAAATCTGCCGGATCCAAAACGTCCATCACAACCAAATGATGTAAACGATCCCAATTACTGCCCCTACCATCGAGCAGTAAGTCATCCGATCGAAGATTACTTTGTCTTCAAAAACTGGGTTGAAGACCAATACCAATAAGGTGAGCTCGCGCTGTCCGAAAATTGGAAGGTGGGCCCACCACAACCACATACTCCAAAAAAGATGGATATGCCGGAGGCATCATGCTCATTCATGGAAAAAGCCTAACGGACCACTACGTCCTAAAACTGGATAGCAGGACCGAAACGTCCTTAAACTAATACCGCAGCATCCTTAGGCTGACGAGATAAAAAAAAAAAAAAATACGGTATGTCCACAAGCAAAATGGGCACGGATGAAAACCCGAAAGGGCTCCGTGAGTAAAAACAGCAGGACTACCGGCGAGTGTTTGTGAAAACCCGAAAGGGCGCAACTTCGTTAAAAGACACTTGTAGGGTCCTCTCGACCTTGTAAGGAGAAACCACCTGCGTGAGATCCTTACGACTCACAAAGGAGCAACACACTTAGGGATCCTCACGATTCCTAAGGAGAAAATGCACTTGCGAGATCCTTACGACTCGTAAGGAGAATTCTCTTGTGGGACCCTCACGGCTCATAAGATTTGAAAGTCTTAAGTTACAGAAACCTAAACCTGTTCTTAAGCAAATTCTCCACAACCCCCGATATTGCCCTACAAGGGACTCAATACTGACCCTTGTATACAATCCACGGGCGCGAATAAACGGTTCCTCAGCAAAGTCCAACCCTTGTAGGTCCTCTCGATCCATAAGGAGAAAGCCCTCTTGTAGGATCCTTACGACTTATAGAGGAGCACACACTTAGGAATCCTCACGATCCCTAAGGAGAAAATACACCTGCAAGAGCCTCACGACTTGTAGGGAGAAATACCTTTGTGAGACCCTTACGGCTCATAAAGTCAAAGCCTTAGTCGACAGGACCTTAACCCCGGTCGCTAAGCCTCCTTTGTTTGACAACGACAGAGGCAAATGATGATTCGCTCCTGGCAATATCCCAGTCGTAGCGGTGCTGATGCCGAAATCAGTGTCAAATTTCAGGTTTACAGCGAAAAGCCAGCAGGCCGCACATGCATACGAAATAGCCGAAATGATGGGGCGACTTGCAATAAAAAAAAGCAGCAAGTAAAAATATATGCATGAAGAAATAGCCGAAATGATTGGGCAACTCGTAATAAAAAGCAACGAGTAAAGATAAAATAAATAGCCGAAATGATTGGGCACCGCGAAAAATAGCCGAAATGATTGGGCAATCGCGACCTTCGCGATATAAAAGCTGAAATGATAGAGCATCGCGGAAATAAAATAAAATAAAAAGAAGAAATGATAAACTTTAGCCCTACAGTTAAGGTCACATCGATCCCTGTATACAATCCAAGGGCGTAAACAAAGAAGGAACCATACTTCCCCGGCGGAGTCCGTCGAACGACGAAGCCAAAACCTCAACGGTCCATTTCAACCGAAGGAGCCAATGACTTCAACAAAGACTTCTCAACTCACGGATACAAACACTCCTTGACGAGAGCCTTCTAATCTGCGTCGACTCGCAGAGCCACCAGCGCCTCCGTGGGAATCATCGACTCGTTTCAAATCCCAAGGACACAAATAATCCTTGGCGCTTGGGAAACAAATAATCCCTCACAAAAACTTCTCAACTCACGGATACAAACACTCCTTGACGAGAGCCTTCTGATCCGCGTCGACTCGCAGAGTCAACAAACAACCTCCGTCATGGAAACAAGTCAGCCAACGACGTCATGGAAACAAGTCAGCCAACGACCTCCGTCACGGAAACAAGTCAGCCAACGACCTCCGTCACGGAAACAAGTCAGCAAACGACCTCTGTCACGGAAACAAGTCAGCAAACGACCTCCGTCACGGAAACAAGTCAACCAACGACATCCGTCATGGAAACAAGTCAGCAAACGACCTCCGTCACGGAAACAAGTCAACCAACGACATCCGTCACGGAAACAAGTCAACAAACGACCTCCGTCACGGAAACAAGCCAACAAACGACCTCCGTCACGGAAACAAGTCAATCAACGACCTCCGTCACGGAAACAAGTCAACAAACGACCTCCGTCACGGAAACAAGTCAACCAACGACATCCGTCACGGAAACAAGTCAACAAACGACCTCCGTCACGGAAACAAGTCAACAAACGACCTCCGTCATGGAAACAAGTCAGCCAACGACCTCCGTCACGGAAACAAGTCAGCCAACGACCTCCGTCACGGAAACGAGTCAACCAGTACTCCGACCCGGAAACAAGCCAGTCGACGACCTCCCCGTCAGAGCAATACTTCGACCCGGAAACAAGTCAACTCACCAACCGCTTACAAGTCCTCTCGACTCGTAAGAGGGAGAAATTCTCTCATAAGATCCTTTCGACTTATGAGAGAAAACCACACTTAGGAATCCTCACGATTCCTAAGGAGAAAATCCACTTACGAGATCCTCTCGATCCGTAGGGAGAAAAGTCTCTATGAGACCCTCACGGCTCATAGAGTTGAAAAGTCTTAGGCAGCAGATCTGAACCTACGGCCTAAGCCATCGCTATATCTCGAAGAAACCAAAATGCTTACTCTATTACCTGTCAATCATGTTTATCAAGACAGCATGCTGATAATAAGAGAAGGGAGAAAGCAAAGAAATGATACAAGACATTGCAAAAAATGTGTATCTTTATTTATTAATTCAATCAAGTACATGGCGAATCGTACAAAAGAATAAAGAATGTATACATCTTATTCGAAAAAGAAAATTACAAGTATATTGATACAAGGGCAGCTACTGGGAAGGAAGCGTCTTAAATAGCCCTATCAATTGCTCGCGTACTTCCTCCCACGCCTTCTCCTGATCAACTACCACTGCCAGTTCAGCCTCTACTTGAGCCCGCTGCTGCGTGAAGGATGCGAGCTCTTCCCCAACAACCTGCTGAGCTGCTTCTTGGTCTCGGGCATCGCGCTCGGCAGCATCAAGTTTCCGCTTCAGTGCTAGCCCATTAGATATACGCTTGAGAAGACCTTCAAAGACAGCTTTCACTTCAGCAGCATTCGTCCTAACTTCAGCACGAAGGCAGGCGGTCGCGTTTGAAGATTCCCGATGCGCCTTTAGCCGTAAAGCTGCCTCCTGCTCCAAATGGCAGAGATAGGAGGCGCTTTGCTCAAGCCAAGCTGTCCGTTCGGCGCTCGCGGCCAAAACCTCGGGAGAAGGGCGTGTCGACTCCAACCGATGCAGGCGAGCCTCGATCTCTCTGCAGTAGTTAACCCACGATTTGACGACGCCTTCGTTATGAAAAGTTACGAGCGCCGCCAGCATCGGGTTAACCTCCACAGCGAAATCTACGGCGGAGGGGAGAGCGTCCACGTTAAGCTCTTCAATATACCCACTCAGCATCCCCAAACTCATCACGGCACCTTTTGAAGACGGACGTTTCAAGAAAGGGCCCGCTGGTGAGAGAATGCGAGACTCAAAGGGGATCGGAGCTGGAACAATAGCTGCAAAACGAAACATGGTTAAACAATGATTAGAAAAAAATGTTAAAGAATTATATAAAAAGGGGGTGGAATATACTGTACCAGCGGCAACAGACGGCAAAACGGGAAGGGCCGGTGGCGTGGCAGTTCTTGCGTCCCCTCCTTCGATTTGTGGCACTGCAACAAGGAAGAGGAAAAGTCAGATACGATCCTATATTCCCTTAAAAGAGATCAAGACAGCACTTACCGGTACCACTAGAGGGAGAAGCGAGCTCGGATGGGAAGGAGAAGTGTGGGAGCAGCACTTGATATAGATGATCGAAGAGCACTCATGCAAAGGCACAATGATACGACGTTAGTACAAAGCTACATTTTTTGAAAGATAAAATGCATGAGTCGTGAATCCATACCTTCCAACGTCCGTGATGGTACAAGGGAAGGCGGGGAGGTGACCACCGCCAAAGCAGTAGTCGACTGTGCCCCCTCGAGCAAAGGAGCATCGGCACTGGCCGCACCTGCAAAAAATAAGCTTGTTAGAAGAGATCGCAGGATATATAAAAAAAGGGGGACGCCGGTGATAAAAGAATTTTTTTTTTTTTTTTTACCTGACGAGCTACCAGCAGAAACTGAAGCAATCCCCTCATCCATCGACATGAGACCACCGCCCGTAGCCTCATCACCCGACTCGATGGGAACCGTTGTTGTGCTCGCGAGCCCGAGAGATGGCAAGAGACCATACGCGGGGAGAGCTATGATTGGAGTATTACCAGATTCCTGAGAAAGAGCGGTTCGCTCCTCCTCAGGAATCATGGCCGCCTCACCCGATACTCCCTCGGTTTCTGCGGTCACGGTTGTCTCATCCAGCGGCACCGTGACGCCTCCAGCCTCAAGCGCCTCCACTTCTACTGCCTTCGGCTCGACAGTCATCTCATCTGCCGCCACTTCAGACGCGGCATCCATGACCTTCTCGGCGGCGGGTCCTTCAACTTCTGTTTCAGGCACCGTGGCCCCAACGATAGTGCCCACCGTCGGCTCAGGTTCGACAGGCGCCGCTTCCGCCGTTTCCTGGGGTCCGACGGTCTCCGCCTCCCCCTCAGTCGGACTTGGTCCTGCAAGATGGAATGCATATGAGCCAATAGTTTTATAATAACAACAAGGTTCTGAAAGAGATGTTACCTGAAGGGGATTTATTATTTGCACTTCGGGCCGCGCGCGCCGCTCGCCTATAAGCAGTAGATAGGGCGACAGGGGCCTCTTCAGAAGGAGTGTCAGCGCGAGGAATGGTGCTAGGGCCCGCTCCCGTAGCCAAAACAGCTCTGCTCGCCTCTGCTTCAGAAGGAGTGTCGGCACGAGGAAGAGTGCTAGGGCCCGCTCCCGCGGCCAAAGCAGCTCTGCGTGCCCTTGCTTCGCCTCTCAACCGCTTCCGCTCCTCTCGAGCCGTTGAGACGGATGCCACTAGGGCCTCCTTGAGTGAGGCTCCCTCATCCGTATATAGGGATGCTTCTAGATTCTTCAAGGCATCCCTCATCGTCTTGTCAAGCCGAGGCTCTTGTGGCAATTTTGACGAAGCCGGGACTTCGATAACGGACTTGGGAGGGACCCCTGCGTCAATTGATACAGCGCCTACAAAGAAACAAAGAAAGTCAGGTTGACTATCAGAAAAAAGACAACAAACTTTCCTTGTAAAAGAGAAAGGGGTGAAACATACCAACGCCTGCTAGGGCACGCTTCTCCTCCTCCTCCTGAAAGGTTTTCAGGGAGGCAGCAATAGCCTCTTCAGCGGAGACACCTGTTGAAAATGGAGCGAATATTAGTTAAGGATAACAATATAAAATGCAATAAAATGACAAATAAGGCGTTTGATAATTACCGGACTCAGCGAGTTTGCTCAACATCGCTTCAAGCCTCGCCGATCGCTCTGAAGCTGCAATGGCGGCAGCCAAATTGGTGTCCGCAGGGTCCACCACAAAGCCCTCATTGCTACCGTACTCGCATATGGCCCCGGCAGGATGAGCCGCGGGCTCTAAGTTAAGGATCGCGTCGAGGGATAAGGTGGACTTCTTCTTCTTCTGTCTGCCAGCCTTGGATCCACTTGGAACAGCTTTGCGCTTGCCAGTTTTGGCAGTCACTTTCGGGCGGCGAGTCCCGATGTCCACTCCTGCACCCGACTCTGGCGATACCGCTTTAACCGTCTTTGTCGGAGCACGGGGCGCCGTCGGTGCATCCACCGTAGTAGACAGTGGCAATCCACGTGGAGGGGGCAACACGCGTGGTCGATCAGCTCCGGCATCTTTCATCGGAGGGATAACCTGAACCCTGGGCTGCAAGGGAGCCTTGCGATCGCTGCCGGGAGGCGCAGCTCTACGATCGACCAGCAGGCGTTTCTCCATCAAGATGATTGGGGCCATCGCGTGCGCATACCAGGCCACATATGAATTAAGTATCTGAGGGGTACAGCTGGGCTCACTGATAAAAAAATAGGAGCCTGTATTGAGCCGGATGAAGTGATGCATCGCATTCCGTACCCCCTCCAGGCCGACTGCAGGTGTTCCCAAGAAGGCTTCCAACGGGATCCCTTGGTTGTAACTCGATTGCCGGGCAAATCGATGCGGGTTATACCTCATGAAGAGAGCCGTTTCATTTTGCCTAAATACTAAGTAGCCCGGCCGAATGGAGTAAAGGTGGAGGATTTCCCGAGCCTTCAACACAGAAACACCGCCCTTAAAGTCATCACGCAGCGGCACCACTGACTTAGTGGTCTCAGAACCTATGGTGATGACCTTATCCACAAAAGAGGTCTTCGCTCCGACTAGATGTGAACGCAAGAGTAGTCCCCTAGACTCCCGCGGAGGTGCAAACACAATTGAAGCCCCGACCAATCGCATGATTCTTGGAAGTTTAAATTTCTCAAAGAACGGGGGAGTTTTATGGGCACCAAACACTCCTCGGACATGCAGCTCCATCCAAGAAGTGAAGTAGTGCATCGGGAAGTTAGCAGGCTGTACCCCAGGCTCATTAGCATCCGCCGCTACGCTAAGTCCATGGTAGAGATAAGCCAACCCGGCGATCCCTACTGATAACTGCAAACCCGCCACCATTCGATGCGCCGGGTAGAAGACAGAGGACCGCATAAGGCGGGGGTGCATGGGAAGCGCGAAGCTGCATAGCCACAGACCCAAGAACCCTATGAAAAAGGTCTCCTCATCCATGCCAGGAACGGCGATCTCTGAGAAAGGGACGCTAGCAGTGCCGGGGACGTAAAAACCCCGCTGATCAATTTCCGATGAAGGTCGGCGGTCCAGGCCGAAATCAAAGGGGTCAGTAAGCTGGGCGAACTTCTCACCCTGCTCTGATAAAAACTCCGGGCGAATAAAACGAGCAATGAAGTCCGCGAAACTAACGCCTCGGTCGCCTAATTCCAAATGGAGCTCCTCATAAATCTCCAATACCTTCACCAGGCCCGGATGCTGATGCTGAATGGCGTTTTCCGGAGTTAAGTCGAATACCATCTGCTTGGTGGCAAAGACGTACTCATCAGGAGGAAGCAGCTCTTCGTAGTGCTCCCCCCTCGCCGGTAAACCTGAAAGCTCAACGAATTCCTCTAGAGAAATGGAGACTTCCCTATCCGCTGTCAGGAAAGTATGTGTGGGGATATTCCATTGTTCAATGAAGGCCTTTGTCCACCACGTTGGAGGAGTGGGATACTCGAAAAGCGAGACGTAGACGGCGGAGTATAAACCAATCTTCGTCAGGTGAGCTCTTTTCGCCGCTAAAATGTACCGGGCCCATGGCAGGTATCCAGCAAGCGGTCGCGGATTCAATCCAATGTTGTAAGCCTGTCCCCAAGGGCGTGCTTCACCCTGACAGATTCGCCTTCCCAAGATATCTATGGCCGGCGGCGGCTGCACCGGAATAGCGCCGATTGCAGGCTGGAGGAGGTCGTCAGAATTCCAATTTTTAACCTCCACGGCATACTCCACCGGGGGTTTGTCCGCATAGGGGATCGTAACTATAGGTTCGGAGGGCGAGACGGAACTGAAACTGCGACGACCCTGGATGATTTGGCTATACCACCTTCCCCACAGATGAAGCTTCTTGCATTCAGGATCATGATCCTTAATAAGAGCGAACACCACCCGATCCACTGGCGCATGGGGGAACCCTCCTTCCGAGCGAACGAAGGGAAAAGACAAGTCGTCAGACATCTTTTCTGTATAAAAATATATATATCATTAATGGCCTGACGCTTAACATTAAAAAAAAGATATATAAAAAAATAAAATAATAATAATAATAACAATAAATAAAAATCTGGCTCCACACTGTGATGCAGTGGGTAGGGGACCAAAGGGGGACCCACAAAATCAAGATGACGGCGCATCATTTGACAAGACAATCCCACCATTGGATGAGACTGTCAGTCAACAAAAAGACCCCCAAGAGAATATCCTCATTGGGGGAATCCCTAGAGACAAGGAGAAAATCTCCTCCTTTTAGAGCAAAGCTCTGCCACAGAGTGACATTTGTCAAACTCCTGTCTCAAAGGAATAAAACTTCTTAAAAAGAGCCTAGCTCTGTAGTAGTAATAAAAAAATTTATAACTCCTAAGAATTAAAATTTTGGGATCTTAAAGATCCATGGAAACTTTTAAAAAGTTTTCTAGTTGATCTATGAGCAGGGCTCTGTTCATAAGTTAAAACCCAAGAACAAAGTCTCTTTAAATTTTTGAGAGCAAGGCTCTGTGGATGAAACCCCAAAGGGGTTTCCTTTAGATCAAAGATCTATAAGAGCAAGGCTCTGTTGAAGAAACCCCAAAGGGGTTTCCTTTAGATCAAAGATCTATAAGAGCAAGGCTCTGTTAATTAAATTTAATTTAAATTAATTTAATTTTACCTAGAATGGTTCTAAGATTAGAACTTGGAAGTTCTTAGGGAAATCACAAGAGCAAGGCTCTGGAAGTTCTCAAGCAAGAGCAAGGCTCTAAAATTCAAATTCTTGGAAATGGTAAAGAATTACCAAGGACCAAGGGTCCTACTTATAGGCGCCTGCGCCTGTTCACTTGGCCCTTCGATCCGACGGTCAGGATCTTGCCACCGCTGCACTCACGCGCGCGCCACGTGAGCGCAACGGTGGGGGGGCATCTGTTTCCCCCAATAAGAGCAAGGCTCTACTTGAATTTTGAAAATTCAAATTTCGAAGCAATGCTTCGGTTCCCGTGCGCAGCGCGCAATTTGCCACATGGCGGAAGTTGATTCGGCAGCGTAACGCCCAAGGCAGTGCGTCTAATCAGAGCAAGGCTCTTTAAAAAAACATAAGTAAGACTTAACTGCGCAAGCGCACGGCTGCGCGACACGTGTCTGCGCAGTTGCGCAATCGCAACTGCGCAAGCGCACGGCTGCGCGACACGTGTCTGCGCAGTTGCGCAATCGCAACTGCGCAAGCGCACGGCTGCGCGACACGTGTCACGCGCTGGTGAGTTGCGCAGCAACAGAATGAAAATTTGATGAAATCTTTTCTGTTCTTTCCAAAACCAGAAGATTTTCTTCTGCCTTTGGATCAAAGATCCAATGGTGGGAAAATTCCCAAAATCATTCAGGAAAGATTTTGTTAACAAATCCAACAAATTTGTGAGCATTATAAATAAGACCCCAGGCCTCATTCAAAAGGCATCATCAATCAAGAAGAAGAATCAACTTCTAAAAAAAAAAAAAGAGAAGAAACTCTTGAAGATTAATCAAGAAAACAAAAAGAGGTAAAAACTTCTTTTGGAAGAAGAGAAAATTCTCTAAAGAACAGAGGATAAAAAAGGAAAAATTAAATTAAAAAGAAAAGAAAAGAAATAAATAGTGCCTTGCACTTGATATGAACCCTTGGTTCTGTGGAAAGAAAACAAGAAGAAAAACTTGTTTTCTTTTGATCCAAATTTAGATCAAAAGTGCTATGCACTTTTGTTCTTCCATCTGAAAATTCTTGAGTTCCTGCAACTCATTATTTAAAAGGGCCTGGCCCAAATCAAATCACAAAAAAAATCATAAAAAGGGCAGAGCCCTATTTGAAAACTTCTTGAGGGCCTGGCCCAAATCAAATCACAAAAAAAATCATAAAAAGGGCAGAGCCCCGTTTGGAAACCTCTTGAGGGCCTGGCCCAAACCAAATCACAAATCATGAAAAGGGCAGAGCCCTGTCTGGAAATTCTTGAGGGCCTGGCCCAAATCAAACTGCAAGAATAATAAAAAAGCAGAGACCTATTTGGATCGATTCTTTCAGTCAGGCCAAGTCTAAAATGAAAATTGGACTTAACCCAATCCTGGCTGTAAGTCCTTAAAATTAAATTGATTGAGCAAAATGGCTCTCCTAAACCAATTCACGACCGGCTCGAGGGTACATCTCCGAGCTCCTTTGACATCCCTCGTTGTAATTCCTCAACGACGTCAAAGAGGTGACGGGTCCCAACGACCACTCATTAAAATCGGACCGAAACGTCCCTAAACTAAAATCGGACCACCACGTCCCTAAACTGGCGACGGACCACCACGTCCCTAAACTGGCGATGGACCACTACGTCCCTAAACTGGAATATGGACCACCCTGTCCCTAAACTGGAATATGGACCACCACGTCCTTAAACTGGCGACGGACCGAAACGTCCCTAAACTAATAATGGACCACCACATTCCTAAAACTGGCAATGGACCGCCACGTCCTTAAACTGGCACAATAGAGCCCAAATGCTCTCTTGTCGGATCTAAACGGTCCCGTCTAAGTTGATCTTAGCCCCAGCTACGGCTAATGTGTCCTTAGATCTTTAAATAAACAATAAAACCCCAAATCAACTTTGGTCCAAGGGTACATCTCTGAACTCCTCAGACGCCTGTCGTTGTAATCCCTCAACGACGTCGGAGAGGTGACGAGTCCCGCCGGCCAGATAATTAAATCAATCACTATGTTAAGTTAATCTTAGTCTAGAACATGGCTGATGTATCCTTAACGAAGGTTTAAGTTGATCTTAGCCGCAATGCGACTAATGCATCCTTAAACTAAAAAAAAAAACGCCAAACCCAAATCTAAGCAAATGCGGATCTGGACTAATCCACGTCCTACGGGCGACGACATCACTAAGTCTCCGTATACAATCCACGGGCAACCACAAACAAAATAAACATACACGACACGAAGTGAAATTCTGGAGAAGGAGAAAGTTGTTATCGCAACGCGATAGCGTAATTAACTGCAGGGGCTTGCGCCTGTAGGGAAGAGCATCCCCACAATCAAAAACCCCTCACCCTGAGGAGGAATCTGACAAAGTCTGCTACATCGGCCGCATCCGTCTAAACCTCCGATACTCGGTGCCATAAGTCAACTTGGCATTTTTGGAGAGATAGACGAATGAAACCAAATAGCATCAGCCCCGAACCTCAGGCGCGGACGTGACGTCCCGGCCGCCGTTCGGAGGGGAACACCTGTCTTTTAAAATACCCGCGATCCGTTAGTTTTTGAAATAGGTAGGAATCTAATCTAGTCTGACAACTACACTAAACTATACGGCTGAACTAACAAGCTGAATTAAGGGTAAGGAAACCGCCTAACATCTGAGTCGATACATATACATACATGTATATATTAGTCGGTGATCACGCCTCAATAATATCACATCCGATACCATATCTATAATCAGACATTCCCAAGTCAAGAGTGCGGATCAAACATCAATATATAGCTCGTACGTAAATCTGTCGTACGGCATCTCAAATCTGGGTACGGGTCAGTATCACATTCATCACATTATTCATCCGGTATCCTCTCTATCAAAGATCATAATCCGGGTACTGACCTACATCTAGTACAATACCAATATCATTAATATAATCATGATCTGACTACTGATCGACAATCTCGTACAAACCGATATCATCAGCACATATCATCATAAAGAGGTATACATCGCCCAATGCGACCTATTAAAAATATCCTAGCATATCATAACTCATATCACGATCACATGTCGATCATTTTATTTATATCACTATTCACATGGTATCGTCGTCCAAAAATCCGCTATAAAATCATGACGTATCTCAAATACGAATTCTTCCATATCACCGATTTCACAGTCTTAAATCATATCTCATCGACTCACCTCAAATGCCAAGTACTATCCTCAAATCCAGTATGTGAACACATAGTCCCATACCCATGTGAACACATAACTATATATATATATTCCCATCTAAGCACATATGAAATAAGGATGTATGCAAGTATGGGTGTGTGTGTGTGGTGCAACCACTACTCTAGGGTTTCGCAACACTAAACCAACCAAATCACACCAAATATCCATCTTTATCATCAATAACATCAAACAATATATAATCAATATGTGTGTATACGTATTCGTATACATCACCACGAACTGCGGGGGTGCTATACGCCATCCACCCGACTTCTCCCCGTAGATATAAATCTAGTCACCTTGCTTCTCGTGTGCCGATGCCGATGTCGCCACTTTTTTTTATCTTCAACGCCTCGTCGCCACGTGGGGTACCTACAAGGATATCACAAACGCTAAAGCACATGAAAATCACATCGGAAACCAAAACGGCATATGCTACGCCTATAGGTAAAACCTATAGCCTCGCATGCAAACACGACCAATAACCCTTTGCCGTCGACGTTCAAACGCCACCCGACAGAAACGAATCATCAAATACTAAAATCCATGCTAAAACAAGTCGTAAATCATGCTCCAACACATGAAAACTACCCCAGATTCTACCTTAGATGGAATCAGTCAAAATTGCATATACCAAGGGTCTAATTTATAGGGTATAAGGTTACAGAACAAAAACGAGGGGGTTCCAACCTGATCTGGCCGCAATTTGCGGCCAGGAGGAATTTATTTTGCAGCCAGAAAATGGTGGTTGGGGCTAGGGCTTTGGGTAGTGGTTCCTAGGTGCCTGCACATCTCTCTGTCAAACCAATCTTATTTTCAGAAGGCTTGGGTGATAGCGGATTTCCAAAAACAGTGACAGATTTACAGTTTTTCCCGATATCGATTCCATAAATCCATATTCTGGGTTTTATGTTAGGTTTGGGTCCAAAATAACATCACACCAGGGGTTCTAAGGTCACAACAAGCCTTAATTTCACTTTTGATTTCAGATTCACCCTAAACCCTAACTTGAAATTTCCAAGTTCATCAAAACACGCTATATCGACATGAAACTAGTATAGATGCATAAAGAAATGAAATACTACCGTAATAAGTGCAGAAATTATCTCCTTTGGCAACTCAAGAAAATTCTTGAGTTGCTCAAAGTCCTCCAAATCCTATCTTGCTTGGTCCAATGTGTAGCTAGTGAGCTCGGGAACAAGTTTTGTGAAGTCGAAATGGGGTTTCGGGGTTGTATTCATGATAGATCTAGGGTTTGGAGAGGGAGGAGGAAGAGGGAGGGGCTGTAGCAGCAAGGGAAGGAGAGGAGAGAGAGAAAAGGGTGTGAAGAATGATGGAGGAAAGGTCAAACAAGTCAAAAGGAGCCCCCTCTCTCTCTCATCATCATACTTTACTTTTTCTTTTCTTTTTCCATTATTCCTTCTCCTCACAATGGTAACCCTAGGCCACCATCTACCCACAACATGTAAGAAAATGTGACAAGTGTGGAAAAATGATATGTGCATGTTTTGCACAAAAATGCTTAAAAACCGATTAGCGATTTTTAATCGCGATTAGCACCAAATTAGCATATAATTAACCATAAAAACTTAAAAATGGCATAATTACACTAAATACCCTATTTTAGAATTTTCCAAAATTTTTCCAAAATTTTCGCCATTTATCGGTATTTAATTATACCGAAATATTAAAATATTCATTAAAAATTAATATTAAATTATAAAAATCCCCAAAAATAATATTTTATTTTTTTTGAAATGTTACAATCTTCCCCCTTAAAGAAATTCGGTCCCCGAATTTAAATTAAAAACCCCCAAATTCTAAAACATTTCAATAAAATGTCCAAGTCGTCGGGGCTCCGAAATCATCAATACATACAACGCGTCATAGCGCAATGCATACGCATGAGAAATGAGCAGATAACTCAAAAACAAAACTCCATCAAGCATCCCGCAATCATCGGAGTCAAGGTAAAGACACTAATTCCAAATCCAAAGCAAAACCGATATGCTATAAATCGGAACTATACATGTAAATATCTGAAGGAAATGCATGCCAAATCTTTTAAAGTCGATATGCAATGCGCATAACACTGCACCGTGGCGGACGTCTATCGTAAGAAAATAACTATATATGTATATATCTTTTGTTTAATATATACGTTCCGCCGTTCTTGGAAACAATTTAGAAGGGTTTACTTGTTTTAAACGTTTCGTGTCATATCAGACACGTAGGTAAATACTGAGACTATAGCTCGCTTTTTGGAAATCCCTTCGAAATCTATCAATGCATGCAAAATATACTCTGGTGCTGTCCTCTGACTAGTCCTGCTCAGTACGAAAACAATAATAAACATCATAAAAACGTACTGCTCCATAAGAATCAATCCCAAAATGCATATGAATACTACGTGCGTCTGGTGCGCACGGAAATCAAAATCCATGAATGTGCCATACATGCGCACAGAAACAATATCTAAGTGCATCGGGTGTGCACGAAATATCTGTCAAGGGCAACAGGTGTGCCTGACAGCAAAATCAGGTGCATCTGACATGCACGAAGAATCTCGATTTAGTGCATCCGGTGTGCACCAAAATCGTATCTCATAACATGCGCCCAACATGTGCGAAAATCCAAATCAGGTGCATCCATCGTGCACGAAATCATGAAATCCAATATCAAGCGCCGAACATGCGCAAAATCCAATCAGGTGCACAAGGTGCACAAAACAAATATCGAGCATCACAATCGAAATCGAAGTCCAGTGCATCTAAGTGCACAAAATGCGTATCACTGCACTGCAAGCATATGTGAACTATACCGAGTGCAAAAACCAAATCGTGTGCGTACATATGCACAGAATCAACTCAACTGTATGAAACCCATGAAATCATAAACATGAGAAACCACGGTACGGAAACGATATCAAGTGCAACAACTGTGCAAAAATCGCAAATACTTAGTAGGTGCAACCATGGTGCCTGAAAACAAATATCATGAACTCAATCATCAAAATCAATCATGCGAATAGATCGCCCAAAATACCGAAATCAAGTATGGCGGAATAGTCCAGCTCAAGTACATCCTCCAAGAGTCTCTGGACAACTGTCGTGGTCACTCATAGCATGTCTCGTCGACGATCCTGAACTCTGGCCTGCTGGTGTGCGTAACATGACCACTCCTGGATCCAAGTCTCCTTGTAATTTATTCCATAAGGGTCCTGTCGAGGTCTCTCCCAAACTCGTCTCTGCCGAGTTGTCCGGAAGTCATCGTCCTTTACTATATCTGTTTCTTGTTCCGGAACGGCTGTATACTCATCGCGACTCCTTCTGGAAAGTATATCCAAGTACAATGCCTCGGCATGCATATCGCATCTCTGATGGCGGAGTGGAACGTCGTATCATCAAGATCTCGTACGAACCTCTTACTCCGCTTTTCTCTGATGTCGACTGCTTCGGACTCGTCTCGTCGTGGCTGCATGGACTGAGCTCCAACGGCTATCCTCGTATCTGGAGTCTCCCAAGAATGCATCTCACCACCTAGCATTCGAATGAAGTCGAACCATCCGATCGATTTGTCAAAACCTCATAATCTCCCAAGAGCTCAACATCTTGGGTACAGTTTAACAGTATCGAGTACGTACCACAACATCGATGGTCCAGCCGTAGAAGGGCAAACCCAAGCCTCACTAATGGAGCCGCGGAACTGCCGCAAACCCTAAGGTTAAAAGTCTTTCACACGGTCATTAAGTCGAGTTAGGGTTTCATTCTTCTAGAGGGTCCATAGAATTGCCTGCATGTCTTTCCGAATACTTTAAACTTGGAATAATAGGTTTCTGACATTCGATCGTCTCTGCCGACTCTCAACGTCTCTGCGTGAAGTCGTCTCTAGCTGGAATCAATCTATCTGATGACCTCACATCGGGGTAGGCGAACGAATCACATGTCCTAGTCATTCATCCTTGATGACTAGCGACCTTCAATCATCTCTTAGTACAACTCGTACTGCAGTAGCTCCAACATCTGGGGCGATATCTCGTCGTTCGCAACAGCAACTGGCTCACTCGTCTGCACGCTGAACCGTGCCTCAATCATCATGAATGAGCGATACGTCAACGGTCATCAAAATCTGGTTGGCCTTTATCCGTGGCTCGATCCTCTGGTGCCGATCAGCACATCCAGGAAATCTCGTAAAAGCGATCCATCGACGCTCGTGGCGCGAAAACACAATAAAAAGACACATCTCTGCAATCGTGTGTCGCCGGAATCACGCCCTGGTCAGTCCTCGTCCGTGACGAGCTCGTGCTGACCGCAACTCTAGTCGTAGCTCTCCCTGCCCGTAATCATGGCAGCAAACCATAATTAGTACCGATGAGGGTAGATCAGGAATGGATATAATACTGAGCAAAGAAATGTACATCCTAAGGCTTCTTAAGAGGAGTAACGTATCGTAAGTATGCCGCGGAACATACCTAGGCACGTTACTTTACTTTAGTCACCTATTCCATCAACCAAGGGTCATCCTACGCTCCGAAGGTAAAACCTAACGCTTTGATACCAACTTTTTCACGTCCCGAAAGTACGGAATATGGCCGCACTTAGACTACGAAACGTCTCAAGGCGTACGCAATCTAAGTAAACCGAAAACCCAGAAATCCAAACCAAGAAAAGCAGTAGAGTGAAGGAAAACCATTTTAAATCAAATAGTTTGCAACATATGCCGAAATATGCATTTTAAAATCACAAGTCTTTTCTAAAAATTTCGGCAGAGTTTCCTTTGTAAAAACTGACCCCAAACGGGTACAAAACTTCATAAAGCATATATAATGAAAAATGCATCCCCAAACGGGAGCTAGCTCTTCGTCAATCGACGGTCACAACCATGCAAGCAATATAATATACAACGCCGGAAGGCGAGGATCACAACAGAAAAGGAAACTCAAACAGCATGAAATCCAAAGGAATATAACGCGCGACTCTAAGGTCGAAAGAATAAACATCACTGGTCTCTATCTGAAATAAATACATGTTTGGTTGATAGAACTTCTCGATACAACTGAATAATAATATACAAAATATACTGATGGTCACGATACAAGTGAACCCACCTACCAGCAAATCACCCGAAAAGAAGCAGTGCCAGCAAAGCCGTAATGAAACCTGTACGGCAAAACCTGCAAGAACTGTGGCACAACAAGGGTGAGTTGCCAACTCGTGAATCGAATACATCTACGAACAGGAATCACATATATGACGCAATCCTAGGTCATACGATCATAATATATCCTCAAATATATAACCAGCAGCCTATAACAATGGCTAGGGTAAATGTCTAACCCAAGTGTAATCCTATGTGCCCGTGTCAGTGCCTCAGGTAGTGATATATCATATGGATGATGTATGAATGCATGAAAACAGAATACATGTACTAAAGAAACTGCTTTCATAATTTAGTGAGATTTCCTTTGTATTTTTAAAATGAGGTATTATAAATGAAATCAACATAACCAGTGTCTAGCATCGACACAAAACATAAATCTCAATGTCTCAAAATCTCAGGCTCCGGCTATCCGGACTAGCCTGTATCATCAAATCTCAGTACCTCAATATCTCGAAATCTCAATGTCTCAATCTCAATATTTAGGGCACCGTCAGTCCAGACCGGCCCCTACCATCCATCTCAAGACTACGACGGTATCCTCCGGATATCCGACGCGTCGGGTAAAATCACCGGTAGGTAGTCCTCCCCTGCCAGGCTCATCGTCTACTACTCGAGCTTCTTGCCCCGGGATAACTTACCGGGTCCACCATGTACCCGAAACGGTTCATCCAACTCCTCGAATCGGGTCTCGAAATCCATCAGCAAACTCATGGTGGACGACTCATACATCATGGGAAAACCGCACTTTTCATTTAAAAAGAGAGAGAAAGGAAGTTTATAAATGTTTTTGCAGTTTTCCCCCAAATTCAGGAAATCTCATGAAAATCCGAATCCAGATCATCGATGGCATGTAAAACAATGAATATATGCATAAAAATCCATGAATGCGGCATAACAGGGAATAACAATATGCATGAAGCAACAAATAATAACTACAATGTCTAAACTAGCATATAAGGCAAGTACACTAATATCATGTCTAAACTATTAGCTAACAAGCTATGTCAACGCAATAGTATTTTCTAAGTGTACGTGACATGGCAATTACCGATGAAGATGTGTGTGAGCCGGCAAGTAAGTTTACGTAGTACATATGCATCATCGGTAATGGTGCTGGTGTCCTAATAGCATGATATCAACAATGGAATATGAAATCACAAAATAAGTATGCGATGCGGAGCGAACAGCAATAATTTGCGGGAGATGAATACTAGACACAACGATAACTAATCCGCATTTAATAAAATATGAGTTCTACAGTGGTGCCATTTGAAATAACACGAATCGTGGTGTTTTGAAAATAAGAGCTACGGTGTTTTTAAGAAAAGATAAGTCCTTTGAAATATCCGTAGAATCCCTTGACCTGTCTTTTAAAATACCCACGATCCGTTAGTTTTTGAAATAGGTAGGAATCTAATATAGTCTGACAACTACACTAAACTATACGGCTGAACTAACAAGCTGAATTAAGGGTAAGGAAACCGCCTAACATCTGAGTCGATACATATACATACATGTATATATTAGTCGGTGATCACGCCTCAATAATATCACATCCGATACCATATCCATAATCAGACATTCCCAAGTCAAGAGTGCGGATCAAACATCAATATATAGCTCGTACGTAAATCCGTCGTACGGCATCCCAAATCTGGGTACGGGTCAGTATCACATTCATCACATTATTCATCCGGTATCCTCTCTATCAAAGATCATAATCCGGGTACTGACCTACGTCTAGTACAATACCAATATCATCAATATAATCATGATCTGACTACTGATCGACAATCTCGTACAAACCGATATCATCAGCACATATCATCATAAAGAGGTATACATAGCCCAATGCGACCTATTAAAAATATCCTAGCATATCATAACTCATATCACGATCACATGTCGATCATTTTATTTATATCACTATTCATATGGTATCGTCGTCCAAAAATCCGCTATAACATCATGACGTATCTCAAATACGAATTCTGCCATATCACCGATTTCACAGTCTCAAATCATATCTCATCGACTCACCTCAAATCCCAAGTACTATCCTCAAATCTAGTATGTGAACACATAGTCCCATACCCATGTGAACACATAACTATATATATATATATTCCCATCTAAGCACATATGAAAGAATGATGTATGCAAGTATGGGTGTGTGTGTGTGGTGCAACCACTACTCTAGGGTTTCGCAACACTAAACCAACCAAATCACACCAAATATCCATCTTTATCATCAATAACATCAAATAATATATAATCAATATGTGTGTATACGTATTCGTATACATCACCACGAACTGCGGGGGTGCTATACGCCATCCACCCGATTTCTCCCGCAGATATAAATCTACTCACCTTGCTTCTCGTGTGCCGATGCCGATGTCGCCATTTTTTTATCTTCAATGCCTCGTCGCCACGTGAGGTACCTACAAGGATATCACAAACGCTAAAGCACATGAAAATCACATCGGAAACCAAAACGGCACACGCTACGCCTATAGGTAAAACCTATAGCCTCGCATGCAAACACGACCAATAACCCTTTGCCGTCGACGTTCAAACGCCACCCGACAGAAACGAATCATCAAATACTAAAATCCATGCTAAAACAAGTCATAAATCATGCGCCAACACATGAAAACTATCCCAGATTCTACCCTAGATGGAATTAGTCAAAATTGCATATACCAAGGGTCTAATTTATAGGGTATAAGGTTACAGAACAAAAACGAGGGGGTTCCAACCTGATCTGGCCGCAATTTGCGGCCAGGAGGAATTTATTGGCGGCCAGAAAATGGTGGTTGGGGATGGGGCTTTGGGTGGTGGTTCCTAGGTGCCTGCACATCTCTCTGTCAAACCAATCTTATTTTCAGAAGGCTTGGGTGATAGCGGATTTCCAAAAACAGTGACAGATTTACAGTTTTTCCCGATATCGATTCCATAAATCCGTATTCTGGGTTTTATGTCTGGTTTGGGTCCAAAATAACATCACACCAGGGGTTCTAAGGTCACAACAAGCCTCAATTTCACTTTGATTTCAGATTCACCCTAAGCCCTAACTTGAAATTTCCAAGTTCATCAAAACACGCTATATCGACATGAAACTAGTATAGATGCATAAAGAAATGAAATACTACTGTAATAAGTGCAGAAATTATCTCCTTTGGCAACTCAAGAAAATTCTTGAGTTGCTCAAAGTCCTCTAAATCCTATCTTGCTTGGTCCAATGTGTAGCTAGTGAGCTCGGGAACAAGTTTTGTGAAGTCGAAATGGGGTTTCGGGGTTGTATTCATGGTAGATCTAGGGTTTGGAGAGGGCGGAGGAAGAAGGAGGGGCTGCAGCAGCAAGGGAAGGAGAGGAGAGAGAGAAAAGGGTGTGAAGAATGATGGAGGAAAGGTCAAACAAGTCAAAAGTAACCCACACTCTCTCTCTCTCATTATCATACTTTACTTTTTCTTTTCTTTTTTCTTTATTCCTTCTCCTCACAATGGTAATCCTAGGCCACCATCTATCCACAACATGTAAGAAAATGTGACAAGTGTGGAAAAATGATATGTGCATGTTTTGCACAAAAATGCGAAAAAACCGATTAGCGATTTTTAATCGCAATTAGCACCAAATTAGCATATAATTAACCATAAAAACTTCAAAATGACATAATTACACTAAATACTCTATTTTAGAATTTTCCATAATTTTTCCAAAATTTTCCCCATTTATCGGTATTTAATTATACCGAAATATTAAAATATTCATTAAAAATTAATATTAAATTATAAAAATTCCCAAAAATAATATATTATTTTTTTTGAAATGTTACAATCCTGCACCTCATTCTACGGGGAAAGAGCCGACATCTTTTCACCGGGAGTGACCTCTTTAGCAAAATTTTTCACCACTATATTTATAAAAAGCTATCCGGTTCCTTCAACGATATCAAGTTCATTACGTTTAAGGTTTTTCGCCAAAAACTATTCGTAGCTCTCCGTTATTTCAGATTAGTATTGCTTAGTATTCGCGCTACGTTTGTCGTTACTATTCGCCGAGATTTAGTGTGCGGTAGCTTTGTGTGCTTTTCTGTCGCATGGATATGTGGATTGGTTAGGACGGTCGTACGACTTTGTTGATTATTCGTCAAGGGTCGTGCGGGTGGGTTTAACGCAATCAAGATGATGACGGGTTGAACTTGACTAGGACCTTTTGATTTGTTGATTATTCGTCAAGGTCACTTGGGTCCTAGGGGTAAAAATCACATCGGGAGTTTCTAAAGAAACTGAAATTTGCCAGATATACGCATACCTTCTGGAGTGTGATAACGTGTGTGGATTCCATCACATTATCATGCGATGATAGTTGGATCCCGATTCCCACTAATGAGTTGGTTTACTCCTCGGGTTATCCCGACTAATTCTTCTTTTAGGTTTGGAGGAGAATTTGAGGTTACAGTGGGAGGTTTCCTGATTATATAAATTGATAACCATTCTGATCTAGGTTAGAGTGCACGCTGAGTATTTCTTTTCTCTATCTTTGGCAGCGTCCATGACCCGACCCTTGACTATGACTCAGTGACCAAGATTAACCGAACCTTCTTAAAATACTGGCTTTTGGATTGTCTGAGTTGCATACCTCATTGCCACTCCTACTTTTACCATTTTTCTTCAGAACACCCCGTATTACTACGAATATCCACTTTCATTGGATAAAACCATCGTATGGTTATATACGAACTCGAAGGGACTTATTCGAGGATGGTTTCCGGTTCTGGAGAAAACGAATATGACTATTCAGTTGTTTTTTCCTTTTACCTTCTCTCAGATTTCGAGTGTTCCTTGGATTAGGACAGTACACCTATTATGCTTATTGGATAGTCTTCATCCAAACCATAGGCAGGTGCTGAATGGTAGGGAATGAAGAAAACCATTTAGCCTAAAAGGTGTACAGAAGGTATTAAGTAAAAACAAATAAAGGGATTAGAAAGAGGGTAAAGTAAACTGCGACTGCTATTCACGACCAAACCAAGTATTTCATCGCCACTCCTACTTCACCTTTGTATTTCTCCAGAACACTCCGTATCACTACGAAGATCCACAGTTTATAGGATACTCCATTGTATGGTTATATACGAACTCGAAGGAACTTGTTCCAGTTCAGGGATAGATTCTGGTTCAGGAGAAATAGGAATAAGGTTTATTCAGCTGTCTTTAATCTTCACCTTCTCTCAGGTTGCGAGTGCTCCTAGGATTAGGACAGTACACATATTACGCTTATTGGATAGTCTTCTTCCAAACCATAGGCTGGTGACGAACGGTAGGGAAGGAAGAAAACCATTTAGCCTAAAGATGGTGTACAGAAAGTAATGACTAAAGACATATAAAGGGATTTGGAGAGATGACAAAGAGATATACGGTTACAGTTGTGAATCTGATAATGGAAGAGGCATTGCTAGGAATACCCGGATACCCTTTCGAAACATTTACATGTTTCAGTTTCACTGTGTATTGTTAAAAGAAAACTGATTTCCTAATTAGCCTTTGCTCCAGGGTATGTGTTTACCAGGTTTGATTCTCACATCTGTATGGTTTTACAGATGATGAGTGGGAGTAAGCTATTGGGAATTAGGTGTTTGTCCTCATTATATCGGAATTCGTTGTAATTGGTGATATTTGAGGAAATCGCCTGGGTAGTTTGCCGGACGGCAAATATTTTGTTTTGAATATCCGTTGTTATGCACCAATTTCAAATTGATATATCTGTACGTTTATTTTTATAAAGTGAGATATAACTTTTTGAAATTATGTCTATGACATTTACCTATATCAGTGGATGGATAGGTAAGGAGTATTAAACAGCGGTGTAATTCTTCTTAACCATAAGTACAGTTTTCAACCTACGACACACAGAGAATGAGTTATTAGACTCAGGGGACTTATACAGAGTATTGTATGTTGTCCAGTGTCCATGAGGACAGAGGGGTTGGTACTCGTACTATATTCTGTTTACTTGTGACTTCTCTAGTTCTTAGACATGTGTTTCATAGAAATGCAAGGTCTAAGTTTTGAGAAGTTATAGGTATATGAATAAAGTAGAGAACCAGGTATTACAAGTATTAGGATTCTTCAAGGTGATAAAAAATGTAGATACTTGTGTATGGTATTCAGTTGATAGTAATGATTAAGAGAACTTGCTTCTCTTTCAGGTTATCATAATTGGAAGCACTCCTAAGTTGAGTAATGCTGATCGGCCTCTCTCCATTTAGTTAACATGCACTGGAGACAGCTGCATGAATTGAATCTGGTTCCAATTAAATCAGTGCCTCTGTTTCTATATTGGATATAGAATAGTTCATATCTTAACAATGTTAAGGTCGGTGAGTTGTCCGGCTTATGCTTAAAACCAGACTCTGGACAACTCAAGGCACGTTTCTGTAATGGCTGTTTGTGGGTTGACCCGGGCTATGACGAGGGTTGATTTTCTACCATCTGGAAGATCAATAGTGATATTGTTCTTGACTCGCCATAGTTTTAGTAAAATGGATTTTTCCAGAAAACAGTAGTGGGAGTATGGTAGAACTGGAAGTGATTCCAGAACCGCAAACGATTACTGAAAATTTGATAAGAACCTAAAGATTCAATCTGGATTGACATTCTATTGGCTACTCCGCAGATATGGTGGGTAACCTCAGGTACTCGAGAGGTACTTCAGTATGCTCAAAGACGGTGACAGGGAGGTTCCTGTTTACACAGACTTGACACTACTGTTGTTCCAAACTATGAGACCCGGCAGGACGATTAGTATAGCGTCTTTCTGAACTGGCTTTAGAAGTCCACGTGTATATTATTCTGCCAGAGGGTTGTCGTAGTCAGTGCGAGCAGCGGAAGCATAGTGGACAAGTGGCTTATGTCTATTTATAGACTAAAGCGGTAATAGCGGAGATAGATCATCTATTTTTGATATGACAGTCATGGATTTGACTTCATCAAAATAGGGGATGGATCTGTTAAGAAGGTAGTAGGGTGTGATGTCCTGGTATATGGATGACATACACAGAGTAGGAAGTGTAATTCCTATACTACGATCGGTTATACTTTGGTTGTCACACAGTTGTTTCTCCATATAGGACATGGATATTATATCAGATATTCTGGTTACTGGATCTATGGTTTTAGATCTAGATATGGGTAGTTTTCCAATCTGGGTACTTAGACAGCATTCTAAAGGTGTTTTAGAATGGACGACTCCTGGCACGGTAGTGTACCTGCAGGTGATGGAGTCACCCTCTCTAAAGATGTCTTACAGACTAAAGGGGAAAGGGATGCGCATGATTGGCAGATCACTTGCTTAGGCAATTGAGTCAATCATGAGATGTCAAGTTCCACACCAGATGTTGTTTTTGCAGTAGATGCAATAAGTTGATATTGATCCTATCCTGGAGAAACATTCGGAAGCAGTTTTAGAACATAAGTGGATGTTCTAGGGATATGATAACGGAAGCCTCCTTCGGGAGACAGTTATCATTCCAGGCTTCCAAGGTGACCTGGATGACAGAGTGGCTGTCAGAGTTATAGTTTTCCCTCTGACGAGGGGAAGTATTTTGGACAGGTGGTCCAAGCGGATACTGAGGGAGGCATGGCGCAGGATACTGATTAAGTTCAGTTGACGATACAGTCTAAGAAGTTTGGATTTGGAGTTCATTTATGAACTAGGTCCCATCAGATATCCAGACATATTCTAAGACAGGTATTTCTCATTTCGGAAGATGGCTTTCTCCGCGAACTTGAGATAAAGAGAGACATAGAAAGAAACATCAGGGCGGATCCACTCACTGAGGCTATTCCTCGAACGCAATAGATTTGCAAACGGGTTTTGTGAAACTGATCAGTAGAGGAGTTGGGTGTTCGGTATCACACGGGCTGTGAGTATGCGACATCGCAATAATTAGCCTTGAGTGCAAGTGGGAGATTGTTGGATATAGTGCCCTCAGAGTCAATTATTAGATCACATGCACGTGATTGCAATGATTGAGGGAGGACCTATGCCTGTAGGACAGTCTTATTCAAGATGATAGTATGCTATCTGGTTTATCTTTATCATCGTGTACTGCTTCAGGTGACCTTATAGGTCACTATTGTGCGTTGATAAAGCCCTTAGGATTCTTGCTTGGCGGCCAGCAGTATGATGGCGATCATATACGTGGGAGCTAGGGTCTATAAGCACATCCTTAAAGTGGTCCCTAATCGTGGGCGTTTTTGAGACAGGGCATCGATACTCCGGAGTAGACTAGTGTATACAGTCGAGACCCCGACGAGGGGCGGTGGCCGGTCTCACAAGCCATTGGTGTCAGTTGGATCATCTAAGATGTATACAGGTGCTCATTGGGTTATGAGTACACTGGACAGGACTCGCCGGGAACATGCTAGTTGGTATTATACCTGACGTCAGATAGCAGTTCCCTAGTGACATGTGTACAGGTTAGTTCATCGACCTGAGATCGTCATTTGTCTCGTATGAGTTCCCACTGTGCTTTGATTACTACCCGACCACGGCTCAAAAGAGTCATGCGAACAGGTTTTAGTTGGGTACAGTCCCGAGCCACATGGAGGCAGTGAGCGGATCGGCAGGGGTTTCGTCTCTCCCGGTATTAGGGGTGAGATCGCGCTGTGTCTAGGAGAGCCATTACACGAAGTCCTTGGCCAAGGCAGGAGATTTACTGGTAGGTATTCCAGTAGTATCTCAGGGTGTTCTGGGCTACACTCCGACACGACTTGTACCGCTTTTAGGGGTCTGACTTTTACCAACCCCCTAGGCCTGCCATGCGATGATCATAGACGAATGGACCGGACTGTACGGATATTGTCACTGACATGCTCAGTAGGGTGTCAGGATGAGTTCGCTCATCGACCTCCCTTTTGGTCAATACCTGGTAGCCCGTTACGTACAGCTAGTACCTCTGACGTGCTAGTGGTTAAATCCATAGCCAAAGTATTGAAGAGTCTTTAGAGTCCCCCACAGACAGTTTCTCAAGTTTCGGGCGAAACGTTGTAGAGGCCGTATGATATATGGCAGGGTCCGATCATATACGTGCAGTAGTGAACGGATCATGATCGGGCAGATCATACTAGTGGGTTTTGGTTTAAGCCGGATCCTAGTATTAGATTTGTTGGATTACTTTAGTCTATCGCATTCGCATTCAGTCGGAATGCGGATGCAGGTATGTATATACAGGTGAGGGGTATCCTTATGATCCGTCACGAGTTTACTTTAGATGTTGCCGTATCTTTTTATTGTTGTAAAAATTTGGGTTAATGTTTACATATGGATATTATGGCTAGATATCATGATTTGGAGCATTTATTGTGACACATGCATAAGTGGTGACTCATGGTCTCTTTTCTTGTGCATGTGTCACATAATGTGATAGTTTTGTGAGTTGAAATGATAAGAGGAGAGAGAGGGGAAGCCAAGGGAAGGGTGAGCTCTTGTATTTCTTTTTCTTGCTCTCTCTCATCATATTATTCCAACACAAGAAAAGAAAAAGAAGAGAAAGCTTCTCCTCCTTCTTCTTCCTCTATCTCATTATCTCCATCAATGGCAACACCTCTAACCTCCATCCAAATCCATGGATGCAAGAGGCAAAGTGATTACAAACATTCTCTACATCACCTTGGACACGTCGGTTAGCACACTTCGTGCTCGAGTTGCTTCGGATGAAGCGGGAGCTCATAAAAAGAATCGATGATGTGGTGCCCTTTCCGACGAGGAGATCAAGACCGGAGATGCCGCGAGGAGCTTGGGATGGTGGCCAAAGACCGAAGGACACGGATCGATCGGTATAGCTTTCCAACCCTCTCTCTAGATAGCTAGTTGTAGGTTAATAGTTCGATCCGGGTTTTAAGCATACGATAGTGCCGGTTTCTAGTTTGAAAAAGTTTTTCGTTTCCGCATTTTAGCCTCGGATAGACGGCCGGGGCGCTACCGTAGACTTACAATCATCGGTAGCCAAGACATTTCCTGAGATAGGATGCGACTGACTTTCATGCAGTCCGTCCACCTTTGGATTTGAGGGAATAGGCGTCGGCTGTCTTGGGACACCGTTTCCCGGTTCATGAGCAGAACCTTGCGCTTGATTGGGCGGCTGAGAGGCAACTTAGGCCGTGAGCTGCATCACGACATTCGTCAAGTCGTCAATTTTTGAGTAGAGCTTGGCCATCTCTTTGTCTTTGCTTTTGAGCTGTTTTCGGAGCTCTTGGAGAAGTTGCTGCTCTGCGTTCTTGGGAATAAAGATTGGTTCATCTTCGCTTTCCGAGCCCGACTCCTCATGAATAGAAGGATCTCTCTGCTTATCAGCCTCACCAGAAAGGTTTTCATTACCTTCCAGAGGAGGCTGGTATTGGAAAGTGGCAGCCACATTCATGCCAGATTGGATTTGAGATGTGGTAGCCCCGTCCTTGCTCTTGCTGCGCGTGCCCACCATGTAGACAGTGTGGACCACACATCCAGCCATCTTTTTATCATTGGCGGGGTAATCCTGTTCTTGGAACCTCATGAAGTTCAACCTAACATGAGCCCTAGCCCTTTTGTTGGCTCTGTATCTGAGCCTTTTCTGTCTTAGCTTCTCAATTTTGAGGGCTTAGCGGGCATCCGTTTTCTGGGAAGCCACCGTGAGTCGATTGATGAGGAGCTTAGAAAAGATACCCGATTGAGCAGTTGTCAGGGGCACCACTGGAGCTTGCCCGAGATGCCTTGTTGCTTTATTGGTGTTGATGGTCTTGACCCCAGCTGGGGCCAAGGAAAGTCGTTCAAACACCGACTTGCGTTTGGGTTGGGGCACCTTCGAGACCACCATATTTGGCTTCTTGCCTTTCAAGGCCGGTTTTTCTGTTACCGGAGCTTGAGGAGCTGGGATGATGTTAGCTGACATGAACAAAATAGAGCCAAAAGGTAGTGGCTCCTCCTCCCATTGTCGCTCGAGACTGGCCGGGGGGACTGTCCTGGCGTCCATCTTCATCGTGTAGGAGACGGGAGCTGTGTCGAGAGCTGAGCTGATCCTTGGAGATATTTTGTTTCATCCCGAGATTGCAATTTGAAATTTTTAACCTGCACAAAGAAGCATGATTTCAGTACAGGAAATCAATATGTACATTGATTGAGTTCGCATGAATGTTTAACCCGAAATATGGGAGGAGAGATTAGTCCTAACGGGCGTGCCAGATTCTGTAGGGTGTTTTTCGTCACCCCATTGAGATGGGAATACGCGCGCGCTTGTCAGGCACATTACAGATTCCCACTGCCTAGGGTAGGCTGGGGTTTATTGATTGTGGGGATCCGAATCTCCGGCAGCCGCAGACTAAGCTGTCGTTAATCACCCCTCGCCTTTGAAGCGAGGGAACCTCTGATTGACGGGTCAACTAGTCATGCGGACTCAATATGCAATGTGCGTGTGTTGTTTTTTGAAAGGGGGTTTTGAATATATCGGGGACCTTACAGAGTTTACGGGGGTCCCGCTATCCGGATAGCTGGCTGGGGGTCTAGCAACCCCCTTACGGGGTGCGGGGCAGCGCCCCGTTAGAAAAATTTTCCTAACGGGGGACATGTTTCTGGTGTGGATTGCATGGAAAATGAGGAGTGGGGAGCATCTTAAAGACGCGTTCATGGCACGTGGGCGCTGGACGCTTACAGGTCACGTTCCTGGCGCGTGGGCGCTTGGAGCCCGTGGGTTACGTGCCTGGCGTGTGGGCACCAGAGGGTCACATGCGCAGCACGTGACCGCTGGGCGCTGAGCGCCCGCGGGTCGCGTGAGGCGTACGTGGGAGCTAAGCACCCGCGGGTCACATGCCCTGCAAGCGACCGCTGGGCGCTCGCAGATCACGTATGTGGCACGCGACCGCCGAAAACACCAGCGGGAAAAAGGGTTTAGCCCCTGGGTTAGGAGTTGAACTCCTAAGAGGGCTTTGGAGTTGAACTCCTAACATGGATTATATATAGATTTGGAGTTAAACTGTAACAATCTAGTTCATTTATACCAATTCCAGTTTCCGTTTTTATTATATCTGTGGTATTTTATTGATTTATCGTGTTTGGGTGCGAATGGTATTTTACATTCTACATTGCATTCAACCCGACCCACTGACTTGAACTTGTTGATTCATATTTATAGATTACATTGACCTGTTGCATAGGCACCTGCATCTAATGTAAACTGCATATTGACTTTTCATCTGATATCGCACATTTTATCATATAACATTTTAGGTCATGTAAAATAAATTAAAATTGCATTTCATAGCCTGCATGATACCCCTAACCCCGTGGTAGCATCCGCGCATCTTGTTCTCGTCCCGTTCAGTGAAACAGACGTGTTTGGATGGCTACGCGCATGTACGTGCATCCGTTTTTGGGGGTATGCATTTTCATTTACTGGGCATTCGTATTGAAATTTGAAAGTCGCATAAATTTTTCGTATTTTAAATTTGAAATTTTAGACCCGACCCGGGCGCGTTTTGGAATATTTTGTATCCTGCCTAAATTCAAATTTATTTAATATTTATTTTAATTTTACCTTTAAAATCTCGTTAACTATTAAATCTTTAAAACAAATCCTTTAAATTTTAAAAATATAAAATCCTAACTCAGTCTAACAACGAAATCCTTTTACAATTTTTTTAAAAATCTAAATCTTAATAAAATGCTGATCTCTTCCTCCAGCTCCCTCTCTTTTCCCTCTGGGCCCCATCACCACGAGCCAATGAAATTGTTTCTTTTCATAGCGTCGGGCCCCACTCGAATCTCTCTCTCTTTTCTTTCCTCTTCTCTTTCTCTCTCCCCAGCGCGGCTGTCTCTCTCTCTCCTCTTTCTCTCTCCTCTCGCACTTCCTCTCTCATCTCACGATTACTGTGGATATCTCGAGTCCGGTCACCTCCCCGCGGATCTCGTCACCTCCCTTCTTCGTATCTCTTTCTTCCTTCTTTTTTAAACCGAGCTCTCTATCCTTCCTCGCTAACCTATCGTCGCCGAGTTCCCAAACTCAAACCCTAACCCTAAAAGCTAAATCCCCTCAACTCCAACTCCCTCAACCGAACCTCCTCCTCCTCATCTCCATCTTCCTCTTCTACTTCTTCCATATCCCGAACACCCTGCACACCCATCTCAGAACCCATTACCACCACCTCTCCTTCGCCGCCGATCATCTCTCGCTACCACCATCATTCTCCTCTCTTCCCTTCTTCTCTCCTCTGTCTTCTCCCTTCACAAATCCCTGCACATCCATATACCAAGAAAACCCAGTAACCCAAACCCTAACCGAAACCCTAACATCCAAACCACCTCGCCGGAGCTCCGTCGACCCCGTCGACATCCTCACAACTCCTCTCTGCACCACAGTGAGATACTCCTCCCTTCTCCATTCCCTTTTCTTTCTTTCTTTCTTCTTTTCTTTCTTTTCTTTTTTTTCTTTTCTTTTCTTTTTTTAATGCTCTCTGTCTTTGTTTAGATCGCCGGAGCCGGCCGTGACGTCGATGATCCCGACGACCCAGCGAACGTATCTGGCTTAGGTGATCACCTCTGTGCGTTGTTTGGATCCGTTCCATGTACCGTGCGCGCGTCGCGACTGTTTCGCCGACGTGAGACGTTCCGTACTCCCCGTTTCTTGATCCGTCTAGGCAAGTAAAACTTGCTACATGCTATTTAAATTATTACATATTTAAAAACATATTACACCTGTTGTTTGAATCTAGTGCCCTATATTTCATTTTAACATTTCGATGTTCCGTTTATATCATTTTAGATCTAAAACATGAAAACATATCTTGTTGCATATTAGATTACAATACACTATACCCATATCCATATTTATATCACATGTTGCTTAGATGTATAGCCCATAGTACCATTTTTTTAATAGTTTATAACCTTTCGGATACCTATTTGCATCCGTCTCGTCTAGTATATATACAATTGCTTCCATAGATCATATAATACATAATAATGCGATTTTAACATTCCATATTTGATAAAGTGTATTTTAATTAGTGTTGGAACTCTAACTTTAACCCTAATCGATAACTGTGCATCCATATGTTTTAATCTGTACCTATTTTGCATACCACATCACATTATTCCATTTTATTGTTCCATTAGTACCCCATACTTGTTTTGTGTACACATGCTTATTATAGTTTGATTATGAGCACCCACGTGACATTTTGTGCACCCCTGACATGACTTGATATACTATTACTTGACACGACCTGATACCGTGCACTTCTTGACATGATTGGATTTATATACACTACCTGACTTGACCTGATGTATCATAGCTTGACCTGTTATCTGATCTTGTTACTAATGCCAACAACCTTGACATGTTGTCCCTGCGGACATTTCCTGTTGTCTATCCAGACAAACCCGTACCTACTTGATCCTGTGTTGGCATTAGCTCCAGATTTATTAATACCTGACTTGAACACATAACTTGGGGGTATGGGGAAATCAATGATGAAACCTGACTTGTAACTCGACAGTTCGACACCTTTACTGATCTGTCTTACGGGCTAGGCCAGCCCCGGGATGCTGTTGCTGACATCATTCATCATTACATACTACCTTTTATTGTCTTGCGACACGTCTCGGATTCAGCCTGAGAGCCTTAGACCGTGGTCCCGGGCATGCATGGGATACTATTGAGTTACATCTGTAGGGTTCCTAGGCACCCTAATGAGGTCTCACAAGGCATCAACCATGCCAATTTCAAAAATTCTAGGTGCCGAGAAACCCGACTACGAATCGTTGGCTAGATGTTTAGGCGAAAAAGAAACTAGTTTACATCTAAACTAAAAGAACGGAAATACAACATTTGTAGATCCGGTCCTCCACCTCCACGGCTCCGTGATGAAGTCCTCTCCGCTGTCCAAATCAAAGTCCGGGCTCTAGCGTCGGCTTCATCGGAGAAAGAGCGGGCTAGGTCATCGACGACGTGCCGAAGATGATCTACGTCGAGGCATCGCTAGAACAAGCTCCAACTTCACCAAGTGATGAAAACTTGTGAAGGAAACACACTCTACTACTTGGCAAGAGGTAGAGGATGAAGAAATAGGAAGTGGGTTCACTTTAGAATTGGATTTCTCACACTTTTCATCAATCCACCATTGATGAAGTGAAGCTTTCTTCAAGGAAGAAGATGAAGAAGAAGAAGAAAGTGTTATGATAAGTTATTTAAAAATGAAAAGAAAATGAAAACTTATCATAATGTAAACCATGGTCAAGTGTAGAGATTAAACTAGGGTTAGTGGGAATGGTTAGGGTTAAGGATGAGATAAGAATGGTTGACTTGATCAAAGCTTCAAGAAGCTTCAACAAGAAACAAAATTAACCACCATTCTTTTCTCTTTATCTTTTCCAAAAGAATAAACAAATAAATGAATAAATAAATAATGGGAGAATAAACAAAACCCTAACCATTACATAACCATGGTTTAAACTTTACACAAAACCAAGTTAACATGTATCATCAAACATGATACAATCAAGTGCATAAAAGTATATCACATATACAATGCGCACACCCGAGCGAGAAAATCCATTTAAAGTGAACCGATACTAGTTAATGCAAAGTAATATATCAAATATATAATTATACATTAAATCATTAAATCAACACTTGATTTAACGATCCGGTCATATCGCATATAACCGACTAATATCCAATGTATCGATTTATCGAATCAATCATTGATTCGATAACTAGGTTATATCGCATACAACCATTCGACACATTCATCGCGAGAATAAAATACGGTATCACATACACGCATTATTCTCGGTCCCGCATATATCTCATATGCGCTCCTATTTCGTTTCGCTTGAGCCAGGAAACCTCTGTGTAGGACTCTAAAGACCCGTCAATACGCCGGCAGCAGGCGATGATCATATCAAACACCCACAAGCCGCAAGCGGTCTGCTAAACGTAACGGCCACCCGGGTATTGAGCGATCTGAAGATCGACGAGCAAGCCCGCTCACACTCCAGTGAATCCAACCAGTAACACTACCGTACAGTCCGGTCTGATCGTCTGATATGTCGCATATCTCGCCTAGGGGTGGTAAACGTCAGACCCCAATAGCTCGATAAGTCGTGTCGATATGAGGTCTATAACAATTCGAGATACTGCTGGTAACACTTACCAGTAAATCTCAGCAACCCTGGCCAGGGATTTCCTGTTATAGCCAATCGAACACAGCGCAACATCAACCCCCTATACCGGGAGAGACGAATCCCCTCCTATCGCTCATTGCCTCCATGTGACTCGGGACTGTACCCAAAAACCACCGTTTTGCACGCCCTCTTGGACGTGGTAAGATGGAAATCAAAGCACAGTGGGAACCACACAAGACTCTATGACGATCTCGGGTCAACAGACTACTCTGTACCAGTGTCACCAGAGAACTGCCATCTGACGTGAGGTATAATACCATCTGGGAGTTCTCGTCGAGTCCGTCCAGTGTACCCAGTCTCCATTGAGCACCCGTATAACATCTCTGATGTCAAACACCAATGGATATGGGATCATCCATCGCCCATCTGTATGGGTCGAGAAGGTACACGCTAGTCTACTCTGGTATATCGATGCCCCGTCTCGATACACCCTCGACTAGGGACTTTGAAGGATGTACTTATGGACTACCATGTCCCCACTAGTATGATCCGCATCATAGTCCAGGTAGTCAAGTACAGATCCTAAGGGCTTTACCAACATGTAACAGGGAGACAATCAGTGTACACGTTAAGGTAAAGAGCAACCAGATAGCATACTATCATGTCGAGCAAGAAAGTCCTCCCTATATATGTCCCAGCATCCACTACAATATACATCCTATGTATAGTAATGGCCTCTAGGGCATACATATAACTAACAATCTCCCACTTGCACTAGGGCCATCTGTAGCAGTGGTTGCAGTATTTCATACTCAACCATCCCATAAAAGTCTCTCTCTGGGAACAGGCCTTTGTGAGTGGATCCGCTGTGTTGTCCTCTGAGTCTATTCTCCTTACCTCGATCCCATAGAGATCAACCATCTCCATGATCAGGTGATACTGCCTTAGAATATGTCTGGATCACTGATGGGACCGGCGTTCCTTGGCATAAGCCACAACTCCATTGTCACACAATGGAAGGAACATAGTTCATCTCATGAACCAATATACACCCAAACAGCCTCTTTGGTAGCATCTTAAGTAGCGATGTATCCAGCCTTTATCGTCTAGTATGTCACGGTATCTAGCTTGGAACTCTTCTAACATACCGTCCCTCCACTGAGGGTAAAGACAATGCCTGTGACTGACATTCAGTCGTCTTTATCACCCTGGAACCCTTCCAGTGATTCTCCCCAGGATCGGTTGATACCGTTTCACTACATCTAGTGAGAATTCTAACATCCATTTAGATCTATCTCATAAATCCAAAACCCAGGATTTAGTAGGTATCATTTTGATCCTATTGGAGAATCCTTGTGATAAGCGGAGATCGACCGAGCGTAGCATAGGAAACTCCTTCCCTATCAAGAGTATGTCATCCACGTACTCTACGAGGATCGTCACCATACTCCCTACTACCTTTTTGTTTATACAAGGTTCATCTACCATTTTGATGATGTCAAACTCTTTGACTAACACATCAAAACAGATGTTCCAACTCCGCGATGCCTGCTTTAATCCTATAAAGCATCTTGCACACGTTTCCGCTGCTCCCACTGTCTACGAAGCCCTCTGGCTGTGTACTTATAGACGCACTCTTCTAAAACATCATTTAGAAAAGCAGTCATGACACCCAACCACCAGATATCGTAGTCATGGTATGTAGCCGTGACAAGTAGGATCTGGATGGACTTAAGCATAGCTACTTGAAAAGGTTTCATCATTATCCACACCTGGTCAATGATGCAAACTTTTAACAAGTCTAGCTTTGAAAGTCTCAACTTTTCCATCTACACCAAGTAATCTTCTCAAGATATACTTGCTCCTGATGGGGATTTAACCCTTCAGATATAGCAACCAAAGTCCATACTTTGTTGGTGTATAAGGATTCCATCTCAGATCGCTAAACATCCAGCCATTCTTACAGAGTCTTACTCTCGATGGCCTGCTCGAAGCTAGTTGGGTCATCATCTCATGATGCAATCCTCGCTCCCACTGTCATAGAGGAACCGAAGTATCTCTCAGGTGGGTGAGGAACCCTACTAGATCGGCAGAGAGGCCGAGGTTCGTTGGTAACTATTGAATCCTTTGGTTCCATCAAATCATCTTCTGTAGTTTGCATAGCTGGAACCTTTCCAGTTCTACATAACTAACCTTGCCTCGAGTTTGTCCGGATTTTTCTTTTAGACATAGGCCGGACAACCCCAAATCTTAACTAACTTAAGACATGGGCTCTTCCCTTTCCATATCACATATGAAGTGGTAGGCATTGATTTGATTCGAACCCTATTCAATAGGTATGCAACTTCTCAAGTGCATAACACCCAAAAGGAAACAGGTAACTCAGTAGTACTCATCATAGAGCACACCTTATCATATAGGGTGTGATTGCTCCGCCCTGATATACCATCGTGCTATGGTGTATACAGAGGAGTAATGCTGAGAGAGAATCTCATTCTCCTTTAGAAAAGTCCAGGAATTCCATACTCAAGTATTCTCCTCCTTGATCACATCAAAGGACATAATACTTATACCCGTATTTTGGTTCTCTACTTCTAACTTATATTCTGTGAATATCTCAAAAGATTCGGACTTGTGTTTCAACAGAAACATATGACTGAATCTTGAGAGATTTATCAGAGAATGTAATGAAGTACAAAGAACCGGTCTTGGCATGTGTAGACAGGGGACCTACATACATCAACATGTATCATCCCAAGAGTTCACTAACTCTTTCTCTGTTTCCAGTAAAGGGAGCTATGGTCATCTTATCTTTGTGACATGACTGGCAAGTTTCAGAAGATGTAAATTCAAACTGATTTAAATATGCATCTAAATGTAACTTCAGCTAGTCGGGTCACATTGATCTGACCTAGTCTACAATACCTCAAGAAGAGTCCGTTCATTTCCGAACTCTTCCTCTTGTGTGTGTTCCATATACTAAGAACTGTAGTTTGATTTAGAACATCAATGCTTTTAGATAACGTGCCTGAACCGATCAACTTTTGATATAGGAAATGTTCAAAATATTATCCAACAATACAAAATTTTATCATTTCTTTACTAATAAAGAGACTGATATGATTTTGTATATCAGGCTCGGTATCTAATAACATTTGTTCAGAATCAATGTATTGGTAATACAGGGTGACAGTGACCAACAGACTTGGCTGCAACTCTTGCCCCGTTTTCTGCCTCATGAAACTTATCACCCGTTCTCAGTTCTCTACCTTTCTGTAGCCCTATGTAACAGATTACATATCTGGGATCCTGGTCTGGTATCACATACCCAGGACGTAGAGGATACAGAGAAACAGTTCTTTGTAATGAACACACCCGAAGATGATGCATCAGCATGCACTCTCTTCGTTTGGACGGCACGGAAAATCTGGTATTCCCCAATTTCCTGCTCTGTCTTATAACAATTATAATTTGGAGCGGGACCAACGTTCCCCAGCTCAGTATAACAAGCGGGTTCGGTCAATATTCCGTATTATTATCTTGATTAAGGCGTGATATGGTCGCTACCTGGAGAGAGAGAGAAGAAAACACTCAGCGTGCGCTCTGTCAAGAATAGATTGGTTTTTATTTTATCTAATCAGGATGGCTCCCACTGCTTTTTATCAAATCTTCCTTCAAACCCTAAAAGGAAAGACTAGCCGGGATTAATTATACACTACAAGTTCGCCAATCTTTCAGCCAGGCCAGTGTCGGTACTTTGAGGGAGGTCCCCTGTTCTTTCGCACGAACCTAATTAATGTAAACCTTGTTTTCCCAGAGGCGTAACCCCGTTAACACCTTTCTAGACACCTACTTGATCGGCTAATTGTAATGTATAAAACTCTCCCAGGAGTAACACTTACTCGCAGCGGGTATCGGGATCCAACTATCTCATAGAAGGTATGCAATCTCATTGCAAATTTCAACACTTGAAATTCCCGATAATATTTTGCCCCTAGCAGCTATATGACCTTAACATAGTCAACAAATCATAAGTGCTAGTCAAGTTCAACCCGTCATTTCCCGATTGAATTAAACCCACCCGCACGACCCTTAACATAGTCAACAAAGTCGCACGACTACCCTAATCCAATCACATCATATGCTTATGCAGATAAGCACTAATTAGCTACTGCACACTACGCCTTAACATAGTCAACAAACGTAGCACGAATACTAACCAGTACTTATCTGAAATGACGGAGGGCTATGACAGGTTTTTCTGAAAACCTTTTGCGTAATGAACTTGATATCGTTGTAGAATCAAATGATTTTGAAATGGAGTGTTTTTGAGGCTTTTCTAGTTTTGCTAAAGGAGTCACTCCCGGTGAAGGGATCGTCGGTCCTTTCCTCGTCGAATGAGGTGCGGGATATATCATATATATCACTGTGCAAAGCAAAAACACTTAAAAGAAATCAAAAGACAAACCGAGTGTGTAGCATCTGCCAGTTATTAATAAAGGAGTCACTCCCGGTGAAGGGATCTCGGTCCTTTCCTTATCGAATAAGGTGCAGGATATATCACATATACCTCTGTGCAAAGCAAGAACTGTAGCTACCTGTTTTATTTTGAAATTCGATTCTACAACATCTTAGGTTTCTTTTATTTCATTAATCACATTAATGAAGTCCCATCATTTAATTACCTAAACATCACAGATAAATACGACGTACACTTATGCCATCCGCATTCGCCTCGATGTCCCCTCGTGCACCGTTAGGTTAGGTAACTAACGACAGAGCGGGGCAGGGCTAGCGCGGGTGTAAAACATAAGTAACGTCTATATAATATATCATATATACTATATATTGTATCCATCATAGAACATCACATGATCACATCACAGATATCGCAGCAGAAGAATCATATGAAATATTGGATATACTAGGACGTCAGTGTTTTCAATACGAGCCAGTATAAAACACGGATTCCACGGTCGTGATGAATAGCCAAACCCACACCCCTAGACCCCTACGAGAGCGGCAAGCAACCCTACCAATTCTAGAGTTAGGAGACCCGGACTCGACTCCTCGAGTTGGTCTCCCACTGGACTCCAGAACCCGGTTACTTGTGCTCCCCTCCTTGGGTCTATCCTAGTGCGGAAAAGTAAATAATATACAAAGGGTGACATCTTCCGCAACCTGGAAGTGCCCCAATAAAAGAATATTACATACAAGTTTTTACATGAATGAAAATGAAAAACACTCATCTCACATAAAAACCCCCGGCTATTCAAACACGACGATCCAATATAACATATCCAGCAACACATAACATCACATGTCATCAACGTAAGTAAACATGTGCATCCCAATTGTCGTTGACATATAGCAACGAAACCGGCGATATCACATATTACACTTACGGTCACAGAAAAGAAAGTGTAAAACTACAACAGTTGGAATCCGCAACCACCTCAGACATCGCATGCCTGACCAAATGAATTACTTAGACATCGCATGCCTAACAATTATAAACCCCGCATTTTAGTCTCATTATCGAAAACACTTTTCAATATCAAGTCGGGCAATTCAACAAGATTCCCGAAAAACTGATCGAATGCTCATCGCAAACTTTAGTAGGCGGCCGCACCCCTGATACCGTCGACGAAGTGCACCAAGGCGGAACACCGCTACCGTGAGCACCCGAACGGATGCTTTTGGCGACGGGGTTCTCCTACAGTCACTTGGTCGGGGCTATGGAGTGAGGCTGTCTATTAAGTTTACCCGGCGAGTATCCGCGTACGCTACGTGATTGCGACAGACTTTTGATCACATCAAAATTCCGTGGCAACCGATCAAGTGAGACTAAACTGCTACGTTTATAATATTCTTTCCGTTATCTCATAACAATTTGTGAATTCCAATTATTGTATCCCATTCCAGATAAACAGAAAATGTTAAACTTTTCGATCGAACAGTCAAACACCCAAGTTTTCCCGATACAGCTCAACACATGAAATAAGTCTAACAACATTCAGTTCGTGCCTCAGTACCAACGGTCCAGCCGTAGAAGGGTCAAGCCAACGCCTCACATGTGGCACGCCGTACTGCCCCAAACCCGAAGGTTCAAAGGGCAGTTCAAGACGGTCACATAATCGAGTTAAGGTTTGTTGTCTTCTAGAGGGTCCATCGAGTTACTTGCACTACTTAGAACGTCGTTAAACTACGGAAAAATCCAACACTTGGAAATTTCCCGACAGGGGAAAAATTGGGTATTTATATCCGGTCGAACTTTTTAACATATTCTAATATTTATCCGGAAAGCCACATAGACAAAATTTGATACTCCGATCGAAACACCGAATCCCCAAAACAACTCCAGAAAATTCAACTCTTGAATAAATATTAAAAATTCCCAGAAAAATCAGCATCTGAAAACATGAATTACTGTGCAGAAAGGGGAGGATGACATCACCATGTTGCCGCGGAACCGCCGCAGAAGCAAGGCTTCTGCCGCGGTTCCGCCGCCGTTTATACTGTTCATGAAAATATTTTTGCGCCGTAATTCTTATATTTCCCTGTTGAATTTTTTAGCAATTTTTAATCTGGAAAAATCCACGTTTTCAGAAAAAGTCCAGAGAGCGTGGAAATTTTGGGGTTTCGGTTTCGTTCGGACTTCAAACTCCGTCTAGACTTCGCCTAAGGCTCTAGCTAGGCTCTGATACCACTGTAGGGTTCCTAGGCACCCTAATGAGGTCTCACAAGGCATCAACCATGCCAATTTCAAAAATTCTAGGTGCCGAGAAACCCGACTACGGATCGTTGGCTAGATGTTTAGGCGAAAAAGAAACTAGTTTACATCTAAACTAAAAGAACGGAAATACAACCTTTGTAGATCCGGTCCTCCACCTCCACGGCTCCGTGATGAAGTCCTCTCCGCTGTCCAAATCAAAGTCCAGGCTCTAGCGTCGGCTTCATCGGAGAAAGAGCGGGCTAGGTCATCGACGACGTGCCGAAGATGATCTACGTCGAGGCATCGCTAGAACAAGCTCCAACTTCACCAAGTGATGAAAACTTGTGAAGGAAATACACTCTACTACTTAGCGAGAGGTAGAGGATGAAGAAATAGGAAGTGGGTTCACTTTAGAATTGGATTTCTCACACTTTTCATCAATCCACCATTGATGAAGTGAAGCTTTCTTCAAGGAAGAAGATGAAGAAGAAGAAGAAAGTGTTATGATAAGTTATTTAAAAATGAAAAGAAAATGAAAACTTATCATAATGTAAACCATGGTCAAGTGTAGAGATTAAACTAGGGTTAGTGGGAATGGTTAGGGTTAAGGATGAGATAAGAATGGTTGACTTGATCAAAGCTTCAAGAAGCTTCAACAAGAAACAAAATTAGCCACCATTCTTTTCTCTTTATCTTTTCCAAAAGAATAAACAAATAAATGAATAAATAAATAATGGGAGAATAAACAAAACCCTAACCATTACATAACCATGGTTTAAACTTTACACAAAACCAAGTTAACATGTATCATCAAACATGATACAATCAAGTGCATAAAAGTATATCACATATACAATGCGCACACCCGAGCGAGAAAATCCATTTAAAGTGAACCGATACTAGTTAATGCAAATTAATATATCAAATATATAATTATACATTAAATCATTAAATCAACACTTGATTTAACGATCCGGTCATATCGCATATAACCGACTAATATCCAATGTATCGATTTATCGAATCAATCCTTGATTCGATAACTAGGTTATATCGCATACAACCATTCGACATATTCATCGCGAGAATAAAATACGGTATCACATACACGCATTATTCTCGGTCCCGCACATATCTCATATGCGCTCCTATTTCGTTTCGCTTGAGCCAGGAAACCTCTGTGTAGGACTCTAAAGACTCGTCAATACGCCGGCAGCAGGCGATGATCATATCAAACACCCACAAGCCGCAAGCGGTCTGCTAAACGTAACGGCCACCCGGGTATTGAGCGATCTGAAGATCGACGAGCAAGCCCGCTCACACTCCAGTGAATCAACCAGTAACACTACCGTACAGTCCGGTCTGATCGTCTGATATGTCGCATATCTCGCCTAGGGGTGGTAAACGTCAGACCCTAATAGCTCGATAAGTCGTGTCGATATGAGGTCTATAACAATTCGAGATACTGCTGGTAACACTTACCAGTAAATCTCAGCAACCCTGGCCAGGGATTTCCTGTTATAGCTAATCGAACACAGCGCAACATCAACCCCCTATACCGGGAGAGACGAATCCCCTCCTATCGCTCATTGCCTCCATGTGACTCGGGACTGTACCCAAAAACCACCGTTTTGCACGCCCTCTTGGACGTGGTAAGATGGAAATCAAAGCACAGTGGGAACCACACAAGACTCTATGACGATCTCGGGTCAACAGACTACTCTGTACCAGTGTCACCAGAGAACTGCCATCTGACGTGAGGTATAATACCATCTGGGAGTTCTCGGCGAGTCCGTCCAGTGTACCCAGTCTCCACTGAGCACCCGTTTAACATCTCTGATGTCAAACACCAATGGATATGGGATCATCCATCGCCCATCTGTATGGGTCGAGAAGGTACACGCTAGTCTACTCTGGTATATCGATGCCCCGTCTCGATACACCCTCGACTAGGGACTTTGAAGGATATACTTATGGACTACCATGTCCCCACTAGTATGATCCGCAGCATAGTCCAGGTAGTCAAGTACAGATCCTAAGGGCTTTACCAACATGTAACAGGGAGATAATCAGTGTACACGTTAAGGTAAAGAGCAACCAGATAGCATACTATCATGTCGAGCAAGAAAGTCCTCCCTATATATGTCCCAGCATCCACTACAATATACATCCTATGTATAGTAATGGCCTCTAGGATATACATATAACTAACAACATCGATGATTCAAATTGATTTCAAAGACTTGAGAGTAGTTAACACAGTAGACCAGTTTAAATTACTCACTGCACACTACCCTTCACTGTCCTTATTTATATTTTTGTTTACCTGTTTTACCGTTCATGCTCATACTCGCATGTCTTGCTACCCCTATTTATATTATTGCTTGATGTTATGACGCACTGACGTCTGGGTTTTGCATGGCCCAGATTTTTTACCTTTGCTGTAGGCCGAGCAGGAGTATTTCAGTCAGCAGGCTGAGCAGTGAGGACTTATTAGTAGTTAGTTTATTTTACTTTCGGTATTTTCATTCCTGATGTGAGCCCGCATTATGGGACGTACATTCCAATTTATTCTTGTATTGGATCTTTTGCTTCCGCATTATTTTATTCTTGACCCGTTTTATTCTAGCTTATGGACATGTGTTAGATAGTTTATTATTATTCTTGATATCTCTACAACCGTAATGTGACCGTGGAAGGATATTTCCTACCTACAGGTTGCATGATTGGCTCTGTCACGTGCCTATCTTAGCGTACTCTGGGAAGTGGGGCGTGACATAGTTTGTTTTGGTATCAGTGCATAGGATCTAAGTTAATCGGGTCTGATTCTTTTGTAGTTGGATATTGGACCTAATACACGAATCAGAATACTCGTGATTAGGAAACATGTCCTGCCACCTTACCATCTTACCATTTTTGAATCTTATCTTCCTCCTGATTCTACTTTTACGATATGCAAACCTCTTTTGCATCTCGACTCGAAACCTGGTTTCCTTTTGTTTATCTCTAGAACTTAGGCGACTTGGGTGGAGTTATGTAATTGTAGCTATGATACCGCGGCATGGTTACAATGCGGTACTCTATTTAAGTAACTTGGAGTTCTAGGCTTGATTTATATCCTTGATCTATATTTTGAATCTGTTATCATACTAATCCTTTCGGTGTTTTGATTTCAGGAATATGGCAGAAAAGAATCTGAAAACGTACCAAAGGCGTGTTGACGAAGCCGCTTTTCTTGGAGTAATCCGTATGATGTTGGAGAACCAAAAGCGATAGACCGAGCTGGACCAGCAGCAAGCTGAAGTTTTTCAGGAAGGTTTGCGGAACGTCCAGCAGTCCGTGAACAATGTTGTGGTCAGACCGGTTGATCGTGTGGATACCGTGGCAGATTTCAGGAGACTGGGTTCGTCTGTCTTTACTGGCCTGGAGGAGCCGTTGCCAGCGGAGCAGTGGCTGGTTGATACGGAGAATTTACTCGTTGCGGCACAGACCCCAGAGGATAAGAGGGTGGATGTGGTATGCATTCAGTTGGTGGACTACGCCCGTGAATGGTGGCTTGTGGAAGAGACCCGCTTACCCAAGCCGATCAGTTGGGCGGATTTTTCGAGGAGTTTCTTGGAGAAGTTATTCCCGCAGACTGCACGGGAGGAAATGGAAGAAAAGTTCATTAGTTTGAAGCAGAACGGCGCACCTGTGGATGTACATGCAGCTGAGTGGACGCGGCTCAGTAGATTCGCTTGACCTTTGGTTGCCAACGATGCTGATAGGGCAAGGAGGTTCATGCGAAGTTTGGATGTGGACATCCAGAGGCAGATTGTATCCCTGAGTTTGACCACTTTCTCACAAGTACTTACAGCGGCCCGTGAGCAGCAGAGCCTATCTATGAAGACTGGGAGTACACATTAGCCAGCAGCTACAGTGCGGAAGCCGGCATTTGCACCGAACCGAGCGCATGTATGCAGAAGTATTCCAGTGAACCGTCGTGGCGTAACACCGATGAAGAAGCCTGTTGTTGTTGATCAGAGGAGGACCGTGATTTGTGACTACTGCCATTTACCTGGGCACGTACAAAGGGAGTGTCGAAGGATGCGGGGACTCTGTTTGGTTTGTGGATCGGCGGATCATACTATCAACGCTTGTCCGTCAAATCTTCGCACGAAGGATGATGTTCAGAAGCCGCCGCAGAAACCGTTTCAGGGACAGAAGCAGCTGACTCAGGGACCCAATCAAGCTCGAGCATTTACCCTGACGGCTGAGGAAGCCAAGGCTTCAGGAGAAGTTGTTTTAGGTATTCTACTTGTTCATGGTTTTCCCGCATTAGCGTTATTCGATTCTGGTGCATCCCATTGTTTTATGTCGTCCAAGTTTATTGCTACACACTCGATTGCTTACACGACCCTGTCTAGTTTCTGGGACATACACACTAGGAATGGGAAGATCATATCTAGTAGAGAATGTAAGGATTGTGCAGTTGTTGTTTGCGGACGGGAGCTGTTTGCAGATTTCTTGGTGATTGATACAGGCAGTTATGAAGTAGTCTTGGGAATGGATTTTCTCGGCACTTTCCACGCTCACATTGATTGTAGGGCAAAGAAAGTAATTTTCCAGATTCCCGGACATCCAGAGTTTATTGTTACTGGAGGAAGCAGTTCTGTCGGGCCAGTCGAGTTTAGGGCTAGGCCGACAAATAGTGTTCTTTCGTCTATGGAAGTGGATAAGGAAGAAGCGCCAGCTATAGTTCGAGATTTCATGGACGTGTTCGAGGACATATCAGGTTTACAACCAAAACGAGATGTGGAGTTTCCGATCGATCTTATTTCTGGTGCAGCGCCAGTCTGTAAAGTGTATTATCCAATGGCACCAGTAGAGTTGGAAGAAGTCAAGAAGCAGGTTACTGAATTACTTGAGAAGGGTTGGATTCGCAGCAGTAACTCGCCTTGGGGAGCTCCAGTTCTTCTAGTCAAGAAGAAAGATGGCACAAGGAGGATGTGCATCGATTATCAAGAATTAAATCGGGTGACTATTAAGAACAAGTACCCGATCCCTCGCATTGACGAATTGTTCGAGCAGCTTAGTGGTGCGAGGGTATTCTCGAAGCTGGATTTGCGATCCGGATATCATCAGGTCCGAGTTAAAATAGAAGATATTTGCAAGACGGCGTTCCGAATTCGGTATGGACATTACGAGTATTTAGTGATGCCCTTCGGAGTAACGAATGCACCGGCGATATTTATGGACTTGATGAACCGAATCTTTTCACCATTCTTGGACCAGTTTATAGTAGTGTTCATTGATGATATTCTGGTTTACTCGAGGAGTATTGAAGAGCATGCCGAACACTTGAAGATCGCGCTGCAGACATTGAGGCAAGAAAGATTGTATGCAAAGATGAGCAAGTGCGAGTTTTGGCTTGAAGAAGTGAAGTTTTTGGGGCATGACGTGTCTGGAGATGGAATCGCCTTTGATCCCGAAAAGATTGCAGCAGTTCGAGATTGGCCGATTCCGAAGAACGTTGCAAAGATCAGGAGCTTTCTTGGACTTGCCAGGTATTACAGAAGGTTCGTGGAAAACTTTGCTCGTCTGGATGAGCCTTTGACCAAGCTTACGCGCAAGGAGGTACCATTTGTGTGGACGGATAAGTATGCGTCAGCTTTTGAGGCGTTGATACAGAGGTTGATAACCGCTCCTATTTTGACCATGCCAGACAGTTCCGGAGGATTGGTGATTCACAGCGATGCATCTGGGAAAGGATTGGGATATGTTTTGATGTAGCATGGGAAGGTTATAGCTTACGCCTCGAGACAGTTAAAGACCCATGAGAAGAATTGCCCAACTCATGACTTGGAGCTAGCAGCTATGATTTTTGCTTTGAAGATTTGGAGACACTACTTATTGGGTGAAAGGGTCGAGGTATTCACCGATCACAAAAGCCTAAAGTATGTGTTCACACAGAAGGAGCTTAATATGAGGCAACGTAGATGGTTGGAGCTGATGGCTGACTACGATCTTGATCTTAATAACCATCCGGGGAAAGTTAATGTTGTGCCGGATGCGCTTAGTCGGTTGCCAGCAATTCACATGTTGACTGCACAGAAGAAACTTATTGAAGACTTTCGAATTTTTGATTTGAAGATTGTGCTACCGCATTCTTCGGGACAGTTGATGCAGATGCAAGTACAGTCGTCGTTGATCAAGAATATTAAAGCAGCGCAGTCGCAGGACTCAAGATTGCAGAAGTTTCGAGAACAGGTTGAAGCTGGACTTCGAACGGACTTGTTGATTCATGAAGATGGTTCGTTGCGCTATGGAATCCATTTGTGTGTGCCAAAAGGAAACATTCGCGAAGAACTTATGAAGGAGGCACACAGTTCAGCATATTCCGTACATCCAGGAGGCACGAAGATGTACCGAGATATACGACAACATTTCTGGTGGGAAGGCATGAAACGGGAGATTGCCCGCTTTGTGGCAAAGTGCTTGGTGTGTCAGAAAGTTAAGGCTGAACATCAAAGGGTTGCTGGTTTATTGCAACCACTTCTGATTCCCCAGTGGAAGTGGGAACATATAACCATGGATTTCATGATGGCTTTACCGCGGAGTCCAAAGGGCAACAATGCAGTTTGGGTGATTGTTGAGCGTTTGACCAAGGCAGCTCATTTCATACCATTTCGAGTTGGTCAATCAACAGAAGTCTTGGCAGAGCGGTACATACAGGAGATAGTAAGATTGCATGGAATACCGGTGAGCATCGTGTCCGACCGTGACACTCGTTTCTTATCACACTTCTGGAGGAGCTTACAGGAAAGTTTGGGAACTCGTTTGAAGTTTAGCACAATTTATCATCCTCAAACAGATGGCCAGTCGGAGAGAACGATCCAAACTCTTGAAGACATGTTGAGAGCTTGCATGTTAGACTTCAAGGGTTCATGGGAGGATCATCTACACTTGGTGGAGTTTTCTTACAATAACAGTTTCCAGGCGACTATTCAGATGGCTCCATTCGAAACTTTATATGGTCGCAAGTGTCGTTCACCTGTTTGTTGGGACGATGTTGGAGAACGAAGATTGTTGGGACCGGATTTGATCGTGCAAACAGTTGAGAAGGTTAACACTATCCGGAATTATATGAAAGCAGCACAAGACCGACAAAAGAGTTGGGCAGATATATCGAGAAGACCTCTAGAGTTCACTGTTGGTGATTTGGTATTCTTGAAGATATCACCGACTAGAGGGGTGATACGTTTTGGAAGTCGAGGCAAGCTTAGTCCTCGATTCGTTGGGCCTTTTGAGATTTTGGAGCGTGTTGTTGTAGTGGCGTATCGATTGGCGTTATCGCAATTCTTGGCGAATGTTCATAACGTATTTCACGTATCTCAACTCCGTAAATATGTTCGAGATGAAACACATGTGTTGGATCATTCGGAGCTGACTGTACGTGAAGATTTGCCTTTTGAGGAGCAACCGATGTCGATTATGGATCGAAGAGAAAAGTTTCTTAAGAACAAGGTGATCCCTCTTGTACTTGTTTCTTGGGGGAACCGCTCACATGGAGAATCAACTTGGGAACGAGAAGATGAAATCCGGCAGAAGTTTCCACATCTATTCTTGTAGTTTGATGATTGTTTATTCTTTCTTGTTCTTGGAATTTCGAGGACGAAATTCTTTGTGTAGTTGGGTATAATGTAACAACCTAGTTCATTTATACCAATTCCAGTTCCCGTATTTATTATATCTGTAGTATTTTATTGATTTATCGTGTTTGGGTGCGAATGGTATTTTACATTCTACATTGCATTCAACCCGACCCGCTGACTTGAACTTGTTGATTCATATTTATAGATTACCTTGACCTGTTGCATAAGCACGTGCATCTAATGTAAACTGCATATTGACTTTTCATCTGACATCGCACATTTTATCATATAACATTTTAGGTCATGTAAAATAAATTAAAATTGCTTTTCATAGCCTGCATGATACCCCTAACCCCGTGGTAGCATCCACGCATCTTGTTCTCGTCCCGTTCAGTGAAACGGACGTGTTTGGATGGCTACGCGCATGTACGTGCATCCGTTCTTGGGGGTATGCATTTTCATTTACTGGGCATTCGTTTTGAAATTTGAAAGTCGCATAAATTTTTCGTATTTTAAATTTGAAATTTTAGACCCGACCCGGGCGCGTTTTGGAATATTTTGTATCTCGCCTAAATTCAAATTTATTTAATATTTATTTTAATTTTACTTTTAAAATCTCGTTAACTATTAAATCTTTAAAACAAATCCTTTTAAATTTTAAAAATATAAAATCCTAACTCAGTCTAACAACTAAATCCTTTTACAATTTTTAAAATCTAAATCCTAATAAAATGCTGATCTCTTCCTCCAGCTTTCTCTCTTTTCCCTCTGGGCCCCATCACCACGAGTCAATGAAATTGTTTCTTTTCATAGCGTCGGGCCCCACTCGAATCTCTCTCTCTTTTCTTTCCTCTTCTCTTTCTCTCTCCCCAGCGCGGCTGTCTCTCTCTCTCCCCTCTTTCTCTCTCCTCTCGCACTTCCTCTTTCATCTCACGATTACTGTGGATATCTCGAGTCCGGTCACCTCCCCGTGGATCTCGTCACCTCCCTTCTTCGTATCTCTTTCTTCCTTCTTTTTTAAACCGAGCTCTCTCTCCCTCCTCGCCAACCCATTATCGCCGAGTTCCCAAACTCAAACCCTAACCCTAAAAGCTAAATCCCCTCAACTCCAACTCCCTCAACCGAACCTCCTCCTCCTCATCTCCATCTTCCTCTTCTACTTCTTCCATATCCCTAACACCCTGCACATCCATCTCAGAACCCATCACCACCACCACCTTTCCTTAGCCGCCGATCATCTCTCGCCACCACCATCATTCTCCTCTCTTCTCCTTCCTCTCTCCTATGTCTTCTCCCTTCACAAATCCCTGCACATCCATACACCAAGAAAACCCAGTAACCTAAACCCTAACCGAAACCCTAACATCCAAACCACCTCGCCGGAGGATGTCGACCCCGTCGACATCCTCACAACTCCTCTCTGCACCACAGTGAGACACTCCTCCCTTCTCCATTCCCTTTTCTTTCTTTCTTTCTTCTTTTCTTTCCTTTCTTTCTTTTCTTTGCTTTTCTTTTTTTAATGCTCTCTGTCTTTGTTTAGATCGCCGGAGCCGGCCGTGACGTCGACGATCCCGACGACCCAGCGAAAGTATCTGTCTTAGGTGATCACCTCTGTGCGTTGTTTGGATCCGTTCCGTGTACCGTGCGCGCGTCGTGACTGTTTCGCCGACGTGAGACGTTCCGTACTCCCCGTTTCTTGATCCGTCTAGGCAAGTAAAACTTGCTACATGCTATTTAAATTATTACATACTTATTTAAAAACATATTGCACCTGTTGTTTGAATTTAGTGCCCTATATTTCATTTTAACATTTCGATGTTCCGTTTATATCATTTTAGATCTAGAACATGAAAACATATCTTGTTGCATATTAGATTACAATACACTATACCCATATCCATATTTATATCACATGTTGCTTAGATGTATAGCCCATAGTACCATTTTTTAATAGTTTATAACCTTTCGGATACCTATTTGCATCCGTGTCGTCTAGTATATATACAATTGCTTCCATAGATCATATAATGCATAATAATGTGATTTTAACATTCCATATTTGATAAAGTGTATTTTAATTAGTGTTGGAACTATAACTTTAACCCTAATCGATAACTGTGCATCTATATGTTTTAATCTGTACCTATTTTGCATACCACATCACATTATTCCATTTTATTGTTCCATTAGTACCCCATACTTGTTTTGTATACCCATGCTTATTATAGTTTGATTATGAGCACCCACGTGACATTTTGTGCACCCCTGACATGACTTGATATACTATTACTTGACACGACCTGATACCATGCACTTCTTGACATGATTGGATTTATATACACTACCTGACTTGACCTGATGTATCATAGCTTGACCTGTTACCTGATCTTGTTACTAATGCAAACAACCTTGACATGTTGTCCTTGCGGACATTTCCTATTGTTTATCCAGACAAAGCTGTACCTGCTTGATCCTGTGTTGGCATTAGCTCCAGATTTATTAATACCTGACTTGAACACATAACTTGGGGGTATGGGGAAATCAATGATGAAACCTGACTTGTAACTCGACAGTTCGACACCTTTACTGATCATTCTTACGGGCTAGGCCAGCCCCGGGATGATACTGCTGACATCATTCGTCATTACATACTACCTTTTACTGCCTTGCGGCACGTCTCAGATTCAACCCGAGAGTCTTAGACCGTGGTCTCGGACATACACGGGATACTATTGAGTTGTATCGATGATTCAAATTGATTTCAAAGACTTGAGAGTAGTTAACACAGGAGACCAGTTTAGATTACACACTGCACACTACCCTTCAGTGTCCTTATTTATATTTTTGTTTACCTATTTTACCGTTCATGCTCATTCCTGCATGTCTTGCTACCCCTGTTTATATTATTGCTTGATGTTATGACGCACTGACGTCTGGGTTTTGCATGGCCCAGATTCTTTACCTTTGCTGCAGGCCGAGCAGGAGTATTTCAGTCAGCAGGCTGAGCAGCGAGGACTTATTAGTAGTTAGTTTATTTTACTTTCGGTATTTTCATTCCTGATGTGAGCCCGCATTATGGGACGTACATTCCAGTTTATTCTTGTATTGGATCTTTTGCTTCCGCATTATTTTATTCTTGACTCATTTTATTCTGGCTTATGGACATGTGTTAGATAGTTTATTATTGTTCTTGATATCTCTACAGCCGTAATGTGACTGTGGAAGGATATTTCCTACCCACAGGTAGCATGGTTGGCTCTGTCATGTGCCTATCTTAGCGTACTCTGGGAAGCGGGGCGTGACATAAACTCCTAAAAAGGGGGTTGATTTATGGAGTTAAACTCTAACAGATCTTGAATGGAGTTAAACTCTTAGAAATCTTTGGATCTTCTTTTGAGCCTCGGATCCTCCTGGAATCGGATTTTTGGAGATGGGTATCCTTCTTCTTCCTCTCTGTTAGCTGGATCTTGGGGAAAGAAGGGGAGGTGAGACTTAAAATCTCCCATTTTAGGGATTTGATGGCAGATCTGAGCTCCACTTTAAGGGTTTTATGGTGAAAACTATTTATTTTTGGAAAAGGAAGAGTGGAACTCTTGATTTAATTCAAAAAAGGGGAAGAAAGTTTTGAATCTTGAGCAAAGAGCAGGAGGCACAAAAAACTTAATTTTTGGGGAGAATGAATTGTATGCTTTATTTCATCATCATGTTGCCTTATATAGGCTTACAAATTTACATATAGCCCATTGGGCTTTACAAAATGGCATTTTTCTCATCCCATACTTCATGTGCTTATTTCTTTTGCACATGAGCCATGGGCTTACAAAAATTTGGCTTTATGCCCATTTTTCTTACATTAATGTATGAAAATTATATCAAAATTATTTATTACATAATTTTCATTTTGGCATGGGGGAGGCTGGCCGCGGGGGTCGACTTGGGCATGGGTCCACTTGACCTGGGCTTGGGCCCATCTGGTTTGGGGTTGACTTTGACTTGGTCAACCAGAGTGTAATTTTTGACCCTAACACTACTGAAAAAATCCAGGGACTTTTGAACAATTTTATGACGACATAAATGGTATTTGGGCGGCCAAAAATGGGCCAAAACGTCTCGAATTTTGTGCAAAGTTTTATTTTCAAAAGACAAGTCCTCTGCAATAGTTTTAAAAAAAATTTTAGGCAAAGTTTTAAAAAGGAAAGTTACTTGGAATCGGAAACAAGTTATGGGGAAAAATTCGGTCTCGAAACTAAAACATCTTCTATACAAGTTCTAATGTTTGGGTTGGGTCTGAAACCATTGAAAGTTCCTAGTGCCCTTATCGCTACAACCGCGATCAATGCAGAATAGAAAAACAAAAATTTTACAGGGATCACTAGAAACTAATCCCTAACGATCGCTCTAAAAACTAAACAAGAAAACAAGCATGCAAAGTTTAGGGATTATAACTTTTGATGTGTGTCCACCAAATCGTGGAAGACCCCTCCAAACTCATTATAGGCCGTCAGGAACAAGCTTGAGAGAAGACCGTCCTTACCGAAGATGATCCATCCGAGGGAACCGATCCAAACTTCAGCTTCATCTAGTGAAGCACCCGATGCTTCAAGCTTGCTAGAAATGGAGAATGGGGATATAGGAATTTCCCACTATCATTTTCTCTCTAAAACTCAAACTCAAGAGACCATGCAAGAAAAAGGAGGAGGAGAATGAAGAGGTAGCCATAACACAAAATGAGCTAAGGGGTTTTGAATGAAGGAGAGAATGGCTTCATAATAATTTTTTACCATCAAAAAAATATCACACAACTATTTTCAAATAAACAAATGAAGCCCATCCCTCTCTACATTCCCACAACCATACCCAAGGACATCTCATCCTCCACCTCATTTCCAATTGAATTTCTAAAAAGAAATTCAAATAATGAGGTGTTCTCCTTCTAGAAGTATTCTGTATAAATACGGAATACAACCCGGTATACGTATCAAAATACATATACACACATCCGTATAAATATACGAATAGCCAAGAGAGAGAAAATGAATAGTGAACATAATACTAGAATATATATATATATATATATAAATTATTAAATCAAAACTTGATTTAATAATTCAGCTTAATTCTAAGCCAGCTAGTATTATCAACCGTTCGATTAAAATCCATATAGCCTGTACACGTATTTAATCGGACCCATGTATGTTTCAACATACGTCATTTATATCATATCGTCTGAACCGGGAAAACCCTCTTTGTGGGACTCTAAAGACTCAATAATATGCTGGCATTGAGTTGCTGGATAAATCCATAACCACAAGCACGTCAGCGGCACTAGCTGTACATAACGACACCATGATTAAAAACAATTCTAATCTTTCATTTTAAAATATAGTTTCTTAATTTATTTTTATTGAAAATACGGATTCTTAATTTTTTTATATAATTTTTCAAAAATTAGTTTTGTTTAGAAAAGTTGCGTTTCTTAAAAACCGTATTTTTTATTTCCTTTTGAGATCGAATACTCCATGAGTAGTTCTGCATCTCGCTCTACTATCCCAAGGATGTGCGATAATCCGCACTATCCATTAGCGGGTCCCCTAACGAGTGTTGTAGAGGCGTAATTGCCAAGGATTTCGAAATACCGATTTAACAAAACCCGTTTTTGTAAAAGAGTGTAGCTTTATCCTCTTTCTCTTTCGGTTTAGGAAAAGTCTCCTATCTATCAGAAAAAGTGAAGAACCATTCAATACTTAACCGATGCTCGTGAAAGCTACTCTTTCTCAACGGACGCGCGTCAATCGATGCGTAGTGGAAGTCAGGCCTCTCTCTTCACTTCGTTCACTACAGTAAGAAGTGCTTTCAGTCTCGCGAAGGGGTCACTCATTTTACAACTTGAATCCATTCGAACTACATTTTCGTTATTGAGGAGGGTCTTTGTTTTGCTTGCAGGAAAACTTGCAATGGCAATCCTTGCAAACCATTCAGGTTCGATTTGGCTCGAGCGCGTCGACCAAGGCTAACTTGATCTTCCACACCGGAACTTCTCGACGCACCTCTATCAATTCCTGTGAAAAAATATGCTAGGCGTGCACAATTAGGTGAAAATTTTGAATTAGACCGGGCTACTTTGGCAAGTGAACGCAGTGAACGATAAAGGGGTGAAGCGAGGCTACCGAGCGAAACGTCTCCCGGTCGGCCCTGTTTGCGACCACGGGGAATGGGAGAGCCTTCGCTGTCACTCATGACTTGTATTGTAGTCTCTGTAGTCGAGTCGACCTTAATTTCCGGAAGTTCTCCTCCAATTCTTCACAGGCTCAGGCAAAGAATGGCGCCAATCCAATAGTAAGGCACCAGGCTCACAAGAATCGGGGACAGAGTGAGGGAGGTCCTCTTTAAGAAACCTTGTACTATTGAACACAGATTTTCTGAATTGTAAACTTAGTGAAGCTCGGGTCTCCGACACGAGCGAAACGGTACTTTAAGCTATTTTGACAGGGCCGCAAAGTGAACTGCGTTCACTTGCCTTCAAACAACCCTATCGCACAGCCCCGCAGGGCCGAGCGCAGCGAGTTAAGTTAAAACGAGGCAAGTCAGTGAAGCGCTTGGCGTTATAACCAGAGGAATCGACCCGCCAGGCCCAAAGCCAATCCCAGGGAACAATGAAGCTTCATAAGACCACCAAAAGCCTTTGTGGCACTAGTGGTACACAGAAGTCATGGGTGATCATTGGTCCGATGCTTCGGACGAAACCCATTTCTAGGGTGTGACTGGTATTTTAATGTAAAAACCTATTCTTTAAATCAATCATAGATCTAGAATACCGTGTTATGGAATTATAGTGTGCGTGTAGGGTAAGCCGTTACCTCGTGAAGTTTTTCTAAAAATATTTAAACTAATTATCGAGAAGTGTTATACTAGAGTTCATGATATTTTAATAACAAAGTTCGTTATATGTTTATTTCATATGATTTTTTTTGTTAAACTAAAAACTAAATGATGGAAAATAAGGTTAAGATTAGTGTAACATGTTAGTTGATTTAATTTGCTTATCACATGCATTACAAATATTAAAAAGTATAATGTATTGGAGATAACTCCTCTTTTGTCGCTTGGTTTTAAAAAGTTGTTTTGAGATGGAAAAGGATAGAGGTGAAGGGACTTACGGTTTTAGATGGTTAATAAGAAATCGAAGAACCCCTCGGGGGTCGTGGTTTCGTTGGAGATACGCCGATCGTCGAGTTTGACTTCCTACTTCACTTGGGGGGCTTAACTCCACTTGGCACATAGAGAGTTTGAGAGAATTTTTACTAGAAAATTCAGAATGGTGAAGAGCTAGGGCATAAGGTAGTATTTATAGTGAAGAATTAGGGTTTGAGAATTAAAAATATGGATTAAAAGAATTTAAATGGTGTTAAATGGTGAATTGAAATGTCTCTGATTGATTGTAGGAAAATCAAACAGTGCAGGGGAGTTAAGGGGAGTCGAAGAGACAAGTGTGCAAAGCACGGAGGCAAAAGGGAGTATCCGGACCTCTGCGGCGGCCAAAGAGGCAAAACGGGCGGTCAAGATTTGATGGTCCATCTCGAGATTTATGCCACGTGTCAAGGTGGGTGTGTACCCTCATTGCGCCTGTTTGATTTTTCTGAAACTTTTTGTTTCTCCGTGTATTGCATGTGCAACTCTTGGTCTTCCAAAAAATTAAAAAGAAAAAATCTAAAAATAATTGTGCCTTATGGGAATCGAACACACAGGCTATGTTATAACAGTGCAGAGGCTTTACTAGTGACTTACAAGTTGCTTCTGGTTTTTATTAAACAAAAATAACTTTTAACCTTTACACAGGCTGTAATACACTTTTCTGTACAATAACAAGAAATTTTTGTGTAGTGATTTCAGAGTTGTTTCATTCTACCCTCCTTATAAAAATTTCGTCCTCGAAATTTACAATTACATAGGGACTAATTTTCAAAAAGGTAAGGGTATTGTGTACGCATATCTTGTTCTCTTTCCCAAGTTAATTTTCCTGGTGAATCTTTTCTCCATATTACTCGGACCAAGTTTACCTCCTTGTTCCATAATATTTTCACCTTTCAGTCTCGGATCTCAACTGGTTGTTGCTTACAGGTTAGGTCAGTTTGTACCGTGAGCTCTGAGTGATCAAGTGTGTGACTTGGGTCGCTCATATATCGTCATAGTTGGGATATATGAAACACATTGTACACTCTTTCCAATGAGGGTGGTAGTGCCAAACGATACGCCACTTCCCCAAATCGTTCGAGTATGTCGAACGGTCCTATGTATCTTAGAATTAGCTTACCCCTCTTGCCAAAATGGATCACTCCTCTGTTTTGAGAGATCTTCAAGAATACATGATCTCCAGGTTGGAACTTCAGATGTCGACGCTTTGCATCTTCAAAATGTTTCTGTCGGTCTTGGGCTATGCGTATCTTTTCCCTGATCGTGTGAACCACATCTACATTTGTCACGATCATCTTTGGTCCAAAGAGCTCATGATCTCCAACGTCTTCCTAACTCAGCGTGGAACGAAATTTCCGTCCGTAGAGTGCTACGAATGGTACCATTCCAATACTTTCCTGATAGCTGTTGTTGTATGAAAACTCCACAAGGTGTAGGTGATCTTCCCACGAACCTCCGAAGTCTAACATACAGGCTCTCAGCATATTTTCTAGTATCTGAATTGTTCGCTCGGACTATCCATCTATTTGTGGATAATACGCCGTGCTGAAATTCAGACTCGTTCCCAGGCTAGCTTGCAGACTCTGCCAGAACTGTGATCGGAATCTTGTATCACGATCGGAGACAATGCAAACATGTACTCCATGTAATCTCACAATCTCCTTCATGAGTTTATGGGTATCAAGTATGGTACATCTTGAAGGTTTTAATTCTTACTTTAGATTTTTACTCACCTCTATGTACTTCCTTGTTAACATCCCAGTTGACTGGCCAGCTCTGAATGGAATAAAGTGAGCCGACTTGGTGAGTTGATCCACAATAACCCAAATTGCATCGTTACCCTTTGTACTGCGAGGCAGAGCAGTCACAAAGTCCATGGTAATGTGATGCCATTTCCATTCTGGGATTGGTAACGGTTGAAGTAGACCAGCAGTTTTTTGATGTTCAGCCTTCACTTGCTGACACACCAAATACTTGGTTACGCTCCTTGCTACTTTTCGCTTCATTCCATGCCACCAAAAGTGCTGTCTTAGATCCTTATATATCTTTGTACCACCGGGGTGTACCGAATACGGAGAGCTGTGAGCTTCTTTCATCAACTCTTCTCGAACATGGCTGACCGGTATGCATAAACGGCTTCCATATCGCAAGGATCCATCTTCGTGGATGATGAAGTCAGTTCGAAGTCCACTTTCTATTTGTTCTCGAATCTTTTGTAGCTTGGAATCATTTGCTTGAGCTGCCTTGATTTGATTTACAAAGGTGGACTGGACTTGTAAGTTCATCAAATATGAAGCGTTACCTAACACAACTACTTCAATCTCCAATCCGTGAAATTCTTGTTGTAGTTTCCACCGAGCGGTGAGGTTCATTGCTAATGGCTGGCAACTAAGGGCATCGAGAACTATGTTCACCTTCCCATAATGATACTGTAGGTTGATGTCGAAGTCCGCCATGAGTTCTAACCATCTTCTCTGCCGCATGTTGAGTTCCTTTTGAGTAAATACATACTTAAGACTTTTATGGTCAGTGTATATATCCACTCGTTCTCCCAAAAGATAGTGGCGCCAAATCTTGAGTGCGAAGATGACGGCTGCCAATTCCAGATCACGTGTTGGATAGTTGCGCTCATGAACCTTTAGTTGTCTTGATGCAAAAGCCACAACATTTCCATGCTGGTGTAGAACACATCCTAATCCTTTACTGGACGCATCACAATGCACAACGAATCCGCCAGATTGATCCGGTATTACGAGGATAGGAGCAGAGGTTAACCTCGACTTGAGTTCTACTAAAGCCTTCTCACTTGCTTCTGACCACACGAATGCTTCGTCTTTATGTGTGAGCTTGGTCAGGGGTGCTGCGATCTTTGAGAATCCTTCAAAGAATCGTCGGTAGTATCCTACTAAGCCCAAGAACCTTCGTATATCTTTCACCATCTTTGGTGTCGACCACTCACTGATACGTTAGCTGGATCTACAGAGATTCCTTCGCTTGAAACGATATGTCCGAGAAATCCGACTTGATCTAGCCAAAACTCACACTTGCCGTACTTGACGTAGAGTGTTCATATCAGATTTTTGCATTTTTATATCGCTCGTTCTTAATCACATTGCATATAAGTAGGTACTTTTGATCCATGTCTGCTAAATAGTTGCAGGTTACATGTTCTCAACTCGTTACAGTGAAATTCAGGAAAAGTCGCTACAAATGTGAGACTACGACCAAAAACAGATGAATCCGTATGATGCTGCCTACCAGTTCAAGGAACAAATGGAAAATCATTTAGACACTTTAATACACAAAGCAAAAGGGCAACACAAGATCCAAGACATCAACACGGAGCTCAAGGCAAAAGTCCACATCATTCTGCACTATTGGAAATCTGGAAGGATATTGAAGAGATTATGAGAAACCAAGTGAAGAAAACAGAAGATAAAAGCAACATGAAGAAACCCTGAAGAAATGGGCCCATGAACCCACCAAATGGCCGCGGAACCGCGGCCAAACAGGCACTTCTGCCGCGGTTCCGCGGCCGTGCAATGCACGTGTCGGTGGCAGTGTCGGTGCTTTGATTCGGCTCTCTTGGGGTATTTTTGTAATTTCGTGTATGGATCAGAATGTAAACCTAAGGTTTTCCTATCTATAAATAGGAGAGTGTTCATATCAGAATTTTGCATTATTATATTCCCCATTCTTAATCATATTGCAAATAAATAGGTGCTTTTGACCCATGTCTGTTAAATAGTTGCAGGTTACAGGTTCTCGGAACAATACAGTGAAAATGGTGAAAAGACGCTACAAAAGTGAGATTAAGACCAACAAATAGAAGAATCTTTATGATGCCGCCTACAGTTTAAGGAACAAATGAAGATAAATGAACAGTTCGATTGCACAAAGTACGAGGGCAGCACAAAGATTCAAGACTTCAACGCGAAGCTAATGGTAAAAGTCCACAACATTCTGCACTGTGGAAATCTGGAAGAAAATAGAAGATATTCTGAGAAACCAAGTGAAGAAACCAGAAGTAAAATGCAACATGAAACAGCCCTAAAGATTTGAGATAGAGACCCGACTATATGGCTGCGGATCCACGGCCAAACAAGGCTTATGGCCGCGGATCCGCGGCCGTGCATCGCACGTGTCGGTGCATGTCGGTGGGAGTCGGTGCATTGACCTGGTTTTCTTAGGGTAGTCTTGTAAATTCAGATGTGGATCAGATATAAACCCTAGGTTTTGCCTATCTATAAATAGGAAGCCTACAGATCTTTTTGGAGCGTGCCTCTTTTAATTCCTAGATTAAAATTTCAATTCCTTGTAATCGTTCAAGAGTGCATCAATAAAGTAAGTTGTTTTCTTTTTATCTTGTGTTTTTCTTAGTTGCAAATTTTATTTCTCTGCAATTTTTTACCTGTCGTTATTTATCTGCAAGTTAAGTAGGTTAATTAAAAAAAAACATAAAAATGAATTTTTTCGTAATTTTCCTAATGAGTGAGTAGTTCCTCACTTGTTAGGGTTAGGTTTGGGAAAGGTTTGAGAGATGGAAATCTCTCACTCCTTTCTTGCCCGTTTAACCTTATAATTAGGACTTTATGTAAATCAATCACCCACCGCTCACTACGGCATCCTATCCTACGAGATAGCGGTGATTCACTAGTTAGACCGGTCGTGGTTGATTTAGATAGATGTTAGGGCTAAGAATTAAGAAAGGATGGATAAGGAACAAAAGGAAGAAACTTAGTTTATTCCCGATCGTGCTAATCCCCTTTGTTTAGGGCAAAGAAAGCGGTGAGTAGAATTAACTTTCCAAACTAACCTAATCCTAACCCTAGCAAGGTTTTAATCCAAATCAAATTCAATTTTAGTTTTTATAAAAATCAAAACCTACCACAAATAGAAATTGACTCGTTAAGAACAACTAGAAGAGAACACGTTTTTCCTGTGGACCGACCCGTACTCAATCGGCTAGCTACCAAGCGACACCGTTATTGATTGCGGTTAATTCTTTGATTTCAAAACGCACGTATAAAATCTTTACCAATCAAATGGCGCCGTTGCCGGGGATCACAGTAGTTATTTTCTTTTTGTAACTTCGGGTTAATTAAAAATTAAAAAATCATAAAAACTGAAAAAATATAAAAACTGAAAAAATTATCATCTTGTTATTTTTTAAAAGGTTTTTATGCGTATTGTGCAGGATCGGAAAGACGAACAGATTCAGATCTGGAAAAATCCAACGAACAAAACAGCAAACAGCAGATCTGAAAAGACAGAGAAAAACCACAACAGAAAACAGGAAAAGTTTGACGGCCTAATCCAACTGAACAACCGCGGAACCGAAGCTAAAGGGAGCATTCTGCCGCGGAACCGCGGCACTTTGCTGATGTCAGCGCTTCAAAAAGTCTCTGTAAGCATTCTTTTCCTCTCTTTTGCCCTCTGTAGTCCACTAAAAAAAATTTCTGCAGGGTTCTTTGCACAAAACTTCTTCCCCCTTTCCAATAAATCAATCTTGTGCAGGATTCTTTGCGCCGCAAATAAAAGAAAAAAAAATTTGGCAAGTGTTTTGGATTTTTGTGTGTTTACTGCTTTGCATTTTTAAAACGGACTTTTAAGGGGCTATAACACCAATCCAGATTGGGTGGGGATTTCATTACCCTTCCTAGGACCCCAAAAATCACAAAAAGCATTTGCATCAACCCTTGAGTTAATTAAAAAATATTAGACTCAGCCAATAAAGACTGTCGTGCTCATTAGGACAAAGGAAAAGTTGTACGCGTCGGTCGTTTATCTAAACCTGAATTTGGGGTGCCTAGGCTAGACAAGTGGGAAAGGTAATTTTAAAAGGCCCATCTCATGGTGATTCGTGAGCGGATCCCTCCTTTCTTTATTTGTGCTTACCTGACCACAATTGGCGGTGAAGAGGCGATTCGAGGATATCTCACAACTTGCCCTTTGGAACAGTTAGGAGCAGTCTAGTTGACTTAGGAGACCCTAGCTCTAGGCTTGATTGTGCATATTGTGATTGCTTGAAAGTGTGTCTAGCTCCTTATAAAAATCTTTTGCAAAACTCCTTATATATAAAAACAAAAACCATAAAATTTTTACAAAAACTTGCCATTTTGTCGCTAGAAATCCATTGCACCCCACTTGCACCCACACTCTCTCATTGACATTTTCTTACCCCCACCTTCTATTTTTATTTTTTGACTACACTACACCTCGTTAGTTATGTCCAGTTGGACTAGGGACACTAGCGCCCGTTTAGTCCGTATCTCGTTAGTGCCTACTGACGACGCGTTCAACTCCGAAGTCGAAATTCCCTCCACTTCTTTACCTTCATCTTCAAATTCATCATCTTCTAAGGTGATGTCGGGATTTAATCCTAACAACCCCTTACCTACGGGACTGATTCCATCTCAACTGGGTGCAAATAACCCACCACACCCTCCTGTTGAAGCGCCCCAATGAATCGCGCTACAAGATCTTTTCTATCCCACCCGCACCGCACTTCCCACTTGTCTTTCACTTCCACTGGCTAATGGGGATAACTTCGAAATTAAACCCCACTTCATCAATATGTTGCCCAAATTTCACGGGCTGAAATCCGAAGATGCCCACATCTTCATTAACAAATTCCAGAATGTTTGCGCAATGATGAAGACCACCCAACTTTCTGATGATGCTATAAGGCTACGTGTCATTCCATTCACTTTATGTGATCTAGCTGAAAAGTGGCTATATAGCACAGCATCGCACTCCATAAAAAATTGGGAAGAGTTTGTTAAGGCTTTTCTAAAAAGTTTTACCCACACCACTAGACCGCGAGAATTCGCAATGAAATTAATCAATTTTCCCAGCTTCCTTCCGAACCTTTTTGGAAGTGTTTTGAAAGATTTAAGGAACTTCTTGTTCAGTGCCCTCACCATGGTATCGAGAAATGGCAACTTTGCCAAACTTTATATGAAGGACTGAACCCAGCAACTAAGCAGTTGTTGGAAACCATTTGTCAAGGTCACTTTCTTACAAAATCGAGCGAAGAAGCTTGGCAATTTCTCGACAATCTTGCTGAACAAACACTTCAGTGGGAAAGCACTAAGACCACTTCATCTACTTCATCAGGTCAGTCTAGGGCAGGCATATATCAACTTGATATGTCGATTGCAATGAAGGCCAAAATGGCTGCACTCATGAAAAAACTAGAAGCAATTGAGAGCAAATTCTCATCGCCTTCTCCTATCCCAGCTTTACCTCCACGCACTATTTGCGCTTGTTGTTCGGATCCGTCCCATCTAACCGAAAAGTGTCCTTACAACCCACCTGTTCAAAGACAAGAACAAGTCAATGCTGCCTTTCAGCAAAGACAAAGAAATGATCCATACTCTTCAACTTATAATCCTGGTTGGAGGAGCCACCCAAATTTTTCTTGGAATCAAAATCAACAATTCCAAGGCAACAACAATTTTCAGAGGCCTCATCCACAACAACAAGCCCCTCAACAAACTCAATATCAGCAACCTTTCCAACCCCAACCTTACCAAAACCCAATGAACAATTTTGTACCAAACAATTCTTATCCTCAAAACAATTTTGTTCAGCCGAATAACGATAAGGTTTCTTCGCTAGAACGAAGTCTGGATGCGTTTTTAAAACAATCTACGCAATCTTCAGCCAGCATCCAATCGTCCATTCAGTCTTTGGTGCAACACAGTGCTTCACATGATCAGAGCATCAAAACAATTGAAGCCCAAATTGCACAACTGAATGCCGCGTTAAGCGAGCGAGAGAAGGGGAAATTTCCATCTCAACCACTGCCAAATCCCGGTCACACACAAAATACATATGTTGCTCATGAACAACAAAATCGTAATGTGAGTTTCGTGACTACATTGAGATCTGGAAAGGTATTGCACAACAACGTTGGTAATAATGATGACACCCCGGTCGCCGCTTCTTCTTCTTCTTCTTCTTCATCTTCTTCGTCTTCTTCATAGCCTGTTATTCATTCTTCGCAAGGCTCTACTTCTTCTAATTCGAACAGACCCACATCTCACTCCACGAAAATACCAACACTGGGATCCGTTCCAACTCCGCAATCTACTCCACAAACATTGGACTCAACAAATTTTCAAAATATTCCATTTTCAAACAGGTTGAGATCTAATAAACCTACTCCATAAATGGAGAAGATTGTGGAGTTATTCAAACAGGTTAGCATTAACATACCTCTCTTGGACGCAATCCAACAAGTTCCTTCTTACGCTAAAATCTTAAAGGAGTTATGCACCAAGAAGAGGAAATCGCAGGTACCTAAGAAAGTTTTCGTGGCTAGTGCAGTAAGTGATGCTCTTACCCAACCTTTACCCCAAAAACGCAAGGACCCTGGCTGTCCTATAATTTCAATAACTATTGGAGATAAGAACATCAATAGCGCACTTTTAGATCTTGGTGCCAGTGTTAATTTTCTTCCCTATTCTATATATGAACAATTAGGCGTTGGAGAGCTTAAACCCACACATTGTACTCTCCAAATGGCCGACCGATCCATCACCCATCCTAGGGGTGAGTTAGAGGATGTGTTGATTAAAGTAAAGGACTTCATTTTCCCCGTTGATTTCATTGTTATGGACACACAGCCTGTAGCTAACCCCCGGAGTCAAATTCCGGTGACATTTGGTCGACCATTCCTTGCGACTTCTAATGCGGTGATCAATTGTCAAAATGGTTTGATGAACCTATCTTTTGGAAACATGACTATTGAACTCAACATTTTTAAGTTAGGGAATCAGCCCTCCGAGCCTAATGCTAATATACTTGATGTTTGCTCGATCCAAGAGATCACTCAGGAGGACTGTGAGCTCGAAAAGTTTCTGTTCGATCACAGCAATTTTGATGCCACTAGTGCGTTCCTCCTTGAATCGGACACAGTTTTCACACCCGATAATGATTACGAGTGTTTCACTTTTTCGAACGATTTTGAAGAATCACCACCCGAGTTTGAGTCCTTTGAATTTTCGGATGAGTTAACTGAACCATCTGACTCGGTTGCTTACACTCGCTTTGAACCATTGTTGGAATCCTTCGAGTTCGAGACAGTTTCACCAATTTTACCTTCCATTGTTTCGCCTCCAAAACTCAAACTCAAGCTATTGCCATCTCACCTTAAATACGCTTACTTAGGTAAGAATGAGACCCTTCCTGTTATCATCTCGGCCTTCCTAGCCCCCTAGCAAGAGAGAGCCCTTTTTACGGTCTTACAAAATAATCGGCAAGCTTTTGGCTGGACTATGGCGGACATCAAGGGGATTAGTCCCCTCATAGTTGAACATCATATACACATGATGGATGATGCCAAGCCAGTAAGGGATCCACAGAGACGCCTCAACCCTATAATGAAGGAGGCTGTTAAAAAGGAGATTGTAAAATGTCTTGATAGTGGTATCATTTACCCTATCTCTGATAGCCAGTGGGTTAGCCCCATTCACGTTGTCCCAAAGAAATCGGGCATAATGGTCATAACTAATGAGACAAATGAGTTAATACCTACTCGCACCCAAACTGGATGGCGAGTTTGCATTGATTATAGAAAACTCAACGCCGCGACACGGAAAGACCACTTTCCATTATCTTTTATTGACCAAATGCTAGAACGATTGGCTGGGCATGAATTTTACTGCTTTTTGGATGGCTACTCCGGCTATAATCAAGTTCCCATTACCGAAAAAGGACCAAGACAAGACCACATTTACTTGTCCTTTCGGTACATTCGCTTACCGTCGCATGCCCTTTGGGTTATGCAATGCACCCGCTACTTTCCAGCGGTGTATGATGGGCATTTTTTCAGACATGGTTAAAAAAAATTTGGAGATTTTTATGGATGACTTCTCCATTTTCGGCGACTTCTTTGATGAGTGTTTGCTACATTTAGACGCAGTTCTTACCCGGTGTAGGGATAAGAACCTCACTTTAAATTGGGAGAAATGCCACTTTATGGTATGAGAGAGTATTGTCTTAGGATATATCATCTCGCAAAATGGCATTGAGATTGATAAATCTAAGATTGAAGTCATTTCCAATCTTCCTCCTCCCAAGTGCGTCAAAGACATCTGAGCCTTCCTTGGCCATGCCGGTTTCTATAGACGGTCCATCAAGGATTTTAGCAAGATAGATAAACCCTTGACTCCTTTGTTGGCCAAGGACACCACTTTTGATTTCGACTCAAGCTGTATGATGGCGTTCGAGTCATTGAAAAACTCACTTATTTCCGCTCCCATTCTTTCATCTCCTGACTGGACGCATCCATTTGAAATTATGTGCGATGCATCTGATTTCGCCATTGGTGCTGTCCTTGGACAGCACATAAATAAGATGCCGCACGTAATTTATTACGCTAGCCGAACATTAAACGAGGCCCAATTGAATTACACAACAACTGAAAAAGAATTCTTAGCTGTTGTGTTTGCACTAGAAAAATTCAGGCCCTATTTAATCGGCTCTCCAGTCATCGTTTACACGGACCACTCAGCTCTTCACCATCTTTTCGCGAAGAAGGATACTAAATCTCGGTTGATACGTTGGATCCTCTTGCTACAAGAGTTTGACCTTGTCATAAGAGACAAGAGAGAATGCGAAAACGTAGTCGCCGACCACCTTTCACGACTTCCTTCTTCGCCTACACTTCAAATTCCTATTAAAGAAGTTTTTCCAGATGAGCAGCTCTTAACTGTGTCATGCGAACCTTGGTTCGCTGATATCGTAAATTATTTGGCCACCGGACTGATACCAAACGATTGGTCGAATCAGGACAGACTCCGATTCCTGTCCCAAGTAAAACATTTTTATTGGGATGAACCGTATCTCTTCAAATACTGTTCCGACCAAATCATTCGTCGGTGTGTCCCCGACAACGAGTTTAAGAGCGTGCTGTCATTCTGCCACGATCAAGCGTGTGGCGGGCATTTTGGCCCCAAAAAAACAGCAGAAAAAATCTTGTAGTGTGGTTTCTATTAGCCACGACTTTTTAAAGACGCATACAAATACTGCAAGACATGCTCCCGGTGCCAACACTTGGGCCGGATATCTCGGAGAAATGAAATGCCACTCCAACCAATTTTGGTTGTTGAAATTTTTGACGTTTAGGGGATAGAATTTATGGGACCATTTCCCAACTCTTTTGGGAACATGTATATTTTACTTGCTGTTGACTATGTTTCAAAATGGGTCGAGGCTGTGCCCAGCCGAACTAATGACAACAAGGTTCTCGTTAGATTTCTCAAAGAAAACATTTTTTCTCGGTTTGGGCATCCTCGCTCGATTATCAGTGATAATGGATCTCACTTTTGTAATAGGACTTTCGAGTCCTTAATGCGAAAATACTCCATTACTCACAAGCTGTCAACGCCCTATCATCCCCAAACTTGTAGGCAAGCCGAGATTTCGAATCGGTAGATTAAACAGATATTGGAGAAAACGGTTTCCAAAAACCGTAAAGATTGGTCATCAAAACTTATTGATGCACTTTGGGCTTTCCGTACTGCCTATAAGAACGATCTTGGCATGTCTCCATACATGCTTGTTTATGGAAAGGCTTGCCACCTTCCAGTTGAAATAGAGCATAAGGCATTTTGGGCAATTAAAGAGTTGAACCTATTTTTGGGAGATGCGGGCAGCAATAGAAAGCTGCAGTTGAACGAATTAGAAGAGCTGCGGGATGAAGCCTATGAGAGCGCAGTAGTTGTTAAAAACCGAACGAAGGTGTTCCACGATAAACACCTTATGCGCAAGACTTTCAAACCTGGTCAACAGGTTTTACTTTACGATACTCGGTTACATTTCCATCCCGGCAAGCTCAGATCTCGATGGAAAGAGTCATTTTTGATACGTACCGTATATCCGCACGGTGCAGTCGATCTAATAAACCCGATGGACGGTTCACTGTTTAAAGTGAACGGACATTGACTTAAACCGTTCCTCACTGCGGACCTTTCGGAGGAGCTCCTGTTTTTGCAGGAGCCGATTTATATTGACTGATCTTCCTCCATCTACCCCTAAATTTCGATTATCTAGTCAAAACACTGTTTCAAACAAGTTTGGGGGTATGTATCATTTGTAATTATATAAAAACAAAATAACATAAAAAAATGAAAATAAATTCTTTTTTTGGGAATTTTTGTAAATTTCCAATTTTAATAAAAAAATATAATAAAAATTTTATTTGCAAATAATTTCCTCTTTTTTAAGAGGGGCTTTTTGCAAATACCCAACACACTTCCCCCTATATATAACACCCGAACCCTCTCTGCCATTTTTCCATAACCCTAAAATTTCATTTCCTCAAACCCTAGCCGCCGCTCAAAATTTTCCAGCGAGATCTCTCCGCGTCGCCGTCCTTCCGCCGCAAGAACCCTGTTCCCGCCGCGCTTCCGCCGCACCTCCGTGTCTTCACCCTCTGAAAATTTCAGAGGTGGTTCGATCTCTAAACTCCTCTCTGTTAATTGTTTTTTTAGATCTATAAACTCTCTGTAATGGCACCGAACATGCAATTAGAGAATGATTTTTCACAAATCTTTTCACACACGATATATGGGAGCTATTTTCGTGATGAAATCATACAGAGGGGATGGAACTTTATAATTTATAATCATCCCAATGGTTACGCCCTTCCAGATCTAGTCACTCGTTTTTATGAGTGCATCGAAGAAGGCTGCCTTGCACAATACGGTTTTATCAAACTACTTTGGGGCGATAGGGAGATAGTTATTGACAGAGACTTCATCCATGGAGTCACTTTAATCCCTAGATTACCTGTTCACGACCAACCCCTTCAATTTGAAGATTACATGCCCTTAATGGGTAACGACTGTTCGAGAGAACCGAGGAAGGGAATATAGGCTAGAACCCTTTTCGCTAATGTTTTAACCGTGTGCTGGTGGGTACAAAATAATATTTTTGGGAGTTCACATAATACCTCATTTTTCACCGCGTCACTTCATATCGTGCACACCCTAATGACTAGGAACCCCAGATTTTACATGTGCACTGTTTTGCTATATTCCATTGATGCTGGCAAAAGGGCCGCAAATTACCCATGCCCTATATTAGCGACACAACTGTGTCGCTATTTTCTCCCTGTGGAGGAATTCGAATTTTATATGCATGGAGGTATACCCATTAGGCCTCTCATTGAGGATGTGTCCATGTCCTATACCCGCTTGACTGATGTTTGGTCGCGAAGAGAACCGGCCGAACACGAGCCCGCCAGAACACCCAGCTCCAGCTCGACCGCGAGCGAGGAAGAGCTCACCCCCATAGAACATCCATGTTTAATGAGAAGAGCCATTAGGGGGATTGACAATTTGACGGGGATGATGACGCAGCATGATCAGCGTCTAACACAAGTAGAGCAGGGGATCAGAACCCTGCTAGCTAGGGAGGAGCGTTCCCGTTCACGCTCAAGGGGACGACGAGGGCCTGAGCAGTGAGGGCACTGCTTTTGGTAAGTTTTGGGAGGAGGTGGTTGTAAATAGTTATCATTGCATTGCATATTTTTATTTTTTTGTACATATTTTGTTTCTTTTTCTTTTGCATGTTTGATTCTGCATTGCATCTTTATAAAAAATTATAAAAATAGAAAAGGAAAATAAAAAATATATATAAAAGAAAAATCAAGTAAAAAAATTGAAAATTTTTAAAAATTAAAAAATTCAATTTTGGCCATAATTAACTTAAGTTTGACAAGACGATTGACTAGTTAGGAAAAACTAGATCCTAAACTTAGTAAATTAAAAACCCTAAAAATAACCTTTCTTAAAAATTTAACTGTAGAAAATATATGTCCTTATAGTTTATTTAGAAATAGGCAAATTTTGATTTCAGTTCTTGGGCTAAGTCAAGATAAGAGAAGAGTATTGAAATTTTTATTGAAGTGTAAGTCTGAAAAATAATTCCGAACCTTAAGTCTAAATTCTGAAAATATATACCCTACAACTTGCACAAACACGCACCTTGAAACTTGGAATAATAGAGGATACCTTGAAATGCTCTTGTCTAAAATCCTTAGTATGAAGGAAAATAAAATTATAAGTGTGAATAAAGAGATATAAAAAAAATGAACACTGGTTTTGTAATTTCTTAAGGCTGCGTAAAATAGAAAATATATAGCGAAGGTGCTTTATCACCTAGTGCTTTAGACCAACTGGTTTGGGAGTCACTGCTAAATCCTTAGGAATTACAAGATGAGGAATTACGCCTTAAAGCGCAAACACATTTTGTAATCGGTCGTTAGTACCTCAAGAAGTATTAACGGTCGCATGAAGGATGCATGAGCAATTCCATCTAAAATTCACTAACTAAAAGTACTTTGGACAATGGACAAGAGTATGATAGCTTGAATTGAATTTCCAAGTGTAGGGGTGATACATACACACACGTAGAGGTATATGATCGGGGTTTGGATGAGAGATAGGAATGAAAGATAGGGCTTATATCTTCGGTAGAGATGATAAAAATTCCTAAGTTGAGATGGAACCTTAGAAGGAAAATTCAAAAGATACTGAAAGCTAAATAAATTTACAGAACATATACAATCTTAAGTTAAATGATAAGTGAGTGTGAAAAATACGGGTTGATAATTTCTAAGTTAAAGATAATAGAATTTCTTGCTAGAACACCGAATTGAAGAATGAAAGTCAATAGGCCAAATTGATCGGATTTTGTGGGTAATATCTGCTGAAAACCCTCAGGAGATAACACTCCTCTGACTAGGGACACCTAGAGGTTTAACGGCTTGTTGCACGAGCTCAGTACAATCGCGATTCCCTGCGAAAGTGAGGTTAGGTTTTTTTGAGAATAAATTGGTTTTGCTCGGGACGAGCAAAAGATAAGTTTGGGGGTATTTGTTCATATCAGAATTTTGCATTATTATATTCCCCATTCTTAATCATATTGCAAATAAATAGGTGCTTTTGACCCATGTCTGTTAAATAGTTGCAGCTTACAGGTTCTCGGAACAATACAGTGAAAATGGTGAAAAAACGCTACAAAAGTGAGACTACGACCAACAAATAGAAGAATCTTTATGATGCCGCCTACAGTTTAAGGAACAAATGAAGATTAATGAACAATTCGATTGCACAAAGTACGAGGGCAGCAAAAAGATTCAAGACTTCAACGCGAAGCTAACGGTAAAAGTCCACAACATTCTGCACTATGGAAATTTGGAAGAAAATAGAAGATATTTTAAGAAACCAAGTAAAGAATCCAAAAGTAAAATGCAACATGAAGCAACCCTAAAGATTTGAGACAGAGACCACATTATATGGCCGCGGATCCGCGGCCAAACAAGGCTTATGGCCGCGGATCCGCGGCCGTGCATCGCACGTGTCGGTGCGTGTCGATGTGAGTCGGTGCATTGACCCGGTTTTTTTAGGGTAGTCTTGTAAATTCAGATGTGGATCAGATGTAAACCCTAGGTTTCTCCTATCTATAAATAGGAAGCCTACAGCTTATTTTGGAGCATGCCTCTTTTAATTCCTAGATTAAAATTTCAATTCCTTGTAATCGTTCAAGAGTGCATCAATAAAATAAGTTGTTTTCTTTTTATCTTGTGTTTTTCTTAGTTGCAAATTTTATTTCTCTGCAATTTTATACCTGTCGTTATTTATCTGCAAGTTAAGTAGGTTAATTAAAAAAAACATAAAAATGAATTTCGTCGTAATTTCCCAATGTGTGAGTAGTTCCTCACTTGTTAGGATTAGGTTTGGGAAAGGTTTGAGAGATGGAAATCTCTCACTCCTTTCTTCCCCGTTTAACTTTATAATTAGGACTTTATGTAAATCAATCACCCATCGCTCACTATGGTACCCTATCCTACAAGATAGCGGTGATTCCCTAGTTAGACCGGTCGTGGTTGATTTAGATAGAGGTTAGGGCTAAGAATTAAGAAAGGACGGATAAGGACCAAAAGGAAGAAACTTAGTTTCTTCCCGATCGTGCTAATCCCCTTTGTTAATTATTACCCTAACACATATGTTCTTAATTAGGGCAAAGAAAGCGGTGGGTAGAATTAACTTTCCAAACTAACCTAATCCTAACCCTAGCAAGGTTTTAATCCAAATCAAATTCAATTTCAGTTTTTATAAAAATCAAAACCTACCACAAATAGAAATTAACTCGTTAAGAACAATTAGAAGAGAACACGTTTTCCCTGTGGACCGACCCATACTCAATCGGCTAGCTACCAAGCGACACCGTTATTGATTGCGGTTAATTCTTTGATTTCAAAACGCACGTATAAAATCTTTACCAATCATAGAGCTAAAAGCCAAATTAAGGGTGTCTCTTTCAGGGTGCCTCTTTTGGGGCATGCCTTTCTTTATTTTTTATTCTTATTTTTTTATTCTAGATCTAAATTTTAATTCAATTGTAATGCGTTCTTGAGAGGACATCAATAAAGTAAGTCTTTTATTTTATCTCGTATTCTTCTTATCTACAATTTTTTATCTGCACTTTTATTTATTCTTTATTTATCTGCAATTTAGGTCATCAATAAAAATAAAAAAATGAATTTTATTGTTATCTCTCTAATGAGTGAGTAATTCCTCACTTGTTAGGATAGGAGAGGGAAGGTTTGAGAGAAGGAAATCTCTCTCACTCTTTTCTTTGCCAAAATAATTTTAATACGGACTCCCTTTAAATCAACCATAATTCGTTCACTACGGCACCCTATCCTACATGATAGCGGTGATTCCCGAGTTAGACCGGTTGTGATTGAATTAACCGAAGGTTCGGGCTGAGAGCCAAGAACGGACGGATAAGGACCAAAAAGAAGAAACTAAGTTTCTTCCTAGTCGTGCCAATCCCCGTTATTGACTATTACCCTAACACCTATATTCTTAACTAGGGCATTTAAAGAAGTGAGAAGAATCCCTATTTCGAACTAACCTAATCCTAACCCTAGAAAGCTTTTATATCAATTTATTCTCATTCTTAGATCTTAAAACAAAACCTACCAAAATTAGGACTTAACTCGTTAGAATATAAAGAAAAGGACACCATCTCCCTGTGGATCGACCCGTACTCAACCGACTAGCTACCAAGCGACACCGTATTGATTGCGGTAAATTTAAACACAGAAAAACTCTGACAAATCAAATGGCGCCGTTGCCGGAGAGACGGTAGTTATTTTCTTTGTGTAATTTTGGGTTAAAAAATATTTAAAAATTATAAAAATTGAAAAATTTTAAAACAAAAAGAAATAAATAAAAATCATCTTGTTATTTTTGAAAGGTTTTTGTGCAAGTGTGCAGGCTTGGAGCAAACTCTGTTTCAGATCTGGAGCAAATTCAGTGAACAAATCCATATTCAGGGGATCTAGACAGAAAGAGGAGAACCAACTCAACACAGGGAAAAATTCAGAAGATCTAAATCAACTGTTCAGCCGTGGAACCGCGGCAGAATTAAGGCTTTGACCGCGGAACCGCGGTCCACTGGTGACGTCAGCAGTTGAATTTCTCTGTAAGTATCTCTTTTCTCCTCTCATCTCCTCTGCACTCCACTGAAATTTTTTTTCTGCAGGTTTCTTTGCACAGATTCTCTTTCTCCTATCCAATAAATTGTTTTTATGCAGGATTCTTTGCGCTGCCAAATAAAAAAAATTTTTTGCAAGTGTTTTAGATTTTTGGTGTGTTACTGCTTTGCATAATTAATACGTAATCTAAGGGGCTATAACACCAATTAAGATTGGGTGGGGAATTCATTACCCTTCTTAAGACCCCAAAAATCACTAAAAACATATGCATCACCCTTGAACTAAATTAAAAAATATCTAGACTCAGCCAACTAAGGACTGTCGTGCTCATTAGGACAGAGGAAGGTTGTGGGCATTCAATCGTTTATCTAAACTTGACTTTGTGGTGCCTAGGCTAGACAAGTGAGAAAGGTAACTTTAAAAGGTCCGTCTCACGGTGATTCGTGAGTGGAACCCTCCTTTCTTCATTTGTGCTTACCTGGCCATAATTGGTAGTGAAGAGACGATTTGAGGGATATCTCACAACTTGTCACTTTGGAACAGTTAGGAGCAGTCTAGTGGACTTAGAAGACCATAGCTCTAGGTTTGATTGTGCATGTTTTAACTGTGATTGTTTGAAATAAGTCCGTATACATTCTTGCAAAACTCTTTCAAAAATTTCTAAACTCCAAAAACAAACAATTTTTTACAAAAAAAAAAATCACATTCTTTTTCTTCTCCTTTCTCTCATTACATCATGGGTACCCCACCTCGCAAAACTCTTGCCGAACTTTGGTACCCACAACCAGACATTACTTCCTACGGTTCTTGTTTTGGTCGAATTTCGAACGACCACTCCATGCCCAAAATTTCTTTGAAAGATCGAATAGACGCGTCTAGGACAACCAATTGGACTCCGCAATCCACCTTGTATCAACCATTTCAACCTTCACCACCTTCTTACGTTGATACCCCTTTTGAGAGTCCAGTTGTAACCCCAAAACCTATGTCTATTGCTGAACATATTGAACAATCTCGTAACCGATCTTTCACTCCTTTCACCACTGCGAATTTTTGGATCAACAATTCCATTCATCTTCTTATCCAAATGTTGATCCTACTCCTGTCCAACCATTCAATTCCTACCAGTCTTACCCGACTTTCGCACCTTCCCTAGACATTGCTTCTACACAGCCATTTCGGAGTTTCCAGTATCCAAACAACTTTGAATCTTTTACTGAAACTTCTTTACAACCCATGTCTAGTTTGGAACAGGCGTTGGAAGACTTTAGGGTAGCGTCATGCCAACAGATTATGGATTTGAATGCGTCCATGGCCGTCCTCATACAACCTAGTGACACGGTAGCTAGTTTCCAACTAGCTCCACATTTCCCAATGTATGATGAGGCGGTTGGATAGATTGAGAATTTGAGTGGTGAGAGTGAGCTGTACACCCTTCCAAATCAAATCTACCCATCCCCAATTGAATCCCACGACTCCGGTTTTGAATGTCTATCAAGTGTTCCAAATGATTCACCGGTTGAAAATAAAACGTTTAATGAGTTGTGCGACTTTGTAGTGTTTGATTTACCTGATTGTGAAGGGTCCCTTTCGAATGAAACCATCACCAATCCTTTTGACCTCAACACCTCCATCTTAGAACCTGAATTGATTGATATCCATGCTTTTGATGAGGTGTCTGAGAAACTTGATTTTCACTTGATCAAGGATATTGACGCAGGGAATATTTTGGATGATGAACCAGCAGTTTTGGATGAGTTTTTCTTTCCAATTCATCATCCCGAGACATTAAATGTTTCTCCCAAACTTCATATGCGTCTTGATTTTGATGAGAATTGCATGGATAAGCTAAATTTTGAGGAGAGTATTGAGGAAATTATTGAGGATGAAGCAGTTTTACTTGAGGAGACGGATTTTCCAATTCATTCTATCCCTTTCATTGACTGCGGACACCCTTCTAAATCTTTAACCGATACCCTTCCTCAATCACTTCCCTCCATCCTCGCTCCGACCTTGCAAGAACCGTTACACTTTCATTTTTAATGTCTGGTTTACCAAGTTCGACGTACCCATGTTTTCTCACGGATCTTGAGGGATATGACCTCATTTATCAGTGGGTTGATAGATTAGCACAATCGCTTTTTACACATCGGTCATTACAAATTGTGCTAATTTATACACTCCATCTCCACCATCAAGTTCATATTCAACTTCTTTCTCCCACTTTCTCTGGTTCTTCTTCTAATCTTCCTTTAATGATAGCAAGTGTTAATGAATCAAAATACGATATTTTGAGTTCGATAATTCTAGAAAAACAACTTGATTTAAACTCTTTTGAGAATAAGGTAGATGAGCCTTACGAATCTCCTACCTCCATAATTTTTGAAAAATCAAGTGTGTTAAATTCTGGCACGACACTTATTGACATTGAAACGTTCAATCGGACCATCGATGAAAGTTTCGAAGATATTTTCGCCGACGAACTCGCATTCCTAAACGACACGGATTTTGTGATTAATCAACCTCCACCTGAAGAAGTCGAACCACCACCATTTCTTCTTATCCCATACGAGAATGTGACCATTCTTCCCATTCCTAATCATCCACATTCTTGTTTCCGTTCACCATTATTGTTTCATCTCTACAAATCGAGACGTAAACCTTTTCTTTTACACCACTTATCTCTTCCCCACTTCTTCCTGGCTCCATACAACATGTTCTTCCACTAACCGGTGCATTTCACTGATAAATTCTTCGAATGGTTGGTATTGACTTTTGGTCTTTGCAAAACTTGGCATTGACCGGTAACTTTGACCCCCCTGTTTAAAAGCTTAACATTGTTTAACTTAAGTTTGGGAGGGTATAATTTGGCTCTTGAAAACAATTTTTTAACTCAAAGTGGTGAGCCAAAAATAAGTTTGGGGGAGATTTTCACAATCATATTTCATGTCCCCGTTAATAAATTTTTCCTCCCAAGTTTACAGGTTTATGACGACGACAACAACAACAACAACAACAACTGAGCCTTTTATTCCAAGCATATGGGGTAGGCTACATGAACCAACATGAGAATTACGCCGGGTCCAGCACATGAATCCTCTGCCTCCACTCACTCCTATCGAACAATATACTTTCATTGAGTCCTTTGGCAACCATATCATTTCGTATCACCTCCATCCATGTTTTCTTCGGTCTCCCTTTTGCCCTTTTGCCATTGCCCATATCGAGAGTATCTATTCGTTGAACTGGTGCTTCCATAGGTCTGCGTCGCACATGACCAAACCATCTTAGCCGGTTTTCCCGCATCTTCTCCTCCATAGGTGCGATACCAACTTTTGTACGAATATCCTCATTTCGCACCTTATCTTTTCTAGTGTTACCGCACATCCAACGAAGCATGCGCATCTCCGCTACGTGCATCTTCTGTGTATGATGCTTCTTAGGAGCCCAGCATTCTGTACCATATAATAAGGCAGGCCGAATAGCGTTCCGATAAAACTTCCCTTTCAATTTTAACGGAAAGTTACGATCATACAAAATCCCTGTTGCACTCCTCCATATCAACCAACCAGCTTGGATCCTTTGATTAACATCACTATCGATCTCCCCATTCTTTTGGATGATGGAACCTAGATATCTAAACTGGTCGCTCGGTGATATCTCTTGCCCTTACAATGTTATACCAATATGGTTTTGACTTCTCTGGTTACTAAATTTGCAATGCATATATGCTGTCTTGGACCTGCTCAATCTGAATCCCCGAGATTCCAATGTTTGCCTCCATAATTCCAATTTGGCATTAACCCCTGCTTTAGTCTCATTTACTAGAACAATATCATCAGCGAATAGCATACACCAAGGTACCTCTTCTTGGATAGTTCTAGTAAGCTCATCCATCACGATGGTAAACATGAATGGACTTAATGCAGATCCTTGATGTAAACCAATATTAATCGGAAAATCACTCGTTAAGCCGCCGCAAGTTCTGACATTTGCCACTACTCCATCGTACATATCCTTGATTATGTCAATATACTTGACGGGGAGTCCCTTCTTCATCATTGTCCCCTATAATATCTCTCTGGGTACCTTGTCGTACGCTTTTTCTAAATCAATAAATATCATATGCAAATTTCTTCTCCTCTCTCGAAAATGCTCGACAAGTTGACGAAGCAAATGAATAACCTCTGTCGTCAATCGTCCAGGCATGAACCCAAACTGGTTCTCTGTTATCTTAATATCCTTCCTTAGCCTGTGTTCAATCACTCTCTCCCAAAGTTTCATGGTGTGACACATAAGTTTTATTCCCCGGTAGTTTGAGAAACTTTGAATGTCACCCTTGTTCTTGTAGATAGGTACAAGGATACTTTTCCTCCATTCATTTGGCATCTTTTTTGTCTGCCAAATCTTATTAAACAGATCTGTCAGCTATTTAACGCCTATTTCTCCTAAGTATCTCCAAATCTCGATAGGAATCCCGTCAGGACCAACCGCTTTTCTTAAACTCATTCTGTTCAAAGCTTCTTTAACCTCAGGTAGTCTTATTTTACGCATGAAATCACGGTTTATATCTTGAGATTGAATGACAAGTCCATCCAAATTCTTAGTAAAGCTCTTATTGAAAAATTTGTCAAAATAATCTCTCCATCTTTCCTTGATATCCTCATCTCGAACTAAAACCTTCTGATTTTCATTTTTGACACACTTCACCGCAAATAAGTCTCTAGTCTTCCTTTCCCGCATCCGAGCAATCCGGTATATATCATTTGCAGCCTCTTTAGTGTCTAATTTCTCGTACACCTCCTTATAGACCTTAGATTTAGCTTCCCGAACAGCTTTCTTAACTTTCTTTTTAGCCATTTTGTACTTCTTAAATCTCTCCACATCTCTAATTTTCTTTAAATCTTTATAAGAATCCATTTTAATTTTAGTAGCAGCCTTTACATCTTCATTCCACCATGATATGTCCTTAGATGGTGGAGCACCACCTCTCGACTCACAAAGTAGATCTCTAGCTACATTCTTGACACAACTAGCCATTTTGTTTCATGTTTTGTCTGGATCATCTTCCGACTGCCAATCCGCTTCTTGGACTACACGATCTATAAAAGCCTTTTGGTTATCTTCTTTCAATCGCCACCATTTAATTCTAGGCTCTACCTTATGTCTAATCTTCCTAGGTTCTCTTCTAAATCGAAAATCTAGAACTAAAAGTCTATGTTGAATGGTTACACTCTCACCTGGCACTACCTTACAGTCGATACAACAACCTCTATCTATTCTTCTCGTCAGAAAAAAGTCTATTTGACTAGCACTTGATCCGCTCCTAAAAGTGATAAGGTGAGACTCTCTTTTCCTAAACCAGGTGTTTGCTAAGATCAATTCATAAGATAAGGCAAAATCTAGAATCGAGTCACCTACATCATTCCTTTGTCCGAAACCAAAACCTCCATGGATAGTATCAAACCCACTACGACTAGTACCTATATGTCCATTAAGATCACCACCAATAAATAACTTCTCTCCGCTAGGTATACTTTGCACCACCTCATCTAAATCCTTCCAGAATAGACGCTTACTAGCATCATCAAGACCTATCTGTGGTGCATAAGCACTAATAACATTAAGGATCTCTCCCCCTAGAATAAGCTTAACCAGTAAAATTCTATCACCTTTTCTCCTAATCTCAACTACATCCTTAAGCAACCGTCTATCTATGATTATGCCTACCCCATTACGATTATTATCCCTACCCGTATACCAAAGCTTATAACCCCAAGGCTCTATGACTCTACTCTTTTCACTTACCCACTTAGTTTCTTGCAAACACATAATACCAACTCTCCTCCTAATTATCACCTCCACTAATTCTATTAGTCTACCCGTAAGAGAACCTATGTTCCAGGAAGCTAGACGGATCCTATGAAACCCTTTCTTATTTGTCACTACACCCGGGGTCCGATGTAGCGCGCCGTTTCTGGACGACGACCCTTTCTTATTTGTCATTACACCCGGGGTCCGATGTAGTGTGCCGTCTCTGGACGACGACCCTTACTTATTTGTCACTACACCCGGGGTCCGATGTAGCGCGCCGTTTCTGGACGACGACCCTTGATTATTGTCACTACACCCGGGGTTCGATGTAGCGCGCTGCATCTGGACGACGACCTAGAAGCCCTTGCATACTTAACACTACACCCGGGATCCGATGTAGCGCGTCGCTGAGTAGGGGAAACACTGTTTCACTTAAGTTTGGGGAGGACCTTTTTGTGTATATATATTTTGTTTCCTTTTTCTGTTAAAAAAAATAAAAAATAAAAAAATAAAATAAAAATAAAAATAAATAAACAAACAGGGGAGTACCGGCAATTTTGACCCTCTTGGTGTAGCCTGACACTGAGAGCACTGTCAAGTTTAAGTTTGGGGGTGTGCTCGGTAAGCTTTCTTCCTTCGCATTCATATGCATATTTTTGTATTTACATACTTATTTTAAAACCTATAAAAATAAAAAAATTAAGTGAAAAAATTGAAAATTTCCATTTTGACCATATTTGACTTAAGTTCAACATGACGGTTGACTAGTTAGGAAAAACCGGATCCTAAACTTAGTAAATTAAAAACCCTAAAAATAAACTTTCTTAAAGTTTAACTGTAGAAAATATACGTCCTTATAGTTTATTTAGAAATAGGAAAATTTTGAGTTCAGTTCTTGGGCTAAATCGAAATAAGAGAAGAGTATTGAAAGCTCTATTTAAAGTATAAGTCTGAAAAATAATTCTAAAACTTAAGTCCAAATTCTGAATGTATATACCCTACTTTACGCACTCACACACATCTTGAAACTTGAGATAGTAGAGAATACCTTGAAATGCTCTTGTCTAAATTCCTTAGTATGAAGGAAAATAAAATAAAAGTATAAGTGTTGAATAAAGAGATAAAAAAAATGAACATTGGTTTTGTAATTACTTAAGGCAGCATAAATAAAAAATATAGCGAGGGTGCTTTATCACCTAGTGCCTTAGACCAACTAGTTTGGGAGTCACTGCTAAGCCTTAGGTATTGCAAGACGAGGAATTACGCCTAAATGCGCAAGCACATTTTTTAATCGGTCGTTTAGTAGCTCAAGAAGTATTAACGATTGCATGAAGGATGTGTGAGCAATTTCATCTAAAATTCACCAACTAAAAGTATTTTGGAAAATGGATAAGAGCATGATAGCTTGAATTGAATTTCCAAGTGTAGGGGTGATAATTACACACGTAGGGGTATATAATTGGAGTTTGGAGGAGAAATAGGAATAAAAGATAGGGCTTATATCTTCAGTAGAGATGATAAAAATTCCTGAGTTAAGATTTCACCTTAGAAGGAAAACTTAGGAGATGCTGAAAACTTTATAAACTTGCAAAACGTATATGTTCTTAAGTTAAATGAAAAGGAAGCGTGAAAAATACGGGTTGATGATTTCTAATTTGAAGATAATAGAATTTCTTGCTAGAATACTGAATTGAAGAATTAGAGTCAATGGCCAAATTGATCGGATTTTGTGGATAGTATCCGCTGAAAACCCTCAGGAGACAACACTCCACCTACTAGGGACACCTAGAGGTTTAACGGCTTGTTGCACGAACTCAGTGCAATCGCGTTCCCTACGAAAGTGAGGTTAGGAATTTTTGAGAATAAAAATTGGTTTTGCTCGGGATGAGCAAAAGATAAGTTTGGGGGTATTTGTTCATATCAGATTTTTGCATTTTTATATCACCCATTCTTAATCACATTGCATATAAGTAGGTACTTTTGATCCATGTCTGCTAAATAGTTGCAGGTTACAGGTTCTCAGCTCGTTACAGTGAAATTCAGGAAAAGTCGCTACAAATGTGAGACTACGACCAGTAACAGATGAATCCGTATGATGCTGCCTACCAGTTCAAGGAACAAATGGAAAATCATTTAGACACTTTAATGCACAAAGCAAAAGGGCAACACAAGATCCAAGACTTCAACACGGAGCTCAAGGCAAAAGTCCACATCATTCTGCACTGTTGGAAATCTGGAAGGAGATTGAAGAGATTATGAGAAACCAAGTGAAGAAAACAGAAGATAAAAGCAACCTAAAGAAACCCTGAAGAAATGGGCCCATGAACCCACCAAATGGCCGCGGAACCGCGGCCAAACAGGCACTTCTGCCGCGGTTCCACGGCCGTGCAGTGCACGTGTCGGTGGCAGTGTCGGTGCTTTGACTCGGCTCTCTTGGGGTATTTTTGTAATTTCGTGTATGGATTAGAATGTAAACCTAGGGTTTTCCTATCTATAAATAAGAGAGCTAAAAGCCAAATTAAGGGTGTCTCTTTTAGGGCATGCCTCTCTTTATTTTTTATTCCTGTTTTTTTTAATTCTAGATCTAAATTTTAATTCAATTGTAATGCGTTCTTAAGAGGTCATCAATAAAGTAAGTCTTTTATTTTATCTCACATTCTTTTTATCTGCAATTTATTATCTGCACTTTTATTTGTTCTTTATTTATCTACAATTTAGGTCATCAATAAAAATAAAAAAATGAATTTTATTGTTATCTCTCTAATTAGTGAGTAATTCCTCACTTGTTAGGGTAGGAGAGGGAAGGTTTGAGAGAAGGAAATCTCTCTCACTCTTTTCTTTGCCCAAATAATTTTAATACGGACTCCCTTTAAATCAACCATAATCCGCTCACTACGGCACCCTATCCTACATGATAGCGGTGATTCCCTAGTTAGACCGGTTGTGATTGAATTAACCGGAGGTTAGGGCTAAGAGCCAAGAATGGACGGATAAGGACCAAAAGGAAGAAACTAAGTTTCTTCCTAGTCGTGCTAATCCCCGTTGTTGACTATTACCCTAACACCTATATTCTTACCTAGGGCATTGAAAGAAGTGAGAAGAATCCCTATTTCGAACTAACCTAATCCTAACCCTAGCAAGCTTTTATATCAATTTATTCTCATTCTTAGATCTTAAAATAAAACCTACCAAAGTTAGGACTTAACTCGTTAGAACATAAAGGAAAGGACACCATTTCCCTGTGGATCGACCCGTACTCAACCGGCTAGCTACCAAGCGACACCGTCTTGATTTCGGTATTCTTATATTTAAAAAGCATACAAAATCTCTACCAATCATAGAGCTGACGTTGTCGTAATTTCTCCAGGACAATCTGTAAGTGCTCGGCGTTTTCTTTCCGATTCTTTGAATACACCAGAATGTCGTCGATACAAACCTGTCTAAGTACTCTCGGAAAACTTGGTTCATCATGTTCATAAAGATGGTAGGTGCATTGGTCACTCCAAATAGCATTACGAGATATTCATAATGACCATAATGAGTCCTAAACGCCGTCTTCGGAATGCCGGACTCTTTGACCTTCACCTGATGGTAATCCAAACGACGATCTAGCTTTGAAAAGACACAAGATCCACTTAACTGATCGAAAATGTCATTGATGCGCGGTAGTGGATACTTGTTCTTAATTGTCACTTCGTTCAGAGCTCGATAATCCACACACATCCTATAGGAACCTTCCTTCTTCTTCACCAGTAGCACCGGAGATCCCCAGCTCGAAGTACTGGGACGAATCCAACCTTTTTTAGGAGTTCATCCAACTGAATGCGGATCTCCTTCAATCCCTCCGAACTTAATCAGTATGAAGCTTTTATTCCTGGTTGTGCGCCGGGTTGTAAATCGATGCTGAATTCAAGAGCTCGATCGGGAAGCAAACCTGATATATCTTACGGAAATACATCCTTAAACTCTCGAACTACCTCTGGCTTCGATTCTTCCGCATTCAACGCTGCAACCTTTGCCTTCTTTGGATTTGCTCGGTAGTTGCTAGGCTCCAAGGTTCGGTATCCACTCTTGAAATAGAATACTGGATGATCTGGTATTTTGAACACTACCCTCCTTTGGCGACAGTCGATGGTAGCGAAGAAAGTTCCCAACTAGTCCATTCCCAAGACTACGTCGAAATTTGGTATATCCAGCACCTTGAAGTCCGCATAAAATTCTCGACTGCAGACGACCACTGGACACAGATCGTATCCTAAAGTTACTTTTAGAACGTTGTTTCCTGAACTAACATTCCAGCTGGATACGATCGGTTTAACTAGGATCCCATGAGTTCGGACGAACCGTTGCGACATAAAGCAATGTGATGCCCTAGTGTCGAAGAGTGCGAGTGCAGGTAGGGAGGCTACTAAGATTGTACCTAAGTCGCGTGGGATAGGTTTAGGTATAAAAAATACAAGATGAATATGAATTGAAAGGTTTTGAAAGAGAATAGGGAAGAGATTTATCGGTGATAACCTGACTCGTAGCTTCGGCCTCTTCGACCGACATAGTGAATACTTAGCGTCGCGGCACTTTCCTCTGTGCCTGGTTAAGCACTCGGCGTTGTGGTTGAGTGGTCTGGGTGCAGGTAGCTGGAGCTGGTAGAGCTAACCGGGTAGGAAGAGCTTAGATCTCCAGTCTAGCTAGAGGGTGGTTGGTCCTTGATTCTGGGGGCATGCTCCAATGGCGTGAGTAAAAGAGCTATAGATCAGGCACAAGTTGTTCACCCTACGATAGTTCTTCACAAGGTGCCCTGTTTTCTTGCAGTAGATGCAAAAGTCTGGTCTGTTGTTAGCGAACGAACCTACTGGCCTTCGAGATGGTCCATTAAAAACTGACCTGGAAGAGACCCCACCTGTGATCTGGTGTACAGGGCATTTCACACCGGCAGTCTGAGACATGCCCTTCTTCTTCAAAACTGCCTCGTAGCATCGGGAAGCTTTCAAAGAAAGCTCATGGGTTGGGAAATCCCCTGTAGCGAGTGCAGTTTGGATTTTAGGGTCCAACCCTTACTGAAATCGTCATGCCCAGATCTCAGCAGTGGGAATAAGGCGTGAAACGAATTTGGTACGACCTTGTGTTAGCAGTATAGCAATTGATATCAGAAAATTAAATTTGAGACAATGTCTTACCTGCTGAGCATGATAAATTCTATATCATATTCATCCACCGATTTGACCCACATCGAGCATTGCTGTAAATGGATGAATTGCTGCTCTATGTCAAAGCGGGCAGTCTCTGGGAAGTACTTGGTATCGAAGAGGTATCAGAATGTTCTCCATTCTATCGGTTGTGCGAGACGGCTCCTCTCAGCCTTCCACCATACCCTGGCGTTATCGGTCAGTTGCAACTTAGCAACTCTCACCCAGGCTACATCTGGCACTTGAGCTGCTGCCAGGTCATCCTCGATCGCTTGAGCCCACTCTTCTACTTCAAGCAGACACTCTTTACCTGAGAAGTACTTTGGGTGTAAGGCCCGAAACTGTTTGACTCCAGGTGCCTCCGTCTCGAGGCGGTTCATAAGGACAGCAGTCTGCTGCTGCTGACCCTCCAATAGGCTCTTGATAGCCTCAAGCAGTACCGTTTTCTCATTGATAAGAGCTGCAACGATAGGTGGTGGTGGTGGTGTAGGCGGTGGAGTATTGCCATTGACGTTTGTGCTGATATTGTTTGGAGATTCCATCACCTTGATATAAAAGATAAGTTAGGATAGATTCAAAAAATTTTAAATGCAAGGAATGTAAATATTTGTTGAATTCATTAATTCTTGTGTTATATTGTTTACGACTTCATGCAGAACTGACCTGCATAGGCCACCAACAAAACCTGTCACGCCCCGCTTCCCAGTAGACGGAAACGGTGACGTGGCAAGCCCGCGGCATATTTATCCAGAGAAGTTCATTCCCTAAATAAATATACTAAGCGTATTGAAACAATAATATACAATACAAGAATAAATGGAGGCTGTAAAATTTTTCAACAAACATATTTATTTACATTCAACTTTCAATATTTACAAATACATGAGTTTATGCTGGAAAGTAAATACAATAAGAAAAATGCCTAAATAAGTGGCATACATAAACTGAAAGAAAAATGAAGCTGAGCTAGCCCTGAGTAGCGATCTGGTTGTAGTCCTCCTCTGTAGCTTCAACTTCCTCCGTCTCGACCGTATTTGACAAACATTCCAAGAGAAGAAAAGTGGGCGGAATGCCCGTCTGCGAACTAGCGCTCGGTAAGTCACAAAGATAAGTAAGAGTAAAGAAAATTGAAAAGTGTAGAATATATATGTCGAGTAAGATTATATGTTCATGGGTAAGTATATACTATAGGTCTCTATATGGTCATTATGTTAACGTTAAGTTCTAAGTGTGAATGTCAACGCAGCCGTAGAAGTATTCATGAGCTCAAGAGTGGGGCCCCAGGAGTAAGGAAACATGGGCCCGTTTCATATGTTAGCATCGGGGCTCTAGGCCGTGGATGAGTTAACCCGATCGATATTCGAGTAAAATAAAAAAAAAGAGGTTAATACGGGACTCCTAAAGCTCCGTTGGATTCATACAAGAAACTACCCCAAACACCCCGAGTATAATATATATAACTGGTTAATATACTTAATTGATTTTTGATTAATTAACATATCTTGATCGAAACCATAGATTACAAAAGGTGTATAATGTATTCGAGTAATATGCGAGTCATGACAATTACAATCTTGGTCCGAGTCAAGTTGGTTCGAGTAGTTTGGGTTCGAGTTCATATTCGAGTTTAGATTCGAATTAGGTTAGATTTTGAGTTTGTGTTCGAGTTTGAGTTCAAGTTTAGATTCGAGTTTGGATTCGAGCTCATGTCTTTTTCATAGGAATTGATGTAAATTGTTAAAAATCTTATGTTTGGGAGAAATCGGCAACTGCTGCATATGGACGAAAGGATTTGAGTCTTTTTTCAAGACAATTGCCATTGATAACTCCGTTACGATCTTCTTGGAATGTAGGGGTTCTTGTGAGTTGTCTAACTTGAATAGGCAAGCACACACTTTCTCTGGCTCTTTGGGGCTCAAGAGAAATGATACCGCTTAAATCTATATTAATTCTAAAGTCCTTAAAATATTATTTGCGTATCTCGAGGGGGTTTTATGAAATATATATATATATATATATATTGTTTAAAAATAATCTCGAGGGTGATTTTTAATATTTAAGGTTTTCATGAACATGTATTTTAATAGTTGTGGTGTTTTGGTGATAAAACCTAGCTTTTTGAAAGTTTATGGTATTTTTGTCAAAACTACTACTTTTGGATACTTGATGGTATTTTATTAAAAAAATTCTAATCTTTAATTTTAAAATATAGTTTCTTAATTTTTTTATTGAAAATACGGATTCCTTATTTTTTAATATAATTTTTCAAAAATGATTTTTGTTTAGAAAAGTCGCGTTTCTTAAAAACCGTAATTTTTATTTCCTTACGAGATCGAATACTCTGTGAGGAGTTCTGCATCTCGTTCTACTATCTCAAGAATGTACGATAATCCGCACCATCCATTAGCGGGTCCCCTAACGAGAGTTGTAGATACGTAATTGCTAAGGATTTTGAAATACCGATTTAAATAAACCCGATTTTGTAAAAGTGTGATATTTTAATGTAAAAACCTATTCTTTAAATGAACCATAGATCTAGAATACCGTGCTATAGAATCATAGTGTGCGTGTGGGGTAGTTCGTTACTTCGTGAAGTTTTTCTAAAAGTATTTAAACTAATTATCGAGAAGTGTTATACTAAAGTTCATGGTATTTTAATGACAAAGTTCGTTATATGTTTGTTTCATATGAATTTTTTTGTTAAACTAAAAACTAAATGATGGGAAATAAGGTTAAGATTAGTGTAACATGTTAGTTGATTTAATTTGCATATCACATGCATTACAAATATTAAAATAAAAACAATATCGTAGATAACTCCTCTTTTGTCGCTTTGTTTTAAAAAGTTGTTTTGAGACGGAAAAAGATAGAGATGAAGGGACTTATGGTTTTAGATGGTTAATAAGAGATCGAAGAAGCCCTCGGGGGTCGTGGGTTCGTCGAAGATACTCCGGTCGTCGAGTTTTTCTTGCTACTTCACTTGAGGGGCTTAACTCCACTTGGCACTTAGAGAGTTTGAGAGAATTTTTGTTAGAAATTTCAGAATGGTGAAGAATTAGGGCATAGAGTAGTATTTATAGTGAAGAATTAGGGTTTGGGAATTAAAAATGTGGATTAAAAAAATTTAAATGGTGTTAAATGGTGAATTAAAGAGTCTCTATTTAATTGTAGGAAAATCAAACTGTGCAAGGGAGTTAAGGGGAGTCGAAGAGACAAGTATGTAAAGCATGGAGGCAAAAGGGAGTATCCGGACCGTCGACGGCGGCTAAAGAGACAAAACGGGCGGTCAAGATTTGATGGCCCGTCTGGATATTTATGCCACGTGTCAAGGTGGGTGTGTACACCTCATTGCGTCTGTTTAATTTTTCTGAAACTTTTTGTTTCTCCATGTATTGCATGTGCAATTCTTGGGATTCCGAAAAATTAAAAAGAAAAAATCTAAAAATAATTTTGTCTGGTAGGAATCGAACACACAGGTTATGTCACAGTAGTGCAGAGGCTTTACCAGTGAACTACAAGTTGCTTCTTGTTTTTATTAAACAAAAATAACTTTTAACTCTTACACAGGCTGTAATACCTTTTTCTGTACAATAACAAGAAATTTCTGTACAGTGATTTCCAAGTCGTTACAGTGAATCTCATCCACCATAGTCATGGATTTAGGATGATGGCTAACCGAATACAGCGCGACATCGACACCTAATATCAGGAGAGATGAATTCCTGACAATTGCTTACTGCCTCCATGTGCTTGGGACTGTACCCAACTAAAACCTGTTTGTACAACTCTTTTGAGCCGTGGTAGGGTAATAATCTAAGTAAATTGGGAACTCATACGAGACAAATGATGATTTCAGGTCAAAGGACTAACGGGTATTCCTGCCACTAGAGAACTGCTATCTGACGATAAATATAATACCATCTAGAAGTTCTCGGCGAGCCCTTCTAGTGTACCCACCTCAAGTGAGCGCGTGTATACTATCTTAGGTGACACAACACCAATGGCTTGTGAGACCTACCACCGCCCCTCGTCGGGGTCTCGAAACATATACACTAGTCTACTCCGGAATATCGATACCTAGTCTCGATACTCCCTCAACTAAGGACATTTAAAGATGTGCTTATGGTCTACCCAGCTCTCACGTATATGATCGTTATCATAATGCTGGTAATCAAGCAAGAATCATACGGGCTTCATCATTATGTATTAGCGACACGTAATAACAAGTAAAACTATACACATCAATGATAAAGACAAACCAGATAGCATACTATCATTTAGCGAAAAACCGTTCTACCTGTATAGGTCCTCCCTAAATTATCATAATCGCCTACATGAAATTACAATAATTGTCTTGAGGGCACTATATCCAACAGTTTTATCACACAAGTCATGCAGATACAATAAATAAGAAGTCACATAGCATGAAATGGGACAAGTATATTATTCAAGTAACGACCAGAAATAATGCTGTAAAGAAGTGTTTTGTACAACTAATTACTCATGCCAATCGAATTCGGAATATAAACAAAAAATATAGCCATAAGTGTTATGCAAGCATGGGTTCAAGTCTCGTCTAAATACGACCACTGATTGGGAGATACACGCAATTTCGTATCGTAGCGCAAAACAGATCAGAATCTGTCCAGCCCCGACACACAGTTTTAAAACACGGTTTGCGTTAATTTCCGGCAGTTTTCAAGTTTCAGAAATTACTATAAACTTGTTGGTATTTTGGTGTACTTATCCAAACAACTAAGTTTCACGCAATTTGGATTCCTGAACATCTAGTTATGGTCATTTTAACATCAGGGTTTAAAATAGAAATTCTGATTTCTGTATAGCAACTATGGGGTGTATTGCCGGGCATATATCGGGCCATTCTATACATTTCTGGGTCACCGAGTATATAGTAAAGTTCTAGGTCTGTCAATTGTGCATCTATACATCTAAAGTTTGTCACAAACAGATATCGGGAGTTCAAGTTATGTTCTATTTAAAAATAGTGTGCGAATCAGGGCAGTTTCTGTCTAGATTCGTCGCTTAATTTTGTAACTCGTTTTTTATAATTTATATCGATTTTCAGGAAATCTATATAACTAATAAAATCTATATCTTTCGAGCTATATGTCCAAAACATTTGAAAACACTTAGTTTGGATTACATATGATAGAGTTATGGCTTTTCGAAGAAAGCCCTTAATAACAGTTTTCTGGTTTTAAAAACAGTGAATAAAAACTACGTAACTCCTAAACCGGTATTCGATCCAATCTGAAATTTTTATTGTAAATCTAAAATTCTATCTAATATATAATATAAATTTCCTAGAATATCCATAAACCAATATTGATTTTCTAGAATTTATTTCGAATATAAAAGTATTTTAAGGTCATATTGAATAACAAAATTATGGTATTTATTTGTAACTTTGTTTTTCTATTATGCAAAATTAAATATAAATGATTAAAATTTCAGCAACAAGTAACATGGGTTAACATATATAAAGAAAGCATATGAGCCGATCATGATTAACTGTTGACAACAATATTACTTAACATGTGATCAGCTATTGTAAGCAAGAATCTAAAACTTAATATAGGATCTTTGTATTAAATATTTTAACTTAACACAAATTATTTTATCATGCTACTAACAGAACAAGTATCGTTTTCAACAATGACATGACAAGAGAAGGGGGATTCAACAAGAAGAGAGAGACGGAGGGGTGCTTACTCGCAAAAGTCGGTATCGTCACTGGGCTAGTCTATCCACCGATAGTCTCGCGTTATTAGCAAGGATTCGAAACTCAAGGGAACACCAACGCCACGCCCCGCTTCCTAAGATACGTAAACACGGCACAAGACAGAGCCAACCATGCGACCTGTGGTTAGGAATCATCCCTTCACAGTCACATTACGGCTGTTTATCGGATATCAAGAACAGTAAAATATAAAATCTATCTAGAATATGTCCATTTGCCACAGTAAATAGAGTCAAGAAAATACATAAGCGGAAACGAATTAAATCCAATACGAAACATCTGAAAGTTTTCCCAATATGGGCTCACATCAATGAAATAAAACTGCGGAATAAATTAAACTAAATATCTCTAAATAAACGATCAATTCTTTATCGCTCGGCTTGATTGCTAAAATACTCTCGATCTGCCTGGGATAAAGGTAAAGGGACTGGACCATGTAAAACCCAGACGTCAGTGCGTCATAATATCAAAATAACAATAATAACCAGGATGTACGATATAGGTAAACATGAATATGAATAATTAACACAGATATAAACAGTGAGGTATGTGTATGTATGTGATGTGTGATGTGTAACCTAAAACTGTGCTTATAGGTTATTGTTCAGTTGATAAAACTGCACATTTGTTATTACATTTTTCCAACCATTTTCATATTAAAAAAGGTCATTATTATAATATATCATACATATGAGGGTTTATATGTAAAAATACTATTTTCCATATGTTGATATATTATAATTAGCATTTGGTAGGAAAATGTATGCAAATAATATCATTGACCAAATTCTAGTAGAACAAAGTCTACTAAATATTATTTAAGTTGTTGTGCAGAATTTTTCCAAGTTGTTGTGCAGAATTTTCCAAGAAATCAAGTTGTTAAAGGAAACTTGCCTAATTAAGAAAGCAAAACTTGGAGACCAAGTCTGGCAGCAACCACGAGAAGATTTTCAAGTTCCAAAGACTCCAGAGATAGCCAAATGTCACAAAGAGCCAGCCCCAGAAATTTGATCAACGGACCTAATCATCTGGCCGCGGATCCGCGGCCAGAGCCCCTTGTGGCCGCGGATCCGCCGTGTGGAAGTAGAATTAGGGGCTGGCATTTTTCTGGTGGGATTTTTAACTACCATTCCCCAATTTAGGCATCTAAATTTCTGGTTTTGGGACAATAAATAAAGACCGAGAGCCTCTTGGAAAAATCATCAAGCCGAAGAGATCACGAAGTCCAAGACGGCTCACGCATCCAGGCTGATCATCAACTGTTCGTCTACCTCCTTGGAAGAGATCGAGAAGCAAACTAGTCTTTGTAATCATTTTCTAAGGAATCAAAGTGTAATGAATATTGTTGATTAATAAATGTAGCTTTCTTTTTCTTATTCTATTTCTTCGTAATTTAATTATGCAATTTCTCTCCATCTCTTCTTCTCCCAACATGCGCGAGTAATTCTCCGCTTGTTAGGGTTCGTAGGATTAGGGTAGGCTAATGGATGATGAACATCTCTAAACTCTTTTTAATTCTTATAAAGTTTATAAACTTTATCAAATGAATCATTAACATCCTAATCGGGCGCGCTAACAATTCATTGTTAGTCCCGACCGTGATTAGAGATTAGATTAATGATTTTTTTGGTAAAGGCTGGATATGGACGGAGTTCCGTGTCGAGATAGGGGTTAAGAGTGGGATTCTTTTTCCCTCCAGAAATCCTAATCTACATGCATCACTGTCGTTCTAGTTTTAAATCTATTAAAGGATAGAAAGAGTAATTTTTAATTAATCATCCATAACTACTAAATCCTAATGAACCCTACAAGCCCTCTTCTTATATAAACCTACTTCCGTAGCTAATCTAGATCTATATTTTGCATCCGTGTTTAACGCAGATCTAGATCCTACAACCATTCTTCAATATTCTTTATTCCTCCTCTCCTTTCTCAACACATCTAAAGTAAGAGTAAAAGGTTCAACGTTTCCCTGAGGACGACCCGTACTCACCTCGGTCTAGCTACGCGCGACACCGTTATTGATTGCAGTTAACTACAAAAACACACTTTCGAAACAATCAGTTATCTATTCTAAAAGTGTTTGAAATCAATTAATCTAATCCTCATCGTAACCCAACAGTCTATGTCCCGTTCATTCCCCACGGGACCACGTTAACATGATTTATTCCATAACGCCCGGAAAAACGGCAAATATGTAATTATTCCGTAACGCACGGAAAAACGGCAAACAGGTAATTATTCCGTAACGCCCGGAAAAACGACAAACGTGTAATTATATCTTCTTAAGTTACATTTTGGTTACATTCTTAATTTCCCATTTTCCCCAAGGTTTGTGTTCAAGTCAGGTATTGCCAATATAGATCTAATGCCGACACAAGATCAAGTATGTATAGTTCTCATCTATGCAAACAACAAGTTATGTTCGTCAGGACAACACGTCAATATTGTTGGCATTAGTAACAAGATCCAAGTAACAAATCAATTAGTGTGTCGTGAATATGTCATGTGATGCATATATATCAAATAGATACCAAATGTGAAACTGTAATCAATATCGGAATACGGTAAACACAACTGATGCCAGGATGTATATGTATCTATCTGTAATAACCATTATACATCCATTACCATGTATTATGCAAACTATATAATATGTTTTACTGATGTAGTAGTATAATAATATTGTGATGTTCCGGCATGCAACTAGATAAGCTATTATCGGTACGAATACATACGGATGCTATAAAACTATAAATCGGTAATATTTGCTGAATATTAAAACGCATGCACTATTATTTATTAAATAAATATTGATATAATAACATTAACATCGATAACATATTCAATCCGATTAATAACTATAAAAGTGGTATTGATTATCCATGCACAAGAAAGTTCCGTTCAGAAATTCAGCGTCACCCTGATTTGTAAAATAGCTTAAAAATAACAAACGTCCTACAAAAGAGACGTGTCATATACCAAAACAAAGATAATTCAATAAGGTTTTCATTTTTATTAGTTAAAATATCTCAGGATATTCTTACAAAAATTTATGAACGTTCGAAGTTGAAACTTTGCTGCTGGAATTTCCCTGGACAGCAGTTCAAAGGTACTTTTATTTACAATTTATATTATTTAAACAATTTATTTTGCAAGTAAATATTTCACAGAGTTATATCATTCTGAGTTATATTCGTAAAGAACTAAAGAACGTATGCTAATGATTTTTCTATGATTTATAATGAATTTTATAAGGTAAGGTGTACAGTAAATTTCAGATTTGTCGTATCCGCTTTGCGACGACGTTTCATATGTAAACTATAATATTTTAAAACTATATTTTGTATAAAGTTATAAAATTAAGATTATAAACTAATTAATGATAATAATAAAAATATTACGACTATATATATTTATATATATAATTATAGCATGTCGCAAGTTGTAAACTTGCATACATTGTATATTATAAAACTGATTAACGTTAAATAAGTACGGTGTATAAATTATATAGATATAGCTGTATGATGGTAATAAAAACAATAATAGTACGAAAACATATAAGTAAATTACATAAAGTATAACATGTAGCAAGTTGTAAACTTTCCTCGAAACAAACGCGATGAATGGAAGCAACATGACGCTATACAAATTAACACTAAGTTTTGATGGCTCGGTTGAGGTTCTAGGATGCGGCTGGAATTGCGTCGGCAAGAATGAGTATGGGATTGAAGAACGAAGAAGGAGAATATATAAATTGATGAGGGAGGGATATATTATGTGGAGAGGGAGGGAGGGAGGTTTTATGTATAATATAAATATATATAGTTGTTCTCTTATAAAAAAAGGGATGAAGGAAAGATCCCCACTGAAAGAGCCCTACGTGTTTAACATGCGAGTGCCTATATGCAACGTATATAGGCACTACAATTAAAATAATTGCTACGCTAAAAGAGCCCAACGTGTTTAACACGTGCATATAGGCACTGCAATTAAAACAATTGCTAGGCTAAAACAGCCCACGTGTTTAACACGCGAGTGCCTATATGCAACGCATATAGGCACTGCAATTAAAACTACTACTAGGCTAATAAGCCTCACGTGTTAAACACGTGATGGCACTTCCCTACGTAGAATTAAATTCTACTCAACAAGGAACCGTTGGATCAAAGATCCAATGGTGATTAAATATAGAATTAAATTTTATTGAGCCTTTTTAATGAGAAATGATATGTTTTGTTAAACAGAAAGTTGGCGGATCAAAAATCCCATGAGTTGAAAAATATTTTCCATATCTTTCTAAACAAGAAAGATTGCCCTCTGTAAAACAAAGTACCGTTGGATTAAAAATCCAACGATTATTAAAGAATCACCAATCTACAGAATAAATTCTGTATGGGAAAATATTTTCCTAATTTTGTTTAAAAAACAAGAAAATATGTTCTGTAAGACAGAAACCCTTGGATAAAAGATCCAACAGTGGGTAAAACCCCCAAAATCAACTAGGATCTCTCCATGAGAGATTTCCTAAAACTAATCAACAAATTTATCTCCACTATATAAAGAACCCATGACTTCAAGTTAAAAAAGAAGGACAAAGAAAAAAGAGGAGAAAAGGAAAAAGAGAGAGAGAGAGCTAACCAAAGAGACTTAAAGAATATACAGTGAGAGAATTTAATTCTCAGAAGAAAAGACTTGTTCTCTTGAAACACTAGGTAAAGGAAAAAACAAAAAAACTGTTCTTTGCATCTCTAAGGGTTTAACCCTTCATCGAAGAACTGAGTTCTTCCTCTGGTTGAGATCTACAGAAGATCTCCCAATAAGCTGAGAATTTAATTCTCATCGGGGAGATTCTGTCATGCAGATTCAAAACCTAGGAGAAAGAACTGAGTTCAAACAATTTAATTCTTACAAAGATATATGGGAATTTAATTCCTTTGAAAATCAAGGTTTAACCCTACAATAAGAATTTAATTCTTACAAAAACAAAATGCATGAGATCCTATAAAATCCTAGCATGAGATCAAAATACTCAGAAAGAAAGATTGGTGATTCATTTGTAACACTACAATAAGGTTTCACGTGCTCCACGTGAGCGTCTCTAATGAATAAAAGGGGAAAGACACAAACCGCCTTACGTGCTCGCACGTGAGCACCACAGGAGTCAAGTGTTTTACACTTCTTTATAAAGAGAAGGGGAGATTAAAACCCAGAGGACAAATCCTACTTTAAGGCGCCTCACGTGGCCACACGTGAACGCTTCCAAAGTGCAGTGTTTAACACTTCTATATAAAGAGAAGGGGAGATTACAACCCAGAGAACAGATCCCACTTTGGGGCGCATCAAGGGGAGATTACAACCCAGAGAACAGATTCCACTTTGGGATGCATCACGTTCCCACACGTGAGCACTTCCAAAGTGCAGTGTTTAACACTTCTATATAAGAAGGGGAGATTAAAACTCAGAGAACAAATCCCATTTTGGGGCGCATCATATGCCTACACATGAGCGCTTCTAAAGTGCAGTGTTTAACACTGATTCAGAGCCTCATATGGGAACACGTGAGTGCTGAACGTACACCAATGCTTAGCATCATGAAGATTCAGACTCCAGCCTCAAATGGGCTAAGTTTTCCTGAGGTCACAACCCTTTTGATCTCCAAATCAACCGAGCCTCTGTGCTCATGTTTTCCAAACTAATCTTGGTCTCAAACGTGATTGATGACCCCTCAACTGAAGATATCCAAGATGATATCCGTCTACATTCCCTCGAGGAAATCTTAGTCTCGAAGTATGACTAATGATTTCAGGGTTGACCACAAACTTCATTTTCCCTCGAAAAAGGAAATTGGTTCAAGGGTACATCTCTCTACACCTCTGATACATGTTGTTGCAATTCCTCAACGTCTTCAGAGAGGCGGTGGGTCCCGACAACCAACTGCTTTTGGGTGCACTTCATAAATTTACGTGCACATTCTAAATCAAACCATACCCCAAACTGGGTGTATCCCATAACATTGTTGTTCATCCTGTCACGTAACAAATAGATGTGCGTGTAAGATGAGTAATGGACCGAAACGACCTTACCACCAAATGGTGATCAACAGACCGCAATGTCCTCAAACTACGACCTTACCGCTAAATGGTGATCAACAGACCGCAATGTCCTCAAACTACGACCTCACCGCCAAATGGTGATCAACAGACCGCAATGTCCTCAAACTAAGACCTCACCGCAAAATGGTGATCAAAAGATCGAGATGTCTTTAAACTAAACCAATAGAGCCCAAACGCTCTTTCATTGGATCCGAAACGAAAACGATCCAAACACTCCGTTAAGTAGATCTTAGTCTCAAATTGGACTAACGTATCAACCCAAACCCAAATCTAAAAATATACGGATTTGGCCTAATCCACGCCCTACGGGCGACAACATAAATTAGTCTCCATATACAATCCACGGGCAACCAAAAATAGAACAAACACACACGACACGAAGTGAACTTCTGGATCAGAAGAAAGTGGTTATCGCTATGCGATAACGTAATTAATTGCATGGGCTTGCGTTTACAAGGAAGAGCGTCCCCACAATCAAAAACCCCTCAGAAATGAGGGGGAATCTGACGAAGTCTGCTACAACGTCCCCATCCGTCCAAACCTCTGATACATGGTGCCATAAATCAACTTGGCATCTTCGAAGATGTGGACGGATAAATCCAAATAGCATCTGCCCCTAAAATTCAGGCAAGACGGCCTACGCGTTTCGTCTCTATTTTCGGCGGTAAACAGATTTTAGCACGCCCGGTGGGACCTTTTCCTCTTTTCACTCCACACTTCATGTGTCGTGTTTGCGAACAAATCGCTGTTTACTATGGTTGCCCATGGATTCGAGGTACTAAGATTTGGTGTCTTGCTCCTGTGCATAGAAAACAAGAATCAATGGCTTCCAAGTATACCTGCAACAGCAACTCCCACTCCGTCCCCACTGGAAGAGTGACGTACGGGCCAAATGCAGCCTGCATATTCTCAATGCCAGTGGAACAGGTGACTCAGGCCACCACTGGATTGTTCTTCGGGACCAGGCTCCCGCCAACAAGCTTCAGCGCCCCGGTGCCATCATAGGAAGCTCCAAAGAAGTCAGTCTTCGATTGACTTGCAGCCACCACGGACCCTCTCGACGAGTCGTCCAAGTCTTCCACTTCAGTCTTCAACAGACTGAGCCAAAGCTCTAGTGAGCCTGCAAAGAGGCTCGCAATAACTGAAGGGGTTATCCCGAAGCGGATAGCCATTCCAGCTCCGGCAGATAATGTCGTCAAAGGGGATTCTCCTACTAAAGGTTCAGTCTTCGCAAGATTGGCTGTTCCAACTCCTATTACGGGTAAAGTCATCTAAGGAGCTTCCCCTACCAGAAAGTCAGCCTTCGCAAGATTGGTCATTCCATCTCAACGGATGTCAGTCTTCAACAGGCCGGCACAGGCAGCAACCCATAACCAAAGCAGGGGGCACGATGGTGTTAGTTATATGTATGCCCTAGAGGCCATTATTGTACAAATGATGTATATTATAGTGGATGCTTGGACATACATAGGGAGGACTTTCTTGCTCGACATGATAGTATGCTATCCGGTTACTCTTTATCTTAACATGTATACTGATTGTCTCTCTGTTACATGTTAGTAAAGCCCTTAGGATTGTACTTGACTACCTGGATTATGATGCGGATCATACTAGTCGGACAAAGGTAGTCCGTGAGTACATTCTTTAATGTTCCTAGTCGTGGGTGTATCGAGACAGGGCATCGATATACCAAAGTTGACTAGCGTATAGCTTCTCGACCTATGTAGATGGGCGATGGATGATCCCATATCCATTGGTGTTTGACATCAGAGATGGTATATGGGTGCTCAGTGGAGACTGGATACACTGGAAGGAATCGTCGAGAACTCCCAGATGGTATTATACCTCACGTCAGATGGCAGTTCTCTGGTGACACTGGTACAGGGTAGTCTGTCGACCCGAGATCGTCATAGAGTCTTGTGTGATTCCTACTGTACTTTGATTTCCGCCATACCACGGTCAAGAGATCATGCAAAAAGGTGGTTTTTAGGTACATTCCCGAGTCACATGGAGGCAATGAGCAATAGGAAGGGACTCGTCTCTCCCGGTATAGGGAGTTGATATTGTGATATGCTCGATTGGCTATAAAAGGAAGTCGCTGGCCAGGGCTAATTCTGAGATATATTGGTAAGTGTTATCAGTAGTTTCTCGACCCGTTATGAGCCTCACATCGGCACGACTTATCGAGTCGTTAGGGTCTGACGTTTACCACCCCTAAACGAGATATGCGACATATCAGATGAAGAGACCGGACTGTACGATAGTGTTACTGATTGGATTCGCAGAAGTATGAGCATGCATGCTTGTTGATCTTCTGATCGCTCATACCCGGGTGGTCGTTATGTTTAGCAGACCGCTTGCGACTTGTGGGTGTTTGATATGATCATCACCTACTGCCGGCGTATTGACGAGTCTTTAGAGTCCTATACAGAGGTTTCCTGGTTCATGCGAAACGAAGTAGGAGCACATATGTGATATGTGCGGGACCGAGATTAATGCGTGTATGTGATACCGCATTCTATTCTCGCGATATGTGACATCGGTCGGTTATATGAGATATAGCCGGGTTATCGGATCAAGTGTTGATTCGATAAATTGTTACATTAGATATTAGTCGGTTATATGTGATATAGCCGGATTATTAAATCAAGTGTTGATTTGATAATTTAATGTATAATTATATATTTGAAATATTAACATACATTAACTAATATTTGCTCTCTTATGATTTATCTTTTCCCACTTTGTGTGTGCATAAAGTATATATATCATATATATTTTTGTACATGATTTTTGTGTCATGCTTGATGCCACATGTGACATGGGTGTATGAGACTCACACCAAGCTTATGATAATGTATGGTTTTATTTATTTAAAGTTAATCAAAATTAGTTGGTAATTAGTCACATGGTTGAAGCTTGTAGAAACTTGTGGAACCATTGACCAAGTCCACTAATTTTGTTTTACTTGTAGATATTTATTAACCTAACCATTATTGTTAGCCATGGTTTAATCTCTACATAAGTTAGTGTATGACACCAACTCACCCATGGTTGCTATTCTCACCTCATGAGTTCATTCTCTTCTTCTTCACTTGATCATTTTCTTCTTCATTGAGAAAGCTCTCTAGCTTTTGAAATGGTGAGAAAATATTGTGAGAAAATTAAATCAAAAGTGAGCCAATTTCCTACTTCATCAACCTCTACTATTAACCATTTAGTTTAGGGTATTTGCTTCACTAATCTACCATTAGTGAAGAGGTAGCATGAGCTTGAGTCTCCTCGACGTAGATCATCTTCGGCCTCGAAGACTTCGTGCAAACTTGTTCATTTCTTCAAGAGAACCCTTTCTAGAGTTCGGGTGTTCATGATTTGCAGCGAAGGGACTATTTCACGGAGCACTAGAAGTGAAGGACCGGTCTACAAAGGCTGTATTCCTCATTCACTTAGATGTAAAGTTGTTTACATATCGTTTCGTCGGATTTTCTAGTAAAGATTCTAGGGTTAGGGTTAGCTAGAATGACAAATTTTTGAAATTGGCATGGACTATACCTCCCAAAACCTTACTGCCGTGCTAGGAAACCCTGCAGTGGTATCAGAGACATTCTAGAAAATTAGACGATGTTTGTTAGATTACGAAACCGAAACGACTCCGAAACTTGAAACACTTGAACTTAGTTTTTGTCGATTTTAAAAGGTCTTCAATTTTTTTTAAACAACTGCAGAATGTTGTATGAGATATAACATGAACACAGAAGAAAATTGAAGCAATTTGGGTGAAATTTGTCCGGCCACAACCTGTTAAAAACCGGCCACCTCGGCTCAATTAAGGAATTTTGGCTTTGAAATTTTTACTGTGTTCCAGTATCTGGGTTTTGGTGTTTCGGGTGTTACTTGTTTTTGCTAATTTTGCATATGATGTAATCTTACAGTATAGGCAATTCGGAGTGTTTCGTATTCTTAATTCTAACTAGTTTCGGGTATTCACATGTTGTCTAGGCGAAGGTAAAAAGTTCGAACGAATATCAAAAACCCATTTTTCCAAGTTTAAGGTATTCAGAAAAACATGCAAGTAATTCTGTGGACCCTCTAGAAGAATGAAACGCTAACTCGACATAATGACCATGGAACCACTTTCAAACCTTAGGGTTTGCAGCAGTTCCGCGGTGCCATTATTGAGGCTTGGGTTAGCCCTTCTATGGCTGGTTCATAGGTACTGTTGCATGTTCTGGGTATTAGTAAACCGTGCTCAAGTGTTGAGCTCTCGGGGAATTGTGGGACTTTGATTAATCGATCGAAAAGTTTAACGTCATCCGGGTATCATGTGATGGGATACAATACTTGGAATCCACACTAATTTGTATTTTATAAATCTAGCAATTTAGTCTCAATTGATAGGTTGCCACGGGATTTTGATGTGATCAAAAGTATGTCGCAATTACGTAGCGTACGCGGATACTCACCGGGTAACCTTATTAGATAGCCATGTCCTATAGCCCCGACCAAGTGACTGTAGGAGAACCCCGTTGCCAAAAACATCCGTCCGGATGCTCGCGGCCGCGGTGTTCCGCCTAAGTGCACTTCATCGACGATATCGGGGGTGCGGCCGTCTACTAAAGTTTCCGACGAGCATTCGATCAGGATGTCGGGAATCTTGTTGATTACCCGACTTGTTATTAGAAAGTGTTTTCAATATCGAGACTAAAATGCAGGATTTATAATTATTAGGCATGCGATGTCTAAGGAATTCATTTGGTTAGACATGAAATCCAAAGTATGTGATATTTTGGGTTTATGATGTCTAAGGTGGTTGCAGATTCCAATTGTTGTAGTTTTCACTTTCTTTTCTGCGACCGTAAGTGTAATATCTGGTGTATCGCCGGTTTTGTTGCTATACGTCAACGACAATTGGGATACACATATTTACTTACGTTGATGACATGTGATGTTATGTGTTGCTGGGATATGTTATATTGGATCGTAGTGTTTGAATAACCGGGATTTTTTATGTGAGATAAGAGTTTTTCATTTTCATTCATGTAAAAAACTTGTATGTAATATTCTTTTATTGGGGCACTTCCGGGTTGAGGAAGATCTCACCGTTGATGTATATTATTTAGTTTTCCGCATTAGGATAGACCCAAGAAGGGGAGCACAAGTAACCGGGTTTTAGAGTCCAGTGGGAGACCATCTCCAGGAGTCGAGTCCGGGTCTCCTAACTCTAGAATTGGTAGGGTTGCTTTCCGCTCTCGTGGGGGTCTAGGGATGTGGGTTTGGCTATTCATCACGACCGTGGAATTCGTGTTTTATACAGGCTTGATTTAAAACCTGGAAATCCTAGTATATCCAATATTTCATATGTTGATTTCTGCTGCGATACTCTGTGATGTGATCACTGTATATGATGAGATAGATATTGTATATAGTATATGTGATATATTATATAGGCGTTGCTTATGTTTTACACCCGCACTAGCCCTGTCCCGCTCTGCCGTTAGTTACCTAACCTAACGGTGCATGATGGGACATCGAGGCGAATGCGGATGACATAAGCGTACGTTGTATTTATCTATGATGCTTAGATAACTTAATTGATGGGACTTCATTAATGAGATTAATAAAATAAATGAAACCTAAAGATGTTGTAGAAACTTGTTTTAAAAACTGGTAGCTCTATTTCTTGCTTTGCATAGCGGTATTCCTTGTAGAATATCCAGCACCTTATTCGATAAGGAAAGAGCCGAGATCCCTTCACCGGGAGTGACCTCTTTAGCGAAACTAGCAGATGCTACAGCCTACTCGGTTTGTCTTTTGATTGCTTCTATAGTTTTTGCTTTGCATAGTGGTATTTATGAAATATCATGCACCTTATTCGATAAGGAAAGAGCCGATATCTCTTCACCGAGAGTGACCACTTTAGCAAAACTAGTAAAAGTCTCAAAAACACTCATTTTCAAAATCACTCGATTCTATAACGATATCAAGTTCATTACGCAAAGGGATTTCTTAAAAACCTGTCGTAGCCCTCCGTCATTTCAGATAAGTACAACTTAGTATTCGTGCTACGTTTGTTGGCCTCCGTTAAGGCGTAGTGTGCGGTAGCTAACTAGTGTTTATCTGCCAGCATATGATGTGATTGAGTTAGGGTAGTCGTGCGACTTTTTTGGCCTCCATCAAGAGTCGTGCGGGTGGGTTTAATTCAATCATGAAATGTACGGGTTGAACTTGACTAGCATCCTATAGTTTGTTGGCCTCCGTCAAAGTCATAGGACGCTAGGGGTAAAATATTATCGGGAATTTCAAGTGTTGAAATTTGCAATGAGATTGCATAACTTCTATGAGATAGTTGGATTCCGACACCCACTGCGAGTAAAAGTTACTCCTGGGAGAGTTTTGCACATTACAATTAGCCGATCAAGTAGGTGTCTAGAAAGGTGTTAACGGGGTTATGCCCCCTGGGAAAACGAGGTTTATTTTAATTAGGTCTGTACGAAAGCATGGGGAACCTCCCTCAAAGTACCGATACTGGCCTGACCGAAAGATTGGCGAACTTGTAAAGTGTAATTAATCCCTGCCAGTCTTTCCTTTTAGGGTTTGGAGGAAGATTTGATAAAAACAGTAGGAGCCATCCTGATTAGATAAAATTATAACCAATCTAATTTTGCAAGAGCATACGCTTGTTGGGGTCAAAATTTGCACCCCGGTTGACCAAGTCAAAATCAAGGTCAACTCCAAACCAAGTGGGCCCAAGCCCAGATCAAGTGGGCCTATGCCCAGGTTGAGTCCGAACATGAAGTGGCCGGCCCTCCTCCATGCCAAAATAAAAATCATGTAATAAATAATTTTGATGTAATTTTTTTATGCATGCATGTAAGCAAAATGGGCATAAAGACAAATTTTTGTAAAGCCCATGGCTTATGTGTAAAAAGAAATAGCACATGAGGCATGGGATGGACAAAATGCCATTTTTGTAAAGCTCAAGGGGCTATATGTAAAGTTTATAGCCTATAAAGGCAAAGATAATGAAAATATCTCAACAACTTTTTCTCTCTCCAAAAAAGAATCAAGATCTGTGATCTTCTCCTTCCTCAAGGTTCTAAAACCTTCTTCTTTCTTTTGAATTAAATCAAGAGTTTTTCTCTTTCTTTTCAGAAACTAAATAGTTTTTCACCACAAAACCCAAAAAGGGGAGCTTGGATCATCCATCAGATCTTAAAAATGAGAGATTTTTAAAATCTTACCCCTCTTGTTATCCAAGAACCGGCCAACAAAGGAGGAAGAAGGAGACCCATCTCCAAAGACCCCACTTTGAGGAAGATCCAGGGCTTAAGGGGAAAAGCCCCTTCATCGGCTTCAAAATATTCTGGGAGTTTAACTCCTTATATGTGTGTGTGTGTGTGTGTATACAAATAATAAGTATTTTTTCTGGGAGTACAACTCTCATTGTAGGGACCAAGTCCCTTTAGCCGCCCAAGTGCCCAAAGCGCGAGTGCCCGAGAGCCCACGTGCTTGGCACATGAGGCGCTAGCGCCCAAAGCTCTAGCGTCCGAGCGCCCAAGGAGCTGGCGCTCGAGTGCCCACGTGCCTAGCACTTGAGGTGCTAGCGCCCAAAGCGCGAGCGCCCGAGCGCCCACATGCTTGGCACGTAAGGCGCTAGCGCCCGAGCGTCCACGTGCTTGGCACGTGAAGCGCCCAAAGCGCTGGCGCTCGAGTGCCCACGTGCCTAGCACGTGAGGCGCTAGCGCCCAATGTGCTAGCGTCCAAACGCCCATATGCCCGGCACGTGTGGCGCTAGCGTCCTGGCGCCCAAGGCGCTAGCGCCGGCTCCCAAGGCGCCCGCATGCCGCGCACGTGAGGCGCTGGCGCTTTTTTCCCACGCATCATCCTTTGGATTCCCTTTCCCTCTTTTACAAGTATATATATATATATATATATATATATATATGTATATGTATATACATATACATATGTATATATACATATACACACACACATACTCTACAACACTGTCCCTCGTTAGAAAAAATTTCTAACGGGGCGCTGCCCCGCACCCCGCAAGGGGGCTGCAAGCCCCTTTGACCCCCAGCCCGCAATCCGGGTAGCGGGACCCCCGTAAAAACTCTGTGGGCCCCCCGATGTATCCAAAACCCCTTTCAGAACACAATACACGTACACTGCACATTGAATTCGCATGACCTGTTTAACCCATCAATCGGAGGTTCTCTCGCTCCAAAGGCGAGGGGTAATTAACGACAGCTTAGTCCGCATCTGCCGGAGATTTGGATCCCCACAATCAATAAACCCCAGCCTACCCTAGGCAGGAGGAATCTGTAATGCGCCTGATAAGCGCGCGCATTCCCATCTCAATAGGGTGACGAAAACACCCTATAGATTCTGGCACGCCCGGTGGGACCGATCTCTCCTCCTATATTTCGGGTTAAACGTTTATGAGAACTCAATCAATATACATATCTATATTTATACTAAAATAATGCTCTTTCATGCAGGTTTTCAAGAAATTACTTTTCAACAATGTCTCCAAAGATGAACCCAGCTCTTAGCACGGCTCCCATCTCCTACACGAGGAAGATGGACGCCAGGACAGTCCTTCCGGCCAGTCTTGGGCAACAGTGGGAGGAGCCGCTGCTACCATTTGACTCTATTCTGTTCGTGTCAGGTAACGCCATCCCAGCACCTCAAGCTCCCGTAACCGACAAACCGACCTCGAAAGGCAAGATGCCAAATGTGGTGGTCTCGAAGGCACCCCAACCCAAATGCAAATCGGTGTCTGAACGGCTTTCCATGGCTCCAGCAGGGGGAAAAGCCGTCAGAACAAAAGAGGTTGCCAGACGTCACGGGCAAGCCCAGGCGATGCCTTAGATGGACACGCGGGCGGATGTCTTCTCAAGCCTCCCCATCACTCGGCCTATGGCGGTTTCCTGAAGAGCAGAAGCCTGCCAAGCGCTTAAGGCAGAGAAGCTGAGGTAGAAGCGGCTCAGATACAGAGCCAAAAAAGGGCTAGGGCTCGGGCTATGTTAAAATTTATGAATTTCCAAAGCCCGGACCGCTCCACGAAACCAGCTGCCAGTGATGAAAGTATAGCTGAATATGTTATCCACACCGTCTACATGGTGGGCACACGTCCCAACGACAACCTTCGCAGCAAAAGCAAGGATGGGACCACTACATCTCAAATCCAACCTGGTGTGAATATAGCCGTCACTTCTCAAGATCAGCATCCTCCGGAGGGTGATGAAAATCCTCCCAGTGAGGCTGATAGGCAGAGAGAGCCCTCAGTTCATGAGGAGTCGGGCTCGGAAAGAGAAGATGAGCCAACTTTCCATCCTAAGACCGTAGAGCATCAACTTCTCCAAGAGCTCTGAAAATAGCTCAGAAGCAAAGACAAGGAGATGGCCAAGCTCTACTCAAAGATCAACGACTTGAAAAATGTCGTCTTACGGCTTACGGCCCAACGTGCCTCTCAGCCGCCCAATCAAGCGCAGGGCTCTGCTCATGAACCGGGAAACGGTGTCCCGAGACAGCCGACGCCTATTCCCTCAAATCTAAAGGTGGGCGGATCGCACGAAAGCCAGTCGCATCCTATCTCAGGAAATGTCTTGGCTACCGATGACAGTAGCCCGCTAACTCAAGATCAAATCATGGATTTGGTTGCCAACAAAGTCAAAATATTGGTAACCGAAACCGAAGCACAAAAAGATATCAGCAGCGATGGAAGACCATATCCTGCTCAGTATGATCTGGTAGAATTTCCTAGGGCTATGTCATCCCTAAATTCGGAAGATTCGATGGGACGGGAAATGCGAATCAGCAAATCGCCTACTTTAAAGCCTCATGCGGGAATACTGGGGGCAATGATGTGCTTCTCCTCCGCCAGTTCGTTAATAGCTTGACCGATGTTGCTTTCGACTGGTACGCGAGCATACCGGATGGCTCCGTCATAACTTTCGTCCAAATGGAGTCTCTGTTTCGGCAGAGGTTCATGAGCGTCAGCGATAAGATCACCATTGTCGATCTCGTAAGGACCAAGCCAAAGAACAACGAAAGAAGCACGGATTTTATAACCCGATGGCGCAATCTCTCCGTCAAATGTGAATCGCCGATAGAGCAGGACCAATCTGTCAGTCTCCTTATCGGAAATCTCAACAATTGGATGGCCCTGTTTCTATGCACCGTGGGTCTCAAAACATTCCAAGAGCTGACCAGGAAAGTTCAGATGCTGGAGCGCTCAAAGCAAGAGTCCTCATCGGATTCCCAAAATAACAAAAGGTCCTGGAGAAACCGAACGGATGAAAATCGCAAAGGCGGAAACTTCGATGATTCTGAATCTTTCAACACTTCGGCTAACCGAAATAAGTTAGGGATGAGCGGGCCTAATGCCAACCAGCCTCGGAAGCCAGTGTTCGGAGAAGGAGGAGAATCTCCACTGAAAGAGAAGCTGGATAAGGTTTATTCCTTCAGAAGGGACAAAATCCGTAAAATATTCAAAGACGCCATGAGGAACGGTCTACAACTGCCAGAGTCAAAAAGACCGCAGGAAGCGAATATGACCGACGACCCTAAATACTGCCCCTATCACAGAGTAATAGGTCATGCCATTGAGGACCGCTTCCTCTTCAAAGATTGAGTCGAAAAGCAATACAAGGCAGGAGAGATAGAACTGTCCGAAGGCGTGTTAACAAACGGTCAAGCCGCAACCGCCAATTTCATACAAACGGAGACCGAAATTCTTCATGAAACTGATTCTCTCAGACATCTGCCTTTCTCTGAAAACAATCGACCACCACGTCATTAAACTGGGAATAATCGACCTCTAAGTCGTTAAACTGGGGATGTAAAAATGTGTAAATAAAACAAATATAAAAAATAATAATAATATAAAAAGCCGAAATGATGGGGCAACTTGCAATAATAATCAGCGAGTAAAAATAAAAATAAAGCCGAAATGATGGGGCAACCGCGAATAAAATGCCAAAATGATAGGGCAATCACGACCTTCGCGATAATAAAAGCTGAAATGATAGAGCAATCGCGGTAAAAAAAATGGTGAATGATGAGTCACTCCTGGTACCATATTCCAGTGCAGCGATGCAGACGCCAACCAAATTCTAAATCTCAAAACGGCGAATGATGAGTCGCTCCTGGTACCATATTCCAGTGTAGCGATGCAGACGCCAACAAAAATCCAAATCCCAAAGTGGCGAATGATGAGTCGCTCCTGGTACCATATTCCAATGTAGCGATGCAGACGCCAACCAAATCCCATACCCCAACGGCGAATGATGAGTCGCTCCTGGTACCATATTCTAGTGTAGTGATGCAGACGCTAACCAAATTCTAAATCTCAAAACGGCGAATGATGAGTCGCTCCTGGTACCATATTCCAGTGTAGCGATGCAGACGCCAACCAAATTTCAAATCTCATACCCCAACGGCGAATGATGAGTCGCTCCTGGTGCCATATTTCAGTGCAGCGATGCAGACACCAACAAAGTCCTGAAATTTTTCCGGCCCTATGGTCTAGATCATACATCCTGCAAAACCGTATACAATCCACGGGCGTAAAACGATCCCAATCTCTCCCAGGTCCTACCGACGAGACCACATTCAAAGTCCCACCAGCGATGAAGATTAAAAAAAAGATAAATAAAAAAAAAAAAAAGGTATGTCGACAAGCAAAATGAGCACGGATGAAAACCCGAAAGGGCTCCGTGAGTAAAAACAGCAAGATTGCCGGCGAGTTTGTGAAAACCCGAAAGGCCCCAAACTCGTGAAAAAGAGATGAAATGCACTCGCAAAGTCCTCTCGACTTTGTGAGGAGAAAATTCCTGCGTGAGATCTTTACGACTCATAAAGGAGCAACACACTTAGGAGTCCCCACGACTCCTAAGGAGAAAATACACCTACGGGATCCTTATGACACGTAGGGAGAAAATGCTTTGTGATACCCTTACGGCTCACGAAATTGAAAAGTCTTAGGTGATAGGGACCTAAAACTTAAGCCATCGCTGCCTAATAAGAAAACGCAAATGATGATTCGCTCATGGTACCATATTCCAGTGTAGCGATGCTGATGCCAAACAAAAACCTAAATCCCCAAATCCACTCATGGCAAATGATGATTCGCTCCTGGTACCATATTCCAGCGTAGCGATGCTGATGTCAACCCAAACCAAATCAAACCAACAACCTCTACGGCGGAATCATACTTTGTCTCAGAATATACCCCGTGTCGAAATCATGCTTCGCCTCGGAGTATCCACCTGCCCTGTCGGAATTAAGCTCCGCCTCGGAATCAAGTCGACCAACAAGTTCTGCGTCAGAATCATGCTTTGTCTCAGAATGTACCCTGTGTCTAAATCAAGCTTCGCCTCGGTGTATCTGCCTTTCCTGTCGGAATTATGCTTCGGCTCGGAATCAACCAGTGACCTCCCTGTCGGAATTAAGCCTCACATCGGAATCAAGTCGACCAACAAGCTCTGCGTCGAAATCATGCTTCTTCTCAGATTGTACCCCGCGTCGAAATCAAGCTTCGTCTCGGTGTATCTGCCTTCCCTGTCGGAATTATGCTTCGGCTTGGAATCAACCAGCGACCTCCCCGTCGGAATTAACCCTCGCCTCTGAATCAAGTCGACAAACAAGCTCTGCTCCGGGATCATGCTTCATCTCAGAGTGTACCCCGTTTCAAAATCATGCTTTACCTCGGCGTATCTGCCTTCCCTGTCAAAATTATGCTTTGTCTCGGAATCAAGTCAGCCAACAAGCTCTGCGCTGGAATCATGCTTCGTCTCAGAATGTACCCTGTGTCGAAATCATGCTTCTCCTCGGAGTATCTGCCTTCCCTGTCGGAACTATGCTTTGCCCGGGAATCAACATATACATCAAAATTATGCTTCGGTCAGAATGTCTGCCGCCCGTCGGAATTATGCTCTGACCCCTTTGGAATCATGCTCTACTCATCGGAATCATGCTCCGATCCCTGGAATCATACTCCGCTCATCGGAATCATGCTCCGATCCCTGGAATCATTCTCCGCTCTTCGGAATTGTGCTCCGATCCTGGAATTATGCTCCGCAAATCGGAATGATGCTCCGATCCCTGGGAATCATGCTCCCCGAAGGATGCTCCGCCCCCGGAATGATGTTCCACCTCGAAGTCCAGCTTCAAGATCCATCAATTTCATGCACACAACTCGTATGCGTGGTGTGCATTCATTGATGGGGGGCACTTTGTTGGGGTTAAAATTTGCACCCCGGTTGACCAAGTCAAAGTCAAGGTCAACCCGAAACCAAGTGGGCCCAAGCCCAGATCAAGTGGGCCCATGCCCAGGTCGAGTCCGAACATGAAGCGGCCGGCCCTCCTCCATGCCAAAATAAAAATCATGTAATAAATAATTTTGATGTAATTTTTTTTATTCATGCATGTAAGCAAAATGGACATAAAGCCAAATTTTTGTAAAGCCCATGGATTATGTGCAAAAAGAAATGGCACATGAGGCATGGGATTGGCGAAATGCCATTTTTGTAAAGCTCAAGGGGCTATATGTAAAGTGTATAGCCTATAAAAGCAAAGATAATGAAAATATCTCAACAACTTTTTCTCTCTCCAAAAAATAATCAAGATATGTGATCTTCTCCTTCCTCAAGGTTCTAAAACCTTCTTCTTTCTTTTGAATTAAATCAAGAGTTTTACTTTTTCTTTTCAGAAACTAAATAGTTTTTCACCACAAAACCCACAAATGGGAGCTTGGATCTTCCATCAGATTTTAAAAAGGAGAGATTTTTAAAATCTTACCCCTCTTATTATCCAAGAGCCGGCCAACAAAGGAGGAAAAAGGAGACCCATCTCTAAAGACCCCACTTTGGGGAAGATCCAGGGCTCAAGGGGAGAAGCCCCTTCGTTGGCTTCAAAATATCCTAGGTGTTTAACTCCTCATATATATATATATATATATATATATATATATATATATATATATATATATATATAGACACACACACACACACAAATAATAAGTATTTTTTCTGGGAGTACAACTCCCATTGCAGGGACCAAATCCCTTTTGCCACCCAAGCGCCCAAAGCGCGAGCGCCCGAGCGCCCAAGGCGCTGACGCTCGAGCGCCCACGTGCCTAGCACGTGAGGCGCTAGCGCCCAAAGAGCTAGCGCCCGAGTGCCTAAAGTGCGAGCGCCCAAAGCGCGAGCACCCGAGCGCCCAAGGCGCTGACACTCAAGCGCCCACGTGCCTAGCACGTGAGGCGCTAGCGCCCGAGCGCCTAAAGCGCGAGCGCCCAAAGCGCTGGCGCTCGAGCGCCCACGTGCCCGGCACATGGGGCGCTGGCGCTCGAGCGCCCACGTGCCCGGCACGTGGGGCGCTGGCGCTCGAGCGCCCGAGCGCCCACGTGCCCGGTACGTGGGGCGCTAGTGCCCAAAGAGCTAGCACCCTGGCACCCAAGGCGTTAGCACCCTAGCACCCAAGGCGATAGCACCAACGCCCGAGCGCCAGTGCCCGAGCGCCCACGTGCCCAGCACGTGGGGCGCTAGCGCCCAATGCGCTAGCGCCCTGGCGCCCGAGCGCCCACGTACCCGGCACGTGGGGCGCTAGTGCCCAAAGCGCTAGCACCCTGGCGCCCAAGGCAATAGCGCCAGCGCCCAAGCGCCCACGTGCCGCGCATGTGAGGCGTTGGCGCTTTTTCCCCACGCATCCTTTTGATGCCCTTTCCCTCTATTACATGTGTGTGTATGTGTATATATATATATATATATACATACATACACACACACACACATACTCTATAACACTGTCCCCCGTTAGAAAAAATTTCTAACGGGGCGCTGCCCCGTACCCTGTAAGGGGGCTGCTATCCCTCTTGAACCCCAACCCGCTATCTGGGTAGCGGGACCCCCGTAAAAACTCTGCGGGGCCCCCGATGTATCCAAAACCCCTTTCAGAACACAATACACGTACACTGCACATTGAGTTCGCATGACCTGTTTGACCCATCAATCGGATGTTCTCTCGTTCCAAAGGCGAAGGATAATTAACGGCAGCTTAGTCCACGGCTGCTGGAGATTTGGATCCCCACAATCAATAAACCCCAGCCTACCCTAGGCAGGGGAAATCTGTAATGTACCTGAAAAGCGTGCGCATTCCCATCTCAATGGGGTGATGAAAAACACCCTACAACGCTGAGTGTTTTCTTCTCTCTCTCTTCAGGTAGCAACCATGTCACGCCTTAATCAAGATAATAATATGGATGTATTGACCGAACCCACTTATTATACTGTGCCGTGGAATGTTGGTCCCGCTCCAACTTATAATTGTTTGAAGACCGAGCAGAAAATAGGGGATTACCAGGATTCCTGTGCCACCCAAACGAAAAAAGTGCATGCTGATGCATCTTCTTCGGGTGTTTTCGTTACAAAGAACTGTTTCTCAGTATTCTCTACCACCTGGGTATGAGGTACCGGATCAGGATCCCACATATGTAATCTGTTGCATGGGCTACAGATAGGTAGAGAACTGGGAATGGGTGATAAGTTTCAAGAGTTGGAAATGGTGCAATTGTTGTAGCCAAAGTCGTTGGCAGTTATCAACCTGTATTACCAAACATTGATTCTGAACGAATATTATTAGATACCGAAACTGATATGCAACATTATATCAGTCTCTTTATTTACTAAAGAAGGATATAATTTTGTAATGTTGGATAATATTTTGAACATTTTCTATATCAAGAGTTGATTGGTTTAGGCATGTTATCTAAAATCATATACGTTCTAAATCAAACCACAGTTCTTAACATACACAACACACATAAGAGGGAAAGTTCAGAAATGAATGAAATCCTTCTTGAGGCATTGTAGACTAGGTCATATCAATGCGACCCGACTAGCTAAATTACATTAAGATGCATATTTAAATCAGTTTAAATTTACATCTTATGAAACTTGCCAGTCATGTCACAAAGATAAAATGACCATAGCTCCGTTTACTGGAAACAGAGAAAGAGTTAGTGAACTCTTGGGATTGATACATGATGATGTATGTAAGTCCCCTGTCTACACATGTCAGGACCGGTTCTTTGTACTTCATTACATTCAGTGACGATCTCTCAAGATTCGGACATATGTTTCTGTTGAAACACAAGTCAGAAGCTTTTGAGAAATTCAAAGAATATAAGTTAGAAGTAGAGAACCAAAAAGGGTATAAGTATTATGTCCCTCGATGTAATCAGGGAGGAGAATACTTAAGCACGGAATTCCTGGACTATTCTAAAGGAGAATGAGATTCTCTCTCAGCATTACTCTCCCGTATACACCACAGCACAACGGTGTATCGGGACGGAGCAGCGCTCTATGATGAGTACTATTGATTTGCCTATTTCCTTTTTGGGGTTATGCACTTGAGAAGCTGCATGCCTATTTAATTGGGTTCCAACCAAATCAGGTGCCTACCACTCCATATGCGATAAGAACCCATATCTTAAGTAAGTTAAGATTTGGGGTTGTCCGGCCTATGTCTAAAAGCTAAATTCGGACAAACTTGAGGCAATGTCAGTTATGTGGAAGTTTGTTGGATATCCTAAGCATTCGCGAGGGAATATCTTCTACCACACCGAGGAACAAAAGGTGTTTTATTTCTCAGCATGCCACCTTTTTAGAAAAGGAATTTATTTTGGAAATAAATTTGTGGTCATGAGGTAGAACTGGAAGTAGTTCCAGCTATACGTTCCAGCTATACAAACTACAGCTGATGATTTGGCTGAACCGGAGGATTCAATAGTTCCTGACGGACCTCAGCCTCTCCGCTGATCTGGTAGGGTTCCTCATCCGCCTGAGAAATACTTCGGTTTTCTCAATGACAGAGGGAGTGAGGATTGCATCATGAGATGATGACCCAACTAGTTTCGAGCAGGCCATCAAGAGTGGGGACTCTGTAAGAATGGCTGGATGCTAAGCGATCTGAGATGGAATCCATATACACCAACAAAGTATGGACTTTGGTTGCTTTATCTGAAGGGTTAAATCCCCATCAGGAGCAAGTATATCTTGAGAAGATTACTTGGTGTAGATGGAAAAGTTGAGACTTTCAAAGCTAGAATTATTGTAAAAGGTTCTCGTCATCGATCAGTTGTGGTTTATGATGAAACATTTTCTCCAGTAGCTATACTTAAGTCCATCCGGATCCTACTTGCCATTGCTATATACCATGACTACGATATCTGGCGGTTGGGTGTCATGACTGCTTTTCTAGATAGTGATTTAGAAGAGTGCGTCTATAAGTATACAGCCAGAAGGCTTCCTAGACAGTGGGAGCAGCGGAAACATGTGAAAGTTGCTTTACGGGTTAAAGCAGACATCGTGGAGTTGGAACATCTGTTTTGATGTGATAGTCAAAGCGTTTGACTTCATCAAAATGGTAGATGAACCTTGTATATACAAAAGGGTAGTAGAGAGTATGGTGGTTTTCCTCGTATTGTACGTGGATGACATACTCTTGATAGGGAAGGTGTTTCCTATGCTACGCTCGGTCAATCTCCTCTTATCATAAGGATTCTCCATAAGGGATCAAGGTGATAGCTCATAAATCCTGGGTTCTGGATCTATGAGATAGATCTAAATAGATGTTAGGATTCTCACTAGGTGTAGTGAGATGGTATCAATCGATCATGGGGAGAATCACTGGATGGCTTCCAGGGTGGTAAGGACAGTCGACAGGCATTGTCTTTACCCTTAGTAGAGGGACGGTATGTTGGAAGAGTTCCAAGCTAGATTCCGTGGCAAACTAGATGATTAAGGCTGGATACATCGCCACCAACGATGCTACCAAAGAGGCGGTGTATATAAGTTCCTGAGATGAACTCCATTCCTACCATTGTGTGACAATGGAGTTATGGCTTATGCTTAGGAACTCCCGTCCCATCAGCTATCCAGACAATTCTAAGGCAATATCACCTGATCATGGAGATGGTTGATCTCCAAGTAGATCGAGGTTAGGAGAGTAGACTCAGAGGACAACACGGCATACCCACTCACAAAGGCCTTTTCCCAAGAGAGACTTTTATAGGATGGTTGAGTATGGGATATTACAACCACTGCTATATGATGCCCCTAGTGCAAGTGGGAGATTGCTAGTTATATGTATGTCCTAGAGGCCATTATTGTACAGATGATGTATATTATAGTGGATGCTTGGATATACATAGGGAGGACTTTCTTGCTCGACATGATAGTATGCTATCTGGTTACTCTTTATCTTAACATGTACACTGATTGTCTTTCTGTTACATGTTGGTAAAGCCCTTAGGATGTGTACTTGACTACCTGGATTATGATGCGGATCATACTAATGGGACAAAGGTAGTCCGTGAGTACATCCTTTAATGTTCCTAGTCGTGACAGGGCATCGATATACCAGAATTGACTAGCGTATAGCTTCTCGACCCATGTAGATGGGCGATGGATGATCTCATATCCATTGGTGTTTGACATCAGAGATGGTATACGGGTGCTCAGTGGAGACTGGGTACACTGGACGGACTCACCGAGAACTCCCAGATGGTATTATACCTCACGTCAGATGGCGGTTCTCTGGTGACACTGGTACAGGGTAGTCTGTCGACCCGAGATCGTCATAGAGTCTTGTGTGATTCCCACTATGCTTTGATTTCCACCATACCACGGTCAAGAGATCGTGAAAAAGGTGGTTTTTGGGTACATTCACGAGTCACATGGAGGCAATGAGCGATATGAGGGGATTCGTCTCTCCCGGTATAGGGAGTTGATATTGCTATGTGATCGATTGGCTATAACAGGAAGTCCCTGGCCAGGGCTGATTCTGAGATATACTGGTAAGTGTTATCAGTAGTTTCTCGACCCGTTATGAGCCTCACATCGGCATGACTTATCGAGTTATTGGGGTCTGACGTTTACCACCCCTAGACGGGATATGCGACATATCTGACGAAGAGACCGAACTGTACGATAGTGTTACTGATTGGATTCGCAGGAATATGAGCAGGCTTGCTTGTTGATCTTTTGATCGCTCAATACCCGGGTGGCCGTTAAGTTTAGCAGACCGCTTGCGGCTTGTGGGTGTTTGATATGATCATCACCTACTGCCGGCGTATTAAAGAGTCTTTAGAGTCCTACACAGAGGTTTCCTGGTTCGTGCGAAATGAAGTAGGAGAACATATGCGATATATGCAGGACCGAGATTAATGCGCGTATGTGATACCGCATTCTATTCTCACGATATGTGACATAGTTCGGTTATATGAGATATAGCTGGATTATCGGATCAAGTGTTGATTCGATAAATTGTTACATTAGATATTAGTCGGTTATATGTGATATAGCCGGATTATTAAATCAAGTGTTGATTTGATAATTTAATTTATAATTATATATTTGATATATTAACATACATTAACTAATATTTGCTCAATTATGATTTATCTTTTCTCACTCTGTGTGCGCATAAAGTATATATATGATATATATTTTTGTACATGATTTTTGTGTCATGCTTGATGCCACATGTGACATGGGTGTATGAGACTCACACTAAGCTTATGATAATGTATGGTTTTATTTATCTAAAGTTAATCAAAATTAGTTAGTAATTAGTCACATGGTTGAAGCTTGTAGAAGCTTGTGGAACCATTGACCAAGTCCACTAATTTTGTTTTACTTGTAGATATTTATTAACCTAACCATTATTGTTAGCCATGGTTTAATCTCTACATGAGTTAGTGTATGACACTAACTCACCAATGGTTGCTATTCTCACCTCATGAGTCCATTCTCTTCTTCTTCACTTGATCATCTTCTTCTTCATTGAGAAAGCTCTCTAGCTTTTGAAATGGTGAGAAAATATTGTGAGAAAATTAAATCTAAAGTGAGTCCATTTCCTACTTCATCATCCTCTACTATTAGCCATTTAGTTTAGGGTGTTTGTTTCACTAATCTACCATTAGTGAAGAGGTAGCATGAGCTTGAGTCTCCTCGACGTAGATCATCTTCGGCCTCGAAGACTTCGTGCAAGCTTGTTCATTTCTTCAAGAGAACCCTTTCTAGAGTTCGGGTGTTCATGATTTGCAGCGAAGGGACTACTATACGGAGCACTAGAAGTGAAGGACCGGTCTACAAAGGTTGTATTCCTCATTCACTTAGATGTAAAGTTGTTTACATATCGTTTCGTCGGATTTTCTAGTAAAGATTCTAGGGTTAATGTTAGCTAGAATGGCAAATTTTTGAAATTGGCATGGACGATGTCTCCCGAAACCTTGCTGCCGTGCTAGGGAACCCTGCAGATGGAGCCGCTTCCACGATTGAGGTGGTCCCATCGACGAGACATGCTCGACGTCGCCTCTGGCACCGGGTGAGAAGAGTTGGGGGCAACTCCCCCTCTGGACTTATTCCACTAGCTCTAACGGTGGAAGTTGACGCTGCTGTTCCAACTAGGAACAGCTTTGAACCGCTTAGCAGGGCGCGGAGGAACTCCCCAACTACAGTGCCAAAGAAATCTCCCCCACTGACTGAAACTATGAAGCATGCGAAACCGGAGTAGCCCCCTTAATGGCTGTCCTCCAAAATCCACAGAGTCTGGCAGAAAGTCCACGATTCCGTGATCAATAAAGACTATTCTCACCGACTGAAGAAAATAAAGGCTCGGCAAGAGAAAAATTATCCCTCCACCATATAGCGAGGGACATCCTCCATGCAGGCGTCGGTCACAATGGCTCATTCGACTTCGACTTCTCACAAAAAGAGAAGGCCGAAGAACCTCCCAGTTCCGGCGGCAATTCCCAAAAGTGAGGGATCCAAACGCCCTAAGTCTGGGGGCATGATCGTGCACACAGTGTACATGGCTTCCAGAAAAGAGGAGAGCCGCGCTTTCATGAGTTATCGGCCGCAAACTCGGTAGTTGACGAAAGCTCAGGAACAACAACAAAAGCTCCATGAGATGCTGACGAAAATGGCAGCACTCACCAAGCAGAAAGAAAGCTTGGAAACGGCGTCCGAACAGTGCCAGGAACAGGAGACCGATACGGAGTTCTTACGAAGGGTGCTGGAAAGAAAAGATAAGGAGGCCGCGGAACAAGCTACTAATATGAAGCAGATGGCATTTCTGTTCCAGGATATGGTTGAAATGATGATCCAGCCAGAATCTCCAGCTGAAGACCCGCCAATAATTATCGAAGACGATATAGGGAAAACATCAAACCCTCTTCCGGCCTTATCGACGGCCCGGGAGGAGACGATCTCCAAGGCCGCCCTCGACGATTACATAGCTCAGTAAATACGAGTACATTAGACAAGCGAAGCGGCTGGCCAAGTCGTCAAGACCGGGTAACCGTACCCAGGCTGGTATGATCAAATCAAGTACCCGCCAGAATATACGATTCCAAAGTTCTATATGTATAAAGGGACAGGTAACCCTCATCAACACGTCGCCCAGTTCAGAGCTTTATGCGGAAACACTAGAGGTGACGATAAACTGCTACTTCGCCAATTCGTTGGCAGCTTGTCAGAAACGGCGTTTGAATGGTATTCAGAGCTCCCAAACGACTCCGTCAAAAAATTCACAGAAATGGAGCTGCTATTCACGCAACGGTTTGCCAGCACAAGCGAGCGCACCCCGATCACGGCATTAATCAATGCCCACGTGAATCCAGGAGAGACCTGGGTTCAATATGCAATTCGATGGCGGAACCTATTGTCGAAATGCGAACAATGCATTAAAGAAGCTCCAGCTGTGGGCATGTTCATAGGGACCCTCGATCCCCAGGCAACCATATCCCAGTTTATGATGTTCTTCAAGCCAACCACCTTCCAGGCTTTGATTGACAAGCTGGCCCAAATGGACCAGATGGGCCACGGGCCGTCCTCTTCAAAAATGGAACCTCGGAATTCAAAGGGAAAAGGAAAAGCGGCCTTCGTTGCCAATACTCAACAACAGCCGAGTGATCCACAACCGGTGGCTCGCCAAAACAACGCGCACCCGTACCAATCCCTGGAAGATAAGCTAGGACGTGCTTATTCGTTTCTCGTGATAAAACGAGAAGATTGTTCGAACTGGCAGTGCACAATAAACTCATCACTATGTCGGACCCGAAACGTCCACAACAACCCGGTGACGCCAACAACCCTAACTACTACGTCTATCACAGAATGGTAAGCCACCCAATTGAAGATTGCTATGTCTTCAAAAATTAGATTGAAGACCAATATCAATGGGGGAAATTTTCGCTTTCTGAGAACTGGAGGGTGAACCCGCCACAGAGGCACGCTCCTAAAAAAGTGAATGCACCGACAGCATCTTGCTCGTTTGTGGAAGAAGCTCCTTGGGAAGTGGTCCTTTCAGCTAAAACCAAAAGAATGCTGAAGGAACTTCAAGCATGTCCGGCGATCAGGTGGAAAATCCCGCTGGAGCCCGAGATCATTGAGGGGATGCTGAAACCATGTTCCGCACTGAAAACAGTTGAAAAGGGGCAAAACCCCCAGGTCAAGCCTTCACAGTCTTCGAAGAAGATCAAGAAGCCCGTGCAGCCTAACGACAAGCGCACAGACCTGCAAAAATACATCGATGCGCTAGAAGAATACAACCAGATGGCGCGGACCCCAGTCACTATTTCTCAATCATATACTCGAGAATGGAAATAGTGACGATGATGAGGAATATGCCTCATCAGGAGGAACCCAAGACTATGTAGCAAGCTGCCACATGGTTTCTCATTCATCGTTAAATGAAGAAGAAACTCCCTCGGCGTCGGGAAGCAACGCAGAGGAACTGGGGGCAGGATCGACGCTAAAATCTCCAGAACTGCCAGAAGACCTAATTGACAGCTGCTAAATGAAGCCCTTCAAAAGAGCAGAGCTGACCGAGAACGTGAAACGACAATATATGAAAAGACCAAGCGTCGACATCAGGCTGAAGAAGATGCGGTAAGGATGAGTCGTAAAGTACTCCACCCAAGCCAGAGCACACCTGCTACAAACAAGGGCAAGATCAAAGCAGAGAAACGGTTCGCCAAATCCTTGTCAATGGGAATGAAGCTACCCCCTCTCATGGAGAACACTCCCGGGAGTACGTGCCTCGAAGAAGTTGATGTCCATATGAACTACTGCTTATACCATCGGAAGGTCACACACCCTACCGAAGAGTGCAATGCCTTCAAGAAGTGGTGGCAAGGGTACATTGATCACCGGCAACACTTCAAGCGAATGAAGCGCAAAGCTCGTCGACAACAAAGCGCGACAGATGAGCATGAAAGGACGGCTGGCAGCTGTCATATGGTTGATAATGGTTTAGCAAAAGGAAAATATCAAGTTCTTACATTTGGGAGTGATTCTGACGAAGAAATAACCCTCGGCCCTCTCTTCAAAGAATCCACCTCCGGAATGGAAGAAAAGAGAAGAACTGCGAGAACATTCAGCTGTGTAACCGTACATTGTTTGAAAAGAATCTCAGGACTACAAACAAAGGTTCAAGCAAAAGAGACAAGGGGAAGGAAAGTGTCCCTGAGGAAATTGCCCTCGATGATAGAGTCGTCAAAGAGCTTGCAACCAAGGACCCGCTTAAGAAAAACAAGGTGGATTACAATGTCCTGGCACATCTGAGAAAGATACCCTCAACTGAGCATACTGGATGTTCTTCTCCTGTCCAAAGAGGCACGAGATTCTCTGATCAAGGCACTGTAAGTGCCTGATCAGCTTTAAGCTTTTCTTGTAGAAGAAAAGATGAAGGATGAGATGGTGGACAGCTGACATCATATTCGGCGATGAAGATCTCCTCCTTGAAACGTGCGAGCAAAATCTTCCTCTATATGTCACCGAGTACTGCCGCGACATTAAGATAGGCAAGATCCTGGTTGATAACGGGTCCTCCGTCAACCTTCTTAATGTAAATGTGCTGAAGGAGATCTGCATGAACGCTCGGCACCTAGCTCGGGACAAAATTACCATCTCCGGGTTCGACTCGCAGCCATCACGGATGTTCGGGTCCGTAATATTGATGTTACGCTTTGGGCTACTCATTACTGACATCAAATTTCATATCATTGATTCCAAGACTTTCTACAACGCCCTGCTCGGCCGACCTTGGTTACACGAGTACAGTATCATCCCTTCTACACAACATCAGTGTATGAAGTATTTCAGAGATGGTCTTGAGTACACCGTCACCAGGGAGATAAATTCATTCTCCGTAACTGAAGTCCGAAAATATGAAGACGCAAAGTACTTTCTACCAGACTTCAAAGCCACGGAAAGATGTCATAAGCCGGAAAATAAACAAAAAGCCGCTACCACTATACCAGTCTTTGGGAGTTACACTGATGAAGACGGAGGAATAGTCTACTCAGGACAACCTCAAGACAACAAGCCCGAGCCATTAAATCCTGTTCTGGTCTTTGGCAGTGACTCTGAGGACGAGGTCAACGCCGTGTTCTCCACTCGCCCATCAGCACATAACATTGCTGGAGCCGATCAGAGTTTGCAAATTACCATAGTTCGGCCATGAAATTATAAAGAACTTGATGCGCTTTATACATAAAACGTACAAGAGCTGCAAACTTTCTACGTCCCTCACAGGCGAAGAGGTGAAAAGGCGATCCTTTTTTATCAATCTACGGAGACCAAAATGGAAAAAGAAGTTTGGCATGGCGCCGATTTTGCACTTGGCAGGATTCAACCAATCCGTTTGCCCAGATATTATGTAGAGGGATTGAAAAGACTATTAATATGCCAAGCCGTACACTTCAAACAAACCGCTCGACAAGCACAGTTCTATAATAAAATCTGGGACGTCCCCTGGCTCGGTGAAAGATTTCCAACGGGAAGATGGAGATGATTGGGCTCGGATGTGTTCAGTCAAATAAACGGGAGCGATTCCACAATTGCCACGTCATAAATGGTCTCGGTAAAGCAGGGAACGTTTTTCCAAATGGTCATAACATTGAACCAAAACGAGATCCTGGCTTAAGGACGTCAAGTCCGTCGTTCGAAGAGCAGGTTGCTATGCTAATAAGGGAAACAGGTCAAAAGGTTCGGGATGACCACAGCCATGAAATGGTCATTTACGAGAAAGCTAGGACGCAGCATCTTACTCAGCTATCTACGGATAGAGAAGACTACGATGCCCTTCACCCTCAGCCCGTTGTACGCTCTCGTGGCAAGGAAAAAGCCCGACACAGAGGCAACAACAAGGTGAAGAATAAGAATGATGCTCGAAAATAGCGAAGCGGATCCAAGAAGCCACGCGATCAAGAAAAAGTCTGCTGGAAGAAGATGGTGGGGAAAACTCTTTCCCTCAAGACAAGACAAGGAAAATATTCAACCTTGTCATGAAATATCAAATGATGACGCTTCCGGAGCCTCGGTATCCCGAATAGATAAACGAGGTCCATCATCCGGATTATTGCTCCTGTCACCGAACAATAGGACATCCTCTTGAAGACTGCTTCACCTTCAAAAACTAGGTAGAAGATGGTACCAACAAAGCAAATTTGCTTTGTCCGACGGCTGGAGGGTAACCCCACCACAAAAGCATGAGCCAAAAGCAACCTATATAGCGAGAGTAGAACCAGATCAACATCAGTCTTGGAAACGAACTCGTACCTGCCACATAATAACATTCTCAAAAGAGGGGGAGTACAAGAATATGGACGACCTCTCCCAGTGCTTCGAAAATGAGGACGGGGAGGAAATGAGCTCAGAGTTTCCACCGGCGCCAAAAGAACTGGAAGATGGGATACACACCACGGCGAATAACTTAAGAAAAATTGACTTAGGGACGGAGAACGATCCAATGCCAACGTTCGTCAGTGAGATGCTATCTAAAAAACAGGTGGTCACACTGAAGGACGTGCTTATGCAATATAAAGACTGCTTTGCATGGAACTATTTTGAGATTCCGGGACTAAATCCAGAAATTGCGGTACATAAACTTGCTATATCGCCGGACGTTAAGCCAGCCAAGCAAGCGCCAAGGAGAATGTGGCTCGAACTCGAGATGAACATCAATGCTGAAGTCAAGAATCTAATCGACTCCGGCTTCATCCAAGAAGTTCAATATCCCGACTGGATTAGAAACATTGTTCCAGTGATGAAGAAAAACGGGACAGTGCGCATCTCCGTGGATTTTCGGGACCTCAACAAGGCTTGCCCGAAGGATGACTTCCCAGTACCCATTACCGAGCTGATGATCGATAACACGTCTACCCATGAGGTCTTCTCCTTCATGGACGGATCTTCAGGGTATAATCAAAAAAAAATGCATCCTGAAGACCAAAAGCACACTGCCTTCCGGACACTGCTAGGCATATTCTACTATAAGGTGATACCCTTCGATTTATAGAACGCAGGCGCTACCTACCAGAGGGCTATGATGAAGATCTTCGATGACCTTATACATGATATTGTCGAATGTCATGTCGACGACCATATGGTGAAAAGCAAATCATATGAGGAGCATTGGGAGAATCTAAAAATAGTATTCCAGCGTCTTCAGAAATACAATCTAAAGATGAATCCTCTGAAATGTGCATTTGGAGTCTCCTCAGGAAAATTCCTAGGATTCGTCATGCGATACCGAGGCATCGAAATAGACACATAAAAGATCAAGGCGATTATGGAAATGCCCATGCCAAGAACTCTAAAACAACTGCGGTCTTTCCATGGAAAGCTAGCGTATATCCGATAATTCATAGCTAAGCTCTCCGGAAAATACCGCCCCTACAGCTATCTAATGAAGAAGGGGATCCCGTTCGTTTGGGATCATAAATGCCAAAGTACACTGGACAAAATCAAGCAATATCTGCAGAACCCAACGGTAGTGACCGCTCCGGTTAAGGGAAAGCCCCTTATCCTGTACACAACAACCCTTGAAGTTTCTTTAGACGCGATATGGGCACAAGAGAACGACCAGGAGAAGGAGAGAGCTCTCTACTATTTGAGTCGAGTTCTCCTGGGGGAAGAAAACAACTACTCCCCTATCGAAAAGCATTGTCTGGCACTGATCTTCGCGATAACGAAACTTCGACATTATGCATTGGCACATGTGGTCCATCTCATATCAAAAGTGGATCCTCTCAAATATTTGATATCAAGATCCATACTAACGGGAAGGCTGGCTAAATGGGCCCTCCTCTTGATGGAGTTCTCGATAACGTATCGACCCCTCAAGGCAGTGAAAGGCCAGGCCATCGCCGAATTTCTCGCTGAGCATCCAATACCAGCCGATTCTCCCTTAAATTGCGAATTTCTAGACGAAAACGCGTTCCATACAATTGAAGGAAGGAAGGTAGGAAATAATGTCCAATGGGAACTATACTTCGACCGAGCATCTTCTTTGAAGAAATGAAAGCAAAGCACCCCCGTAATCAAAGCTGGGGTGGGCTTTATCTTCGTGAGACCGCAAGGAGGGATAATAAGTTTCGCCCTTTCCTTAACAGAGCCAAGGACAAACAATGAGGTTGAGTAAGAAGCTATGATAGTGGGTCTTGAGATTGTTGTCGACATGGGAATCGAAAAACTCCTCATATATAGAGACTCCCAGCTAGTCGTTAGCCAAGTAAATGACGACTATCAGATGTGTAAACCGGAGTTGGTAAAATATGACCAAAGAGTGTAGCAACTTCTGACTCAAATTTTCTCCTACATCCTGAAAAGCATACCGTGTGCAGAAAATAGCAAGACAGATGCATTGGCCAAGCTCGCTAAAGAACCGGCCAACGAAAACCTCGATGACGTAAGGATCATTGTGCAAAGCCGCTGGATTCTCGCGCTAGCAGAAATATCTCCGGAGTCGTCTGAAAGAAGGGAAGCGACCAAACAAGCAGCCTACCAATTAGAGGATGAAGAAAAGGCTAAGGATTGGAGAGAGGTCTTTATAGACTACTTCAAATCCCATCGAAGGCCTGAAAACGCTTCGTCAAGACATCAGCTCATGAAGCGAGCCCTGTCTTTCGCCTTCGTCAATGATACTCTATATAAGAGATCATTCAACTTTCTATGGCTGCAATGCCTGGGACCAGGAGAAGAAAGAAATGTCATCCAAGAAACTCACGACAGACTTTGCGGGTCTCATCAAGCCGGACCAAAGATGAAGCTGAAGATCAAAAGAATGGGTTACTACTGGCCCATAATGATTCAGGACTGCCTCGAATATGTGAAGCAGTGTCACTCATGCCAAATTCACGGGGACTTCATCCACCAGCATCCAAATCCGCTCCACCCAACGGTATCCAGCTAGCCGTTCAAAATGTGGGGAACCGACATAATTGGTCCTATTGAACCAGCATCATCCAAAGGACACCGGTTCATACTGGCAACAACTGACTAATTTTCTAAGTGGGTAGAAGCAGTACCGCTGAGAAAAGTGAAGACGGAGAACATCTTCCATTTCTTCAAGACACATGTCATCTACCAGTTTGGCACTCCGCGACGAATAATCTCGGATAACGGGCCAGTTTACACGAGTCATAAAATCATTCGCTTTGCGGAGCAGAATTATATAGATTAGAGATACTCTTCAGTCTATAATCCCGAGCTAACGGTTTGGCTGAGGTTTTCAACGAGAATCTGACAAAGATCATAAAGAAAATGGTGTCTAGAAGCAAAAAGGACCGGCACGAAAGGCTGCACGAAGCTCTCTGGGCGTACCGAAAAACATTCAAAACAGCCATGAATACGGCCCCATACACGTTGGTATTCGGCACTGAAGCAGTCCTTCCTTTGGAAATAGAACTCCCCTCCCTACGAGTGGCAGTTCAATACGAGCTAACGGATGAGGAAAATGCCCATCTTCGACTTGAGGAGCTCGACGCCTTCGATGAAACTCGCCTCATGGCGCAGCAAAACCTAGAAGCTTATAAAGCAAGGATGACACGCTCATACGAAAGATTGACTAGACTAAGAACATACCGCCAAAGCGAACTTGTTCTAGTCGTCAAAAGACCTATGATCCCTAATCATGCAAAACGGGGGAAATTCGAGCCGAACTATGAAGGCCCGTACATCATAGACAAGGTCTACCAAGGTGGGGCCCATTTGCTCATGGATATACATGGCGAAAGACCTTTTCGGCCAATTAACGGCCAGTTCCTCAAGAAATACCACGCTAGACGAGTCACGACTTAGATCAATGACAGATGACGACGCTCGTGTCCTCTCGCTATCTTCCTGAGTCAAAACTCTAGGTGGTATTCGAAAAAAACTTTGCCTCATATATGGCAACAACGGACCGAAACTGTCACGACCCGAAATGGCACGTGACTGGCACTTGGATCATATGAAGTCTATAGGACCCATCTAATTCAAGTAAGCCAAAAGCCCAGAAATATAAACCATTTTTAAAGAAAAGAGTGAAGGAAAACTTGTTTTAAAGCAAGTGGTTCTAACAAAATGAGGCATTAAACATTTTAAAAGCAACATCATATTTTTCCAAAAATTTCAGCAGAGTCTCCTTTATAAATACTGGCCCCCAAACGAGTACAACACATGAAATACATAATAATGAAAAAAGGCATCCCCAAGCGGGAGTTAGCTCTTCGCCAAATCGCGGAAACCACCATACAAGTAATATAATATACAACGCTGAAGGGCGAGGATCAAAAATTCAGAAGAAAACCAACATCCTCAAGAAAACCAGAGAAGAATTAAAATAATACAAGCACACGACTCTAAGGTCGAAAGAATATACAACTGGTCTTCTAGGTCTATCAAATATACAAGTCTGGTTGATGGAGTTACTAGATACAACTGAAATAAATACAAATACTACAGTGGCCACGATACAAGTGAACCCACCTACCAAAGCAATCACCCGGAAGGAAGTAGTGTGCCAGCAAGCCGCAACGAAACCTATACGGCCAAACCTGTAAGAAACTGTGGCACAACTGGGGTGAGTTGCCAACTCGTGAGTAGAAAACATCACCGAGAAGAAATAGCATATATGACTCTCTCATAGGTCATACAATAATATTCTCATAATATGTAACCTGAAGCATCTAATATGGAAAGGGTAAACATCTAAACATAAGTGTAATACCAAGTGCTCGTGTCAGTGCCTCAGGTAGCAACATATCATATATATGATGTATGAATGCATGAAAATAGAATACATCTTAAATGAGAAAGCTGTTTTCTTATCTCAGTGAGATTTCTGTATAGAAATCAAAATATCATCAATGAAATCAACAGAGAATCCGTGTCAAGCATCGACACAAAATATATATCCCAATATCTCAATATCTCGGGCTCCGGCAATCCGGACTAGCCCATATCATCAAATCTCAATATCTCGGGCTCTGCATGATCAGGATCGGCCCATAACTCTGAACAGTATCCTCTGGATATCCGTCAAGTCTCCATACAATCACTGGTCGGTAGTGCTCCCCTGCCGGGCTCAACGCCATCTGTGCGATCTTCTTTCCCCGAGGTACCGCACCGGGTCCACCATGTACCCGCAGACGGTGCATCCCCCTCCTCGAATCGGGTATGTGATATAGCTCAAGAACCGAGAAAACACATGGTGGACGCCATGCACATCATATCACGAGAAAACCATAAATTTCTATTTTTAGAAATGATAATGAGTTTATAAATCCTTGCGGTTTCTCCAAATCCAGAAATCTCATAGAAAATCCGAATCCCATAATCAAGAATCAATAAACAGGGAATGCCGGCATAAAGCCCCATAATATTGCACGACAAATGAATATACACATGCATCGGTATTTAAGTAAAGAATGAAATATCTAAACTAGCTTAGAAATCGTATATTGGAACTATCAGCTAGCAGTTATATCCATGAATTAATATACTCTAAAGTGTACATGACATAGCAATTAACGATGATGACGTGTGTGAGCTAGCAAGCAAGTATTCGAAGACTTACGCATCATCGGTAATGGTACTGGTGTCTTAACAATCGATATCATAATAGTTAAGGAAACACGTATAAACATACAATGCAATGAGAACATGAATAGTAAACACAACATTGAAGAATATACATTTTTAAATATACGAGTCATACAGTGTAGACATTTGAAATAGCATGAATCATGGATTTTAGAAAATAGAATCTACGGTGTTTTTAAGAAAAGGCACATCCTTTGAAAAATCCGTAGTATCTCTCGGCCTGTCTTTAAAATACTCACAATTCGTTAATTTTGGAAATAAGTATGACTCGAGTCCAGTCTAACATCTACCTAGTAAACTACAGGACGATGCTAAGAGACTAAACGAAAGGGTAAGGAAATCCACCTAAGTCCGATTCGATATATCTAGTAGTCGGTGATCCCGCCTCAATAGCGTCACGTACGATAAAATATATAATGCGACATACTAGAGTCAAGAGTGCGGATCATTCATCATATTTATATCTCGTACGGTAAAATCCATTGTACGAAATCCCAAAATCGGGGTACGGGTCAATTATCACATTTACCTCATTATTCATATGGTATTGCTATCATAACATCATGAAGTAGGGGTACTGATATAAAGTTTAGTACATTCCAATACCATCATCATATATCCGCGGGTGTATGAAAACACACCGCCCATCGATCCGCTATAATATCATGTCGTATCTTATAACACGACCCAAATCACATAACCGATCTCACGGCATCATGCCCAATTATATCGACTCTCCTCCGAGTATAATATACTATCCTCATCACCCGTGTATACGTACACGCATATGTGTGTGTGTATCAACACATCCACACACACACACATATATATATACATATATCATATACACAAAAAAAATATCACGTGTGTGCATGTGTGTGTGTACCTTACTCTAGGGTTCGCGACTGAGAAACTAACTAAAATCAGTTTCTTTCAATTATACTAAAACCAACCCATGTCACCTAAAATCTTTTTTTCTAAGTATAGAAATTTCGCAAATACGCATATGTATATATAATATATTTCATGACGTGGCATATCCTACGAAATTACGGGGGTGCTATACGCCATCCACCCAACTTCCCCCGTAGATATATATATCTACTCACCGGACGCCTCGGCTAATCTGATCCGATTCTAGCTCTGCCATCTCCGCGCCACATCCGACGCCTCTGCATCCGATCTTAGAAACGTACACAAGTAAAAAGAGAATAAATATATAATTAGTCGCGGACACAACCAATACAAGTCAACCACGCGCACTAATTAAACGCACATACACTTGGTGCCCGAAACGCGCCGTGACAACGCCACAAATCACTACTAGGGTCGCAATACGTGAAAACCACTAATCCTAGTATCCACTCGTACCAATTTGCACACTCACAACACACTAATTATAATATGAAATAGATTGTAATTCGTCCAAACCTCAAACTCGAATAAACGCTATTTATTCCGAAAACCTAGTAAGCAACGATTACCCGTTTTAATACTAATCTAGATGTTTTAGCAATTTTAACGGCCACATAGCTCACTAAATATCTTAATTAGGTCACATAACCATTAACTAGATTTTAATATCACTTATTTTCATTAATCCCGAAATTCTAGTTTGCAAAATTATGTAATTAGGACAATTTAAATTTAACAAGTAACAATCTAGCAACTAGCTTAGATTTCACATGCCTTAATATGTTAAACTATATCTCACAACTATAATCAAATGATCAAAACCCCTAACTTGATCTAAACCCTAATCTTGAATTTCAAACTTACAATTAAAACCACTTAAAATACCTAATTAAGTTTATTAAAGTCGTGGACCAACAAATTAACTATGGGTTTAGGATTTATACCTCAAAGATTTTAGATTAAACATGCATCTTAGCCTCCCAAACTTGCTTCTTTTCACCAAGATCCATACGAGAGTAGCCAAGAAAAAATGGGTAAGGATTTGATTAGGGATTTGTGAGGTTTTATCTTGATTTTTGATGCAATTTTGTAAATATTTTTGTGGTGAAAGAGGGGAGAAACAAGGGGAGGGGGCTGCTGGAAAAGGGGGCTCGGCCACTTGGGGGGGGAGTGTGGGTGTGTTGTGAGGTCAAGAAAATTGCCCAAGTCAACAAAGCCTATACCTCTTTTATATAACCATACTTCTTCTTTATTCCTTTTTCTTTTTCTTTTTTCTTTTTGAAAGGAGAATGAAGTGTGGAATCGGGGATGTTGTGCTCGGCCAAGTGTGGCTGGAATTGTGAGTGGGTGTGTGGGTGTGGGGAGGGGGAATTTCCAAGTAAAGAAAACCGTAACTCAAATCAACATGCACCAAATCTCATTTGTTTATTATATTCTTTCAATTTAAACTTTTTCTTCAATTTCCTAGAACTCTCTTAACAATTCCATTTCATTACAAACACAACATGTTACATTTTAGTTTAATGTGTCATGATGCACAAAGCTTGTATTAACCCATTCCAATTCGTAATTTTCACTAATTAAATGTATTAGTGAAAGCTTATAATAATATTTAAATTAATTAATTACGAAAAATATTTAAGTAAACTAAAAATTTACAAGTGACCAATTAAAAATAAAATACTAGCAATTTCATAGCTAGAATAGTTATATTTAAGTTTATGTGGAAAAATAATTTTCCAGGTTTTTACGGAAAACACCAGTTATTTTATCGATAATCGGAAATTTCACCTAAACGATTTTCAAAACGTTACAGTCTTCCCCCTTAAAGAAATTCGGTCCCCGAATTTAAATTTAATCACCCCAAATACTAAAACATTTCAGCAAAGCGATCAAGTCGGCGGGGCTCCGAAATCTTAAATACTTAAGACACATCTTACCGCAATGCATGCGATGAAAAACGAGTATATAACTCACAATCAAAACTCCGTCAAGCATCACGCAATCATCGGAGTCAAGGTGAAAATACCAATGTCAAAATCCAATACGAAACCAACATGATATACGTCAAGACTATAACATGTACATAGTACGCGTCGTTGTAAACTTGTCAAAACATCTGAAAAGAATGCATGCCAAACCCTTTTTTTCATGTCGTTGTGCGATGCGCGTATCACGACACAAGTAGCGAACGTTTAGTGTAAGAAAATAACTATATATATATATATATATATATATATATATATCTTTTGTTTAACATACACATCCCGCCGTTTGAAAATAATTTAGAGGGGTTCCCTTTGTAAAGTGTTTCGTGTCATCTCGGACACATAGGAAAAGTATTGAGACTATAGCTCCTTTTTGGAAATCCCTTCGGTAATTATCGATGCATGCAAAAACATGTTCAGGCACTGTCTTCTGACTAGTCCTGCTCAGCTACTATACTAAATAGTAAATATCATAAAACATACTTTTCCAAAAGAAACCAATCACAAAATGCGTATAAGAATGCCACGTGCGTCTGGTGTGCACAGAAATCGAAATCAATGAATGTGCCATACAAGTGCACAGAAACAAAATCTAAGTGCAACGGGTGTGCACGAAAACAATTGTCAAGGGCAACGAGTGTACCTGACAACAATATCGGTTGTATATGATATGCACGAAGAATCCCAATTTAGTGCATCTGGTGTGCACCAAAATCACATCAAGCGCGCCCAGTATGCGCAAAAATCCAACTCAAGTGCACAAGGTGCACGAAAACAAATATCGAATATCACAATCGAAATCGACGGTATTCAACAAACCTCAATCCAAATCAGGTATACCGTGGTATATAATCTCACAACTACGTGCATCAGCGTGCACAAAATCAAATCCAAGTACTAAAAGTGCATGAAAACTACACCGAAGGTGCGAGTCAAATCACATACATACCATAGGCATGAAATCAAAATCAAGCATCTCGAATGACATCAATCGAAGTCGAGTGCAACTGTGGTGTACAAAATCTCAACCATGCACATAAATCGCCCAAATACCGAAATCCAAAATGACGGACACGTGATATTTGAATTATCAAATCGCAAATTGTAGACATTGTTGTCGATATGTCCTCCCTTCAAAGTCGAGAAGGTGTCGGTGTATCCAAAGCTAGCAGAGCAATATCTACTTGTCTCCTGTTCATGGTCTGGCACCTTGTGCCCTTAGGCTCTCGTCTCTCACTATGGATTATCGGTTACATAACTCCTCGGCTCAATGGTCGAATATGGAAAGATGACGGAAACAACTCCGCTCTGGCATATCCTCTAAAGATCTCTGGCCAACGATCATGGTCACTCGTAACATGTCTCGTCGATTATGCCGAACTCTGGCTTACTGGGTGTGCGTGATACGACCGCTCCTGGGTCCAATTCTTCCCGTGTAGTATTCCAGAAAGATTCTGTTTGGGTCTCTCTCAAATCTCGTTCCTGCCGAATTGCCTGGAAGTTAACACCCTTTACTAAATCCATTTCTTGTTCCGGAACAGTTGCACACACTTCACGACTCCTTCTGATAGATATATCCATATTCAACGCCTCTGCATACGTGTCACATCTCTGATGTCAACGGAGTGGAATGTCATCTCGTTGAAATCTCGTACGAACTTCTTACTCCACTTTTCTCTAATGTGGACCGATTCGAACTCGTCTCTCATAGAGGAATAGACTGCGCTACAATGGCTATACTCATATATGGGGTCTCCCTTTCGAAACTACGAACTCGACAGCTCAATATCTTATGGTAGGTATCTGGCCAACTACGCCCTCGGAAACTTTTCCAAATCGACGGAGGAATACTCTTCATTTGTCCGTTTTCTATCAACTCTCAACGTGCCTGTGTGAAGTCCTTTCTAGCTGAAATTAATCAATATGATGACCTCGCATCGGGGTATGCAAACGAACCACGTGTCCTATTCATTCATCCATGGGTGACTAGCGATCTTCTATCATATCCCTAAGTACAAACTCGTGCTGCAATAGTTTCAAGCATCTGGGGCGATATCTTGTCAGTAGCAGCAGCAACTGGCTCATTCGTCCGTACGCTAAACAATGCCTCAATCCTCAAGAATAGACGATACATTAACGCCTGTCATATTCTAGCCGTCCTCTGGTAGTGGCCCAATCCTCTAGTGCTGATTTGAACGTTCGAGAAATCTTAGTAAAAACAATCCATCAAAACGCTCAAGTCAAGTAAAACACAATAAAACGACACATCTATACAATCCTGTCTCACTGGAATTACGCTCTGGTCAGTCCTCGTCTAAGACGAGCTCATGCCGCAACTCTAGCCGCAGATATCTCTGCCCGTGCAACCGTGGTACCAGAAACCACCATCCGACATCGATGAAGATAGATCAAAGGAAAGAATAGAATACGGTGCAAAGAAATGTACATCATAAGGCTTCTTAAGTGGAGTAGTGTATCGTAAGTATGCCGCGGAACATACACACTGTACGTCACTCTACTTAAGTCACCTACTATATCAACTAAGGTCAACCTACAAGAAGAAAGTTCGGGTCTAATACCCCCTTGACCAAGTCTAAGTTCTATAAGGTCAAGCCTAGGTTCCGAATATATATAAACGCCTTAGACTCCACATAGTCAAACCTAGATTTGAACCAAGGTTAAACCTAGCGCTCTGATACCAACTTTGTCATAACCCGAAATGACATGTGACTGGCACTTGGATCATATGAAGTCTATAGGACCCCATCTAATTCAAGTAAGCCAAAAGCCCAGAAATCTAAACCATTTTTAAAGAAAAGAGTGAAGGAAAACTTGTTTTAAAGCAAGTGGTTCTAACAAAATGAAGCATTAAACATTTTAAAAGCAACATCATATTTTCCCAAAAAATTTGGCAGAGTCTCCTTTGTAAATACTGGCCCCTAAACGGGTACAATACATGAATACATAATAATAAATAAAGGCATCCCCAAGCGGGAGCTAGCTCTTCTCCAAATGGCGGAAACCACCACACAAGCAATATAATATACAACGCCGAAGGGCGAGGATCAAAAACTCAGAATAAAACCAACATCCTCAAGAAAACCAAAGAAGAATCATAATAATACAAGCGCGCGACTGTAAAGTCGAAAGAATATACAACTGATCTTCTAGGTCTATCAAATATACAAGTCTGATTGATAGAGTTACTAGATACAACTGAAATAAATACAAATACTACGGTGGTCACGATACAAGTGAACCCACCTACCAAAGCAATCATCCGGAAGAAAGTAATGTGCCAGCAAGCCGCAACGAAATCTGTACGGCCAAATTTGCAAGAAACTGTGGCACAACGGGGGTCAGTTGCCAACTCGTGAGTAGAAAATATCACCGAGAAGAAATCGCATGTATGACTCTCTCCTAGGTCATACAATAATATTCTCATAAGATATGAAGTATCTAATATGGCAAGGGTAAACATCTAAACATAAGTGTAATACCAAGTGCTCGTGTTAGCGCCTCAGGTAGCAACATATCACATATATGATGTATGAATGCATGAAAATATAATACATCTTAAATGAGAAAGCTGTTTTCTTTTCTCATTGAGATTTCTGTATAAAAATCAAAGTATCATCAATGAAATCAACAGAGAATCCGTGTCAAGCATCGACACAAAATATATATCCCAATATCTCAATATCTCGGGCTCCGGCAATCCGGACTGGCCCGTATCATCAAATCTCAATATCTCGAGCTCCGGATGATCAGGATCGGCCCATAACTCCGAACTGTATCCTCCGGATATCCGTCGAGTCTCCATACAATCACCGGTCGGTAGTGCTCCCCTGCCGGGCTCAACGCCATCTGTGCGATCTTCTTGCCCGAGGTACCGCACCGGGTCCACCATGTACCCGCAGACGGTGCATCCCCCTCCTCGAATCGGGTATATGATACAGCTCAAGAACCGAGAAAACATATAGTGGACGCCACGCACAACATATCACGAGAAAACCGTAAATTTTTATTTTTAAAAATGATAATGAGTTTATAAATCCTTGCGGTTTCTCCAAATCCAAAAATCTCATAGAAAATCCGAATCCCATAATCAAGAATCAATAAACAGGGAATGCCGGCATAAAGCCCCATAATATTGCATGACAAATGAATATACACATGCATCGGTATCTAAGTAAAGAATGCAATATCTAAACTAGCATAGAAATCGTATATTGGAACTATCAGCTAGCAGTTATATCCATGAATTAATATACTCTAAAGTGTACGTGACATAGCAATTACCGATGATGTGTGTGTGAGCCGGCAAGCAAGTGTTCGTAGATATACGCATCATCGGTAATGGTGCTGGTATCCTAACAATCGATATCATAATTGTTAAGGAAACACGTATAAACATGCAATGCAATGAGAACATGAATAGTAAACGCAACATTGAAGAATATACATTTTTATATATACGAGTCATACAGTGTAGACATTTGAAATAGCAAGAATCGTGGTTTTAGAAAATAGGGGCTACAGTGTTTTTAAGAAAAGGTGCATCCTTTGAAAAATCCGTAGTATCCCTCGGTCTGTCTTTAAAATACTCACGATTCATTAGTTTTGGAAATAAGTATGACTCGAGTCCAGTCTAACATCTATCAAGTAAACTACAGGATGAAGCTAAGAGACTAAACAAAAGGGTAAGTAAATCCACCTAAGTACGAGTCGATATATTTAGTAGTCGATGATCCCGTCTCAGTAGCGTCACGTACGATAAAATATATAATGCGACATCCTCGAGTCAAGAGTGTGGATCATTTATCATATTTATATCTCGTACGGTAAAATCCATCGTACGGCATCCCAAAATTGGGGTATGGGTCAATTATCACATTTACCTCATTATTCATATGGTATTGCTATCATAACATCATGAACTAGGGGTACTGATCTAAAATCTAGTACATTCCAATACCATCATCATATATCCGTGGGTGTATGAAAACATATCGTCCATCGATCTGCTATAATATCATGTCGTATCTCATAACACGACCCAAATCACATAACCGATCTCACGGCATCATGTCCAATCATATCGACTCTCCTCCGAGTATAATAAACTATCCTCATCACCCGTGTATACGTATATGTGTGTGTGTATCAACACATCCACACACCCACACACACACACATACACACACACACACACACACACACACATATCATATACACCAAAAACATATCACGTGTGTGCTTGTGTACCTTACTCTAGGGTTCGCGACTAAGAAACTAACTAAAATCACTTTCTTTCAATTACACTAAAACCAACCCATGTCACCTAAAGTCTTTCTTTCTAAGTATAGAAATATCGCAACTACGCATATGTATATATAATGTATTTCATGACGTGGCATATCCTACGAAATTGCAGGAGTGCTATACGCCATCCACCCGACTTTCCCCGTAGATATATATGTACTCACCCGGACGCCTCGGCTAATCTGATCCGATTCCAGCTCTGCCATCTCCGCGCCACATCCGACGCCTCTGCATCCGATCCTAGAAACGTACACAAGTAAAAAGAGAATAGATATATAATTAGTCGCGGACACAACCAATACAAGTCAACCACGCGCACTAACTAAACGCGCGCACACTTGGTGCCCGAAACGCGCCGTAACAACACCACAAATCACTAGTAGGGTCGCAATACGTGAAAAACTCTAATCCTAGTACCCACTCGTACCAATTTGCATACTCACAACACACTGATTATACTATGAAATAGGTTGTAATTCGTCCAAACCTCAAATTTGAATAAACACTATTTATTTCGAAAACCTAGTAAGCAACAATTACCCGTTTTAATACTAATCTAGATGTTTTAGCAATTTTAACGGCCACATAGCTCACTAAATATCTTAATTAGGTCACACAACCATTAACTAGATTTTAATCTCACTTATTTTCATTAATCCAAAATTCTAGTTTGCAAAATTATGTAATTAGGACAATTTAAATTTAACAATTAACAATTTAGCAACTAGCTTAGATTTTACATGCCTTAATATGTTAAACTACATCTCACAACCATAATCAAATAATCAAAACCCTTAACTTGATCCAAACCCTAATCTTGAATTTCAAACTTGCAATTAAAACCACTTAAAATACCTAATTAAGTTTATTTAAAGTCATGGATCAACAAATTAACTATGGGTTTAGAATTTATACCTCAAAGATTTTAGATCAAACATGCATCTTAGCCTCCCAAACTTGCTTCTTTTCACCGAGATCCATACTTGAGTAGCCAAGGAAATATGGGTAAGGATTTGATTAGGGATTTGTGAGGTTTTATCTTGACTTCTGATGCAATTTTGTAGAATTTTTTTGTGGTGAAAGAGTGGAGAAACAAGGGGAGGGGGCTGCTGGAAAAGGGGGCTCGACCACTTGGGGAGGGGGAGAGAGAGAGTGTGTGGGTGTGTTGTGAGGTCAAGAAAATTGCCCAAGTCAACAAAGCCCATACCACTTTTATATAACTATACTTCTTCTTTATTCTTTTTTCTTTTTTTTCCTTTTTGAAAGGAGAATGAAGTGTGGAATCGGGGATGTTGTGCTCGGCCAAGTGTGGCTGGAATTGTGAGTGGGTGTGTGGGTGTGGGGAGGGGGAATTTCCAAGTAAAGAAAACCGTAACTCAAATCAACATGCACCAAATCTCATTTTTTTATTATATTCTTTCAATTTAAACTCTTTCTTCAATTTCCTAGAACTCTCTTAACAATTCCATTTCATTACAAACACAACATGTTACATTTTAGTTTAATGTGTCATGATGCACAAAACTTGTATTAACCCATTCCAATTCATAATTTCACTAATTAAATGTATTAGTGAAAGCTTATAATAATATTTAAATTAATTAATTACGGAAAATATTTATGTACACTAGAAATTTACAAGTGACCAATTAAAAATCAAATACTAGCAATTTCATAGCTAGAATAGGTATATTTAAGTTTATGTAGAAAAATAATTATTTCTAGGTTTTTACGAAAAACAACAGTTATTTTCCCGATAATCGGAAATTTCACCTAAACGATTTTCAAAACGTTACAGAAACGTCCTTAAACTAACCGTTGCCTCTAAAATGGCAACAATGGACCGAAACGTGTTTAAACTAAACATTGCCCACAAAATTGCGACAACAGACCGTAATGTCCTTAAACTAAAACTTCGCCTCAAAAATGGTGAGCAATGGACCGAGATGTCCCTAAACTAACAAAGGACCGTAACGTCCTTTAAATTAAAACCTCACCCCCAAAGATGGTGAGCAATGGACCGAGATGTTCCTAAACTAACAATGGACCACTACGTCCTTAAACTGGCAATGGATCACTACGTCCTTAAACTGGCGTTCGACCGAGATGTCCTTAAACTATTACTCCGCCTCAAACATGGAGCATTGCCCCAAACACGAAGATATCTTTTCTTGGGATCTATGTTGCAATCAAAACTCCAACGGCAAAGACTGCAAAAAAACGGTACGTCCACAAGCGAAATAGGCACGGATGAAAACCCGAAAGGGCGCCGTGAGTAAAAACAGCAGGGCTACCGGCGAGCTTGTGAAAACCCGAAAGGGACGCAATCTCGTTGTTAAAAAAACGGTACGTCCACAAGCGAAATGGGCACAGATGAAAACCCAAAAGGGCTCCGTGAGTAAAAACAGCAGGGCTACCGGCGAGCTTGTGAAAACCTGAAAGGGCACAATCTCGTTAAACTTTCACTTACGAGATCCTCTCGACTCGTAAGGAGAACTCCCCATATAAGACCCTCACGACTCATAGGATTCAAAGTCTTATGTCACAGGGATCCAAACCTGTTCTTAAGCCGCCATATTCCCCAAGTTGCCCTATAGGCGGTCCAATATTGGCCCTTATATACAATCCACGGGCACAAATAAACGATTTCCCCATCAAGTTCCACCACTGGCGAGGAATGTCCTCATATGGTGAACGACACTCATAAGTCCTCTTGACTTGTTAGGAGAAAACACTCTTGTATGATCTTTACGACTTGCGAGAGAAAATATCACTTAGGAGTCCTCACGACTTCAAGGGAGAACCTACACCTATGAGACCCTCACGACTCGTAGGAAGAAAACCCTTTATGAGACCCTTACGGCTCATAGAGTCAAAAAGCCTTAGTCGACAGAATCTTAACCCTGTCTACTAAGCCACCTTTGGTCAGACCTACAAGGCAATTGATGATTCGCTCCTGGCAATATTCCAGTAGCAGCGATGCTAATGCCTGAATCGATATCAAACTCCAAGTCCTCTAAAAGCAAATGATGATTCGCTCCTGGCAATATTCCAATCGCAGCGATGCTGATGCCAAGATTGGCATCAGATTTCAAGTACCATATTCGCTACAAAAATCAGTGAGCAAAAAAAATGCATGTGAAATAGCCGAAATGATTGGGCAACTCGCAATAAAAAGCAACGAGTAAAAAGAAAAGAATAACCAAAATGATTGGGCATCGCGATAAAATGCCGAAATGATTGGGCAATTGCGTCTTTTGCGATATATAAAAAAAGCTGAAATGATAGAGAATCACGGAAAGAAGTAAAAAGAAATGAAATTTTTGCCCTGCAGGTGAGTTTATACAGACCCCTTGTATACAATCCATGGGCACAAATGAAAATCACATCTTCCTGCCAGGTTTTGTTAAAGGGAAAGCCAGATCTCGACGGTTCACAAAACAACCTAGAGATCAACTCGACATTCGTCTCATTACAACGAACGCAGTGTCGACAAAAGAAGTGAATGCCAAATTCCTAGCTTCAGGATCTTGACGAAAAAATCCCGAAAGACTATCGAAGATCACCCTACACCAGTTCGGACTGGTTATGGCAAAATTTCTACCGCTTGCTCTCTCGACAGTAATGTGACTTAAGGAGATTGCTTGAAAACGTCTTGTCCAACCACCAAAGGGATCAGAGACGTGACAGTCGCAGGGCTACTCGAATAGCAATGTAAAGTCTGCATATCGGGGAATGCATCAGCCAACGCGACTGTACCACGAATTAAAATAAAAAAAACTAGTACCGCAGACCCTAACGGACCTCTATCATAAAAAGCAGGGGTTAACTGTGATGTTAGGACATGTTTGCTTACAAACTCAAAAGAGGCAAACTAAATAAGCTCCGAAATGAGTATATAAACTACTTCACACAAAATCAAAATATCGGGCAAAGGAGAAATGCCAGGATGAAATGAAATATGTTTTTTTATTCATGAGTTTTAATGAATACAGAGTACATTTTATTCAGAGATCAAAATGAATAGATTTTATTCAGAGATCAAAATGAATATATCTTATTCAGGGAGCAAAATGAATACAAAAAAAAAGAATATACAGCGAAAAATGTTCAAGTCGGTGGACGGTTCAATAGGCCAGCGAGTTCGTAATTCTTCCGCTGGACTTCGGCTTCAAGCTCCGTCAGTGCTGCAAGACGAGTCCCTGCCTGGGTCTGTTGATCCTGATAGGAAGCAAACCGACTCTCAAGATCCTTCTCGGCGACTTTATGGGCTTCAACCATCTCGCGAGTAAAAATCATAGCTTTATCAAGAGCCACACTTCTGTAATGGGTTCTTAAAACACCCACCAAATTTCATACGCACGGGTGGTCTTGACAGTAAGCTGAGCCTGAAGTTCCCCCAACGCGTTTGAAGCCAACTCCCTCTCTGAAAACTTCTGATTGAGCCTTTTCTCGCATGACTGGAGATTAGCTGCACATCATTCGATCTATTCTCGGAGACTCGTTTTTACAGTTAAGATGTCGGGAGGAAGGCGTATGAATTCAATCCCATGCAGGCAGGCCTCCACTTTGCGACAGTACTCGACCTAAGTACGCACTAATGCCTCATCATGATAAGTGGCCAGCACAGATAATGAAGCGTTGGCCTCGGCAGCAAATTCTTCAGCCGTGACAGAAGTACCAGCGTGAAGATCTTCGATGAGTGCCGCTAAGGAATAAATGCTCTGTTTTGCCATCCTTTCAGACGCACGTCGGGCATAAGGGCCTGGTGGCATAAGGATCCGAGACTCTAATGGGGTTAGGGCTAGCAAAGCTGTAAAGATTTAGGTGCGGTCAGTTGTCTTTCCAAACATAGAGTAAACAAAACGATGCCAAGGATAAAATGTCACTTACCCACAGTCATGCAAGGTGGGTTTGAAAGATCCCCGGGTCTGTCAAGAATCTTGACTTCGTCATCAGCCTCCAGAACTGTGGTTTAGAATGAAGGGCATATCAGCATCATTGTGAAAATATAAAACCAGAAGTGCAAAGCATGCCAACCTTGGCCTGAAGAAAGAACTATGCTTTATGGGGGGATTGCTTGTGGGGCAGCCATATCGAGCAAGCGCGGGAAGGTTTTTCTCGGAGAGAGATCCACGATAGAAGCCGCCAATTCCTGTAATTCTAAAGGAAAGAAAGGGTCAGATGACAGAAGAGTCATTAAACAAAATGTATATGTACATGAGATTACCTTCAATGCTTCGCCCGTCCTGAGATGGGGGGATGGTAGCCTCAGCAGTCTCCTGTACACCTTCAGCTGCATCATTGGAGATATTTGTAAAACTTATGGCCGGCATAGTAATCTCTAATTGGGGGACAAAATCCGCCGATGAAGGCTCCAAGGCAGGGATGAAGGCTTCAATAATCTCCTCTATACTCTCCGGTACGTCGCTAGGGATGTCCATAGGATCCATGGCCGATGACGTCAGCTCTGCTAAGGGAGTGGACATGGAAGGGACACCAGCCGCCACCGGAAGTTCCACAGTAAGGATAGCAGCTTCAGTAATCCCCTCTACACCCACCGGTGCGTCATGGGAGATATTCACGGAATCCACAACCATGACCTGATCCGGACTCAAACCCGCTTCCGCTGCAGAATTCCCTGTAAAGATCGCGCAAAAATAAGAGGACATAAAAGTAAAACATATTACTGGCCAAAGGAAGAACGCGAAAAATACGCATACCAATATGCCAAGGAGCTTGAAGTGTGGTTTTTTCGAGCCATCATTCTTTTCTCATTAAATACGCTCGCCGGGCTTCAAGCGCAAATGAATGTCTACCTGTTTTTAATGCAAGTTCGTCCTCGGAAGCATCTGAGATGGGTTGTTTAAGGGTCCGTTCTTCTTCCATTAATAGAGGACCTATGTGCACCCTCCGTAATGATGGTTCGACATCATAGAATGAAACGGGGGGTAAGCTTTTTTTGGGGCGTACACGTTCTCGGTCTCATCTTGTGAGCGCCTTAAAGCCTCGGCCAATTGCGTGGCCTCCTCGGCAGACGAGCCAGGATAGATAAGACCGGCGTCTGAATCCTCCATAACTATCGATTCGTTCTGAATAAACGGATCGGACTTAAGCAGAGTGTCGAGTAGGCCGGAAACCGATTTCTTCCTCCTCTTAGAACTTTTGCTAACGCTAGCGGAAGAATGCTTCATCCCCCTTGGCGCTTTGGTGCGACGTTGCCCAACTTCACTTTCGGTATCCCCCTTTGGTGACACCACTGCTGATGACACCGCCGCTGGTGACACTACCGCCGGTGCTTCATTAGAAGCCTTTGCTTCGGCTCTAGTGCACACTGGCATACCAGCAGTGCGATGGGTCGATTCTATTTCTGTGGCTTTGGGGATGAGTACCAAACCGCTATCCCTCAGGGGAGGGCGAACCACTGACCGCGGCCGCAATGGGGCGTTGGTGGCCTGAGATGGAATGGGATCTCTACCTTCGAAAAGCACCCGTATCTCTTCTGCAATGACGGGGCCGACCCGATGGCGATATCAACCCTTAAAGGACCCTACAAGTCTCGGGAGATAGTCGGGCTCCGGGGTCATGAAGCAGAAGCCAGTGTTGAGCCGCATGGAGTGGTGAATGACGTCGTGAGTAACCTCCAAGGAAAGAGAGCAGGCTCGACTAAAAATTCCTCGAGAGGGATGCCCTGGTCATAGCCCAACTGATGAGCAAAGCAGTGAGGATTATACCGCATAAAAAGGACAGCATTATTCCAGTGGAACACCAGATACCTTGGCCTGATCGACTATAGGTGCATGACATCTTTTGGTTTCAAGGACGAGACCCCACCCTTCGATAAATCAAACAACTGCTGAACGGGACCCGCTGAGCGGAAAGGACTCGATCACTGAACACCATTCCGCCTTCATTTGAGTATGGGTTCAGCAGCACGCGGAGAGCCCCTACCTGGGTCGGATCGGGAGAAGAGGCATCAACCAACCTCATGATCTGCGGGAAGGTGTACGAATTATAAAAATCCGGTCGCTGGTGCACAGCAAACGCTCCTAGCACGTGCATCTCGATCCACGACGTGAAGTAGTGGAGGGGTAAATTCACGGTCTCTACACCCAGGTTTAAAGTATTAGCCGCAACGCTCAACCCGTGATATAGATGTGACAACCTCGCGATGCCAACAGCCAGTCGTTCTCCTCCAGCTATGCGATGAGCAGGATAAAAAACAGAGGCTCTCATAAAGCGGCGATGCATCGGCATGGCGAAACAGCTTAGCCAAAGACTGATAAAACCAACGAAGAAGGTCTCTTCGTCCATGCCAGGGGCCCAATTGCATCGAAAGCTATGGTTAACGAGTTTGGGATATAGATATGCGGCAGGTCTTCCTCCTTGGCTGGCTAATTCCTTGATCCCAATCCAAAAGGGTCTTCAATCTTTGCAAATTTTGGAGCCTTTTTGGATAAGACGTCCTCTCGAAGGAAGCTAGCAATGAAAGCATCAAAGGTGATACCTTGCCCTTCCGATGTCATGAACAGCTTTTCAATGATACCCAGGGCCTTGATTAGACTCGGTTACTTGTGACGTACGGCGTTCTCAGTCGATAGGCCGTCAAGCATAGCAGGTACCATATCAAACACATATTCATCGGGAGGCAGTAAATTTTCATAATTCTCTCCCCTGATCGGCAACCCAGAGATCTTGCGAAACTCTTCCAGTGAAATTGAGACCTCCCGATCCCCTAGCAAGAACGTGTTGGTGGGAAGGTTCCATTGATTCAGGAAAATTTTAACCCACCAGACGTGAGGGGCGTGGTAAGAAAACAACAAAGCGTACACTGCCTGGTACAGCCCGACCTTCTGCAGCCGTGTGTATTGGGCAGAGAGAATGTACCGAGCCCAGGGAATGTAGCCCACTGGGTGGCAGGGGATAACGCCTACCTTGTAAACCTGTCCCCAGGGTTGAGCTTCCCCATGACATATTCGGCACAAAAGAATGTCTATGTCCACCATGGGTTGGTTGGATATCCCGGTTGTTGATGGCTCAAGTCGGCTCGCGGGAGTCCAGTTAGTCGCCTCCACCGCATAAGCAGTCCGTGGGCATTCCGTCAATGATATAGAGCGGATGGGTTCTTGTAGGGTGTTTTTCATTACCCCATTGAGTGGGAATACGCACGCGCTTGTCAGGCGCATTACAGATTCCCCCTACCTAGGGTAGGCAGGGGTTTATTGATTGTGGGGATCTGAATCTCCGGCAGACGCGAACTAAGCTGCCGTTAATTACCCCTCGCCTTTGGAGCGAGAGAACCTCCAATTAACAGGTTAAACTGGTCATGCGAACTCAATGTGCAGTGTACGTGTGTTTTATTTTTGAGGGGGGCTTGGATATATCGGGAGCCACGTAAAGTTTTTACGGGGGTCCCGCTATCCGGATAGCAGGCTGGGGGTCAAGAGGGCTAGCAGCCCCCTTGCGAGGTGCGGGGCAGCGCCCCGGCCCAAAAAAATTTTGGGAGGGACAATGTTGTGGAGTGTGTGTATCTATACATATATATACATGTATACATATATATAAAAAAGGGGAAAAAGCGCCTAAAGGACGCGTGGAGCCAGCGCCTTGAGCGCTGGGCGCTTAGGTGTTGTGCGCTTAGGCGCTAGCGCGCCACGTGTTCGACACGTGGGCGCTGGGCGCTCGAGCGCTAGCGCACCACGTGTCGGCGCTTGGGTGCTCGAGCGCTAGCGCACCACGTGTCGACACGTGGGTGCTGGGCACTCGAGCGCTGGCTCGCCACGTGTCGGCACGTGGGCGGTGGGCGCTTGAGCGCAAGGCGGTGGGCGCTTGAGCGCAAGACGCTCGGGCGCTAGTGCGCCACGTGTCGGCACGTGGGTGTTGGGCTCTTGGGCGCCGGTGAGAGAAAGGGGCTTTTAGCCCCAAAAACTCCCGAAAGAGAAATTAGAGTGGAGTTAAACTCCTAAGATGTTTTGAAGCTGATGAAGGGCTTCTCCCCTTGAGCCCTAGTTCTTCCCCAAAGTGGGGTTTCTGGAGATCGGTTTTCTTCTTCTTCCTTTGTTGGATGGATCTTGAAGATCAAGAAGTGTGAGATTTTAAAAATCTCTTCTTTTTGAGATCTGATGGAAGATCTGAGTTTCTCTTTGTGGGTTTTGTGGTGAAAAACTATTTAGTTTTATAAAAGGAAGAGTAAAACTCTTGATTTAATTTAAGAAAGAAGAAGGTTTTTAGAACCTTGAGGAAAGAGAAAGATCTCAGATCTAGATTTGCTCTTTGGAGAGAGAAAAAGTTGTTGGGATACTTTCATTATCTTGGCCTTTATAGGCTATACACTTTACATATAGCCCCTTGGGATTTGCAAAAATGGCATTTGCCATCCCATGGCTCATGTGCCATTTCTTTTTGCACATAAGCCATGGGCTTTACAAAAATTTGGTTTTATGCCCATTTTGCATACATTCATGCATAAAAAATTACATAAAAATTATTTATTACATGATCTATATTTTCGCATGGCGGAAGGCCGGACGCTTCGTGTTCAGGCTCGACCCGGGCATTGGCCCACTTGCTTGGGCTTGGGCCCACCTGTCTTAAGGTTGACCTTGACTTTGACTTGGTCAACCGGGGTGCAAATTTTGACCCCAACAGTTCTGACGGCTCTTCGCAGGTAAAACTATGGCGGCCCCCGATGATATGACCGTACCACTTTCCCCACAAGAGAAGACTAGTATGGTCTCTGTCATGCGCCCTGATCATCGCCATAAGCTCCTCGTCCGATGGCGACTGCCAAAAAGCGGCTTATGAGCGAGTGTAAGGAAAGTCGGGAAGTGAGGCCATCGTTCCTAAAATAAAAAAATACCCATTTAAAAATAATGATAACAATAACAAATAATAAGGTAAAAGAAAAGAAAACCGTGATGTGACGGGACCACTGCCTACAAAACCAATGGACCCCACAAAATCTAAATAGCGGCTTACCAATGATGAGGCAAAATAATCATTGGGAGAATCAAAAAGGATTCTCGTCAAGTAAACATTAAAGTTTAAACAACTCTTAAAAAGAGTTCTGTTAAAAAAAAGAACAATGGATTCAAATCTGTATTAGGGGTATTAAAACCTTTAAATTCTATTGAGCCTTTTAAATGAGAAATGATATGTTTTGTTAAACAAAAAGTTGGCAGATCAAAAATCCCATGAGTTGGAAAATATTTTTCATATATTTCTAAACAAGAAAGATTGCCCTCTGTAAAACAGAGTACCGTTGGATTAAAAATCCAATGGTGGTTAAAGAATCACCAATCTACAGAATAAATTCTGTATGGGAAAATATTTTCCTAATTTTGTTTAAAAAACAAGAAAATTTGTTTTGTAAGATAGAAACCCTTGGATCAATGATCCAACAGTGGGTAAAACCCCCCAAAATCAACTAGGATCTCTCCATAAGAGATTTCCTAAAACCAACCAACAAACTTCTCTCCACTATATAAAGAACCCATGACTTCAAGTTAAAAGACAAGGACGAAGAGAAAAAAGGAGAAAAGGAAAAAGAGAGAGAGCTACCCAAAGAGACTTAAAGAATATACAGTGAGAGAATTTAATTCTCAGAAGAAAAGACTTGTTCCCTTAAAACACTAGGTAAAGGAAAAAATAAAAGACCGTTCTTTGCATCTCTAAGGGTTTAACCCTTCATCGAAGAACTTAGTTTTTCCTCTGGTTGAGATCTGCAGAAGCAGATCTCCCCGTAAGTTGAGAATTTAATTCTCATCGAGGAGATTCTGTCATGCAGATTCAAAATATAGGGGAAAGAACCGAGTTCAAAGAATTTAATTCTTATAGAGATATATGGGAATTTAATTTCTCTGAAAATCAAAGTTTAACCCTACAATAAGAATTTAATTCTTACAAAAACAAGAGGCATGAGATCCTCTAAAATCCTAGCATGAGATCAAAACACTCAGAAGGAAAGATTGGTGATTCGTTTGTAACACTACAATAAGGTTTCACGTGCTCCACGTGAGCGTCTCTAATGAATAAAAAGGGAAAGACACAAACCGTCTCACGTGCTCGCACGTGAGCACCACGGGAGTCAAGTGTTCAACACTTCTATATAAAGAGAAGGGGAGATTAGAACCTAGAGGACAAATCCCACTTTGGGGCGCCTCACGTACCCACACGTGAGCGCTTCCAAAGTGTAGTGTTTAGCACTTCTATATAAAGAGAAGGGGAGATTACAACCCAGAGAACAGATCCCACTTTAGGGCGCATCACATGTCTACACGTGAGCGCTTCCAAAGTGCAGTGATTAACACTTCTATATAAAGAGAGGGGGAGATTACAACCCAGAGAACAGATCCCATATTGGGGCGCATCACGTGCCCATACGTGAGCGCTTCTAAATTGCAGTGTTTAACACTGATTCAGAGCCTCACGTGGGAACACATGAGTGCTGAACATACACCAATGCCTAGCATCATGAAGATTCAGACTCCAGCCTCAAATAGGCTAAGTTTTCCTGAGGTCAGAACCCTTTTGATCTCCAAATCAACCGAGCCTCTGTGCTCATATTTTTCCAAACTAATCTCGGTCTCAAACGTGATTGATGACCCCTCAACTGATGATATCCAAGACGATATCCATCTACATTCCCCCGAGGAAATCTTAGTCTCGAAGTATGACTAAAGATTCAGGGTTGACCACCAACTTCATTTTCCCTCGAAAAGGGAAATTGGTTCAAGGGTACATCTCTCTACACCTCTGATATATGTCGTTGTAATTCCTCAACGTCTTCAGAGAGGTGGAGGGTTCCGACAACCAACTGCTTTTGGGTGCACTTCCCAAATTAACGTGCACATTCCAAATCGAACCATAGCCCAAACTGGGTGTATCCCATATTACTGTTGTTCATCCTATCACGTAACAAATATAAGTGCGTGCAAAATGTGTAATGGACCGAAACGACCTCACCGCAAAATGGTGATCAACAGACCGCAATGTCGTCAAACTACGACCTCACCGCCAAATGGTGATCAACAGACCGCAATGCCCTCAAACTACGACCTCACCTCCAAATGGTGATCAACAGACCGCAATCTCATCAAACTATGACCTCACCGCCAAATGGTGATCAACAGACCGCAATGTCCTTAAACTACGACCTCACCGCCAAATGGTGATCAACAGACCGAGATGTCTTTAAACTAAACCAATATAGCCAAAACGCTCTTTCATTGGATCCGAAACGAAAACGATCCTAACACTCCGTTAAGTAAATCTTAGTCTTAAATTGGACTAACGTATCAACCCAAACCCAAATCTAAAAATATACGGATTTGGACTAATCCATGCCCTACGGGCGACAACATAAATTAGTCTCCGTATACAATCCATGGGAAACCAAAAATAAACCAAACACACACGATACAAAGTGAACTTCTGGAGTAGGAGAAAGTGGTAATCGCGATGCGATAAGGTAATTAACTGCAAGGGCTTGCGCCTGCAGGGAAGAGCGTCCCCACAATCAAAACTCCCTCAGAAATAAGGGGGAATCTGATGAAGTCTGCTACAATGGCTGCATCCGTCCCAACCTCTGATACATGGTGCCATAAATCAACTTGGTATCTTCGGAGAGGTGGACGGATAAATCTAAATAGCATCTACCCCCAAAATTCAGGCAAGACGATCTACGCGGTTCGTCTCTGTTTTCGGCGGTAAACTTATTGCGGCACGCCCGGCGGGACCTTTTCCTCTTTCCACTACACTCTTTGTGTATCGTGTTCACGGACAAATCACGGTTTACTATGTTTGCCCCTGGATTCGAAGTACTAAGATTTGGTGTCTTTCTCCTGTGCAGAGAAAAGAAGAATCAATGGCTTCCAAGTATACTTGCAACAGCAACTCCCACTCCGTCCCCCCTGGAGGAGTGACGTACGGGCCATGCGTCTTGCATCTTCTCAATGCCAGTGGAATAGGTGCTCAGGCCACCACTGGATTGTTCTTTGGGACCATGCTCCCGCCAACAAGCTTCAGCGCTCCGGTGCCATCACAGGAAGCTCCAAAGAAGTCGGTCTTCGATCGACTTGCAGCCACTACGGCCCCTCTCGACGGTTCGTCCAAGTATTCCACCTCAATCTTCAACAGACTGAGCCAAAGCTCCAGTGGCCCTGCAAAGAGGCTCGCAATACCTGAAGGGGTTATCCTGAAGCGGATAGCCGTTCCAGCTCCGGCGGATAAAGTCGTCAAAGGGGCTTCTCCTACTAAAGGATCGATCTTCGCAAGATTGGCTGTTCCAACTCCTGCTACGGGTAAAGTAGTCAAAGGAGCTTCCCCTACCAGAAAGTCGGCCTTCGCAAGATTGGCTGTTCTATCTCAACAGATGTCAGTCTTCAACAGGCTGGCACCAGCAGCAGCCTCTAACCAAAGCAGGGGGCACGATGGAGCCGCTTCCACGACTGAGGTGGTCCTATCAACGAGACATGCTCGACGTCGCCACTGGCGCCGGGTGAGAAGATTTAGGGGCAACTCCCCCTCTGGACTTACTCCACCAGCTCCAACGGTGGAAGTTGACGCTGCTGTTCCAACTGGGAACAGCTTTGAATCGCTTAGCAGGTTGCGAAGGAACTCCCCAACCTCAGTGGTGAAGAAATATCCCCCACCGACTGAAACTATGAAGCATGCGAAGCCGGAGCATCCCTCTCAACGGTTGTCCTCCCAAATCCACAGAGTCTGGTAGAAAGTCCAAGATTCTGTGATCAATAAAGACTAATCTCACCGACTGAAGAAAACAAAGGCTTGGCAAGAGAAAAATTATCCCTCCACCATACAGTGAGGAACTTCCTCCACGCAGGTGTCAGTCACAATGGCTCTTTCGACTTCGACTTCTCACAAAAAGAGAAAGCCGGAGAACCTCCCACTTCCGGCGGCAAATCCCAAAGGTGAGGGATCCAAACGCCCCAAATCTGGGGGTATGATCGTGCACACAGTGTACATGGCTTCCGGAAAATAGGAGAGCCGCGCTTCCGTGAATCATCGGCCGCAAACTCGGTCATTGAAAAAAGCTCAGGAACATCAACAAAAGCTCCAAGAGATGCTGACGAAAATGGCAGCACTCACCGGGCAGAAAGAAAGCCCGGAATTGGCGTCCGAACAACGCCAGGAATAGGAGACCGATACGGAGTTCTTGCGACAAGGATGTCGTGGAACAAGCTGCTAATATGAAGCAGATGGTACTTCTGTTCAAGGATATGGTTGGATTGATAATCCAGCCAGAATGTCCAGCGGAAGACCCGCCAATAATTATCGAAGATAATAGAGGGGAAATATCAAACCCTCTTCTGGCCTTATCGACGGCCAGGGAGGAGACAATATCCAAGGCTGCCCTCAACGATTACATAGCTCAGCAAATACGAGCTCATCAGGCAAGCGAAGCGGCTGGCCAAGTCGTCAAGACCGGACGACCGTACCCAGGCTGGTATGATCAAATCAAGTACCCGCCAGGATATACGATCCCCAAGTTCCATGTGTATAAAAGGACAGGTAACCCGCATAAACACGTCGCCCAGTTCAGAGCTTTATGCGGCAATACTGGAGGTGACGATAAACTGCTGCTTCGCCAATTCGTTGGCAGCTTGCCAGAAACGGCATTTGAATGGTATTCGGAGCTCCCAAATGACTCCGTCAAAATATTCACAGAAATGGAGCTGCTATTCATGCAGCGGTTCGTCAGTGCAAGCGATCGCACCCCGATCATGGCATTAATCAATTCCCAGGTGAAGCCAGGAGTGACCTGGGTTCAATACGCAATTCGATGGCAGAACCTATGGTCGAAATGAGAACAACGCATTGAAGAAGCTCCAGCCGTGGGCATGTTCGTAGGGACCTTCAATCCCCAGGCGACCATATCCTAGTTTATGATGTTCTTCAAGCCAACCACCTTCCAGGATTTTATTAACAATCTGGCCCAAATGGACCAGATGGGCCATGGGCCGTCCTCTTCAAAAATGGACCCTCAGAATGCAAAGGGCAAAGGGAAAGCGACCTTCATTGCCAATAATCAACAATAGCCGAGTGATCCAAAACCGGTGGCTCGCCAAAACAACGCGTTCCCGTACCAATCCCTGGAAGATAAGCTAGGAAGTGATTACTCATTTCCCCGTGATAAAAAGAGAAGATTGTTCGAACTGGCAGTGCACAATAAACTCATCACTCTGCCAAACCCGAAACGTCCACTACATCCCGGTGACACCAACAACCCCAACTACCGCGTCTATCACAAAATGGTAAGCCACCAAATTGAAGATTTCTATGTCTTCAAAAATTGGATTGAGGACCAATATCAACATGGGAAATTTTCGCTTTCTGAGAACTGGAGGGTGAACCCGCCACAGAGGCACGCTCCTAAAAAAGTGAATGCGTCGACGACATCATGCTCGTTTGTGGAAGAAGCTCCTTGGGAAGTGGTCCTTTAACCTAAAACCAAAAGAATGCTAAAGGATCTTCAAGCATGTCCGGCGATCAGGTCGAAAATCCCGCTGGAGCCCGAGATCATTGAGGGGATGCTGAAACCGCGTTCCGCACCGAAAACAGTTGATAAGGGGCAAAACCCCCAGGTCAAGCCTTCACAGTCTTCGAAGAAGAAGAAGAAGAAGACCAAGAAGCCCGTGCAGCCTGACGAAAAGTGCACGGACCTGCAAAAATACATCGATGCGCTGGAAGAATACAACCATAAGGCGCGAACCCCAGTCACTCTCGAAGAGTTTCTCAATCATATATTCGAGAACGGAGATAGTGATGATGATGAGGAATATGGCTCATCAGGAGGAACCAAAGACTATGTAGCAAGCTGCCACATGGTTTCTTATTCGTCGTTAAATGACGAAGAAACTCCCTCGGCGTCGGGAAGCAACGCAGAGGAACTGGGAGCAGGATCGGCGCTAAAATCTTCAGAACTACCAGAAGACCCAATTGACAGGCTGCTAAATGAAGCCCTTCAAAAGAGCAGAGATGACCAAGAACATGAAACGACCATATATGAAAAAGCCAAGCATCGGCATCAGGCTGAAAAAGCTGCGGTAAGGATGAGTCGTAAAGTGCTCCACCTAATCCAGAGCACGCCTGCTACAAACAAGGGCAAGATCAAAGCAGAGAAACGGTTCACCAAAGCCTTGTCAATGGGAATGAAGCTACCCCCTCTCATGGAGAACACTCCGGGGAGTACGTAACTCGACGAAGTGTATGTACATTTGAACTACTGCTTATACCATCGGAAGGTCACACACCCTACCGAAGAGTGCAATGCCTTCAACAAGTGGTGGCAAGGGTACGTTGCTCACCGACAACACTTCAAGAAAATGAAGCGCAAAGCTCGTTGACAACAAAGAACGATAGATGAGCATGAAAGAACGGTTGGCAACTGTCATATGGTTGATAATGGTTCTGTAACAACTCTAATTTTCTTATACACTTTTTCCATACAAATTTTTAAATTGTTTTTTTTTTTCAAAATCCTTAAAGGGGTATTTATTACCTGAGCACAAGACTTAAGTAATTAATTAGTAATTTAATTACAAGAAGGAGCTTGTAGCTCATTGGTAATACCTTGCATTGCTGAACCAAGCCACCAGAGTTCAAATCCCATGCCCCACATTAGTTTTTGTATTTATTTTACTTTAAATTTTATAGAAGCCCAAAAGTCCACAAAAAATAACTCCCAAAATTCCTACTGAACCTGAAAATCTGAAAGCACCAGTGCCTACCTCGTGAGACCCGCCACACTCCGACCATCGAACTCGGCCCGCCGGCCGGAGTTACCGATTCCGCTGAGTCATCAACTGGGAATTTATGACTCTTGGCCTCCCCTACCCCCTGTATACTCCATTTATTTAGATCGGTTCCAGAAACCTTTGAAATACCCTATTTACTCCAATTTTTAATGATTTTATACATTTTTACATTTTTTTTATTTAAAACCCCTTCATCTACCCTAACTCTAGCCTAACCCTATAAATACACCCCTTCACCAGAGTTCAAATCCCATGCCCCACATTACTTTTTGTATTTATTTTACTTTAAATTTTATAGAAGTCCAAAAGTCCACATAAAATAACTCCCAAAATTCCTACTGAACCTGAAAATCTGAAAGCACCAGTGCCTACCTCGTGAGACCCCCCACACTCCGACCATCGAACTCGGCCCGCCGGCCGGAGTTGCCGATTCCGCCGAGTCATCAACTGGGAATTTATGACTCTTGGCCTCCCCTACCCCCTGTATACTCTATTTATTTAGATCGGTACCAGAAACCTTTGAAATACCCTATTTACTCCAATTTTTAATGATTTTATACATTTTTACATTTTTTTTATTTAAAACCCCTTCATCTACCCTAATCCTAGCCTAACCTTATAAATACACCCCTTCACCAGAGTTCAAATCCCATGCCCCACATTACTTTTTGCATTTATTTTACTTTAAATTTTATAGAAGCCCAAAAGTCCACATAAAATAACTCCCAAAATTCCTACTGAACCTGAAAATCTGAAAGCACCAGTGCCTACCTCGTGAGACCCCCCACACTCCGACCATCGAACTCGGCCCGCCGGCCGGAGTTGCCGATTCCGCCGAGTCATCAACTGGGAATTTATGACTCTTGGCCTCCCCTACCCCCTGTATACTCTATTTATTTAGATCGGTTCCAGAAACCTTTGAAATACCCTATTTACTCCAATTTTTAATGATTTTATACATTTTTACATTTTTTTATTTAAAACCCCTTCATCTACCCTAACCCTAGCCTAACCCTATAAATACACCCCCTACCCTCTACCCTCTCACTCACATTTCTGAGCCAACGCTCTAAAATTCTCAAGAGATCTTGTGTACCTTGAAAACAAGCTCGAGGCGAAGCTACGACGAATTCCCGGCGGAACTTCCGGCGATCGTTTTAGGAACTACAGGCAACGACGCAACACATCGCCGATTCCTCTACTTCCCTCTCACTCTCTTGTGTGATCTAAAACTCATAAGTCCATTTTCTATCTCTCTTTTCTATTCTAAAAATACGAATTTACAAAACCCGACGGAATCGGAACAAATCCGATTTTCGATTCGGTTTCTTATAAAATTTCACTTCTCACTAATAAAATCATACTTAAACTTTCTCATGTTGACTATTAAACACTAATCAACCAAATTGATCAAGTTTCATCACATGAAATGATAGCTATTTCAATTTATCGTATTTTTCACTTAAATACCACATTATTTCAACTTTACATTTAACTCCATTAAACTTCCTATACCTTTAAAGTAGAGCACGAGTTAATGACCTGCCTCCTCACACACTCATAAACAAGCTAATACGATACCATCGAAAACTTAGAATACAAGAAAACAATATTTTCATTTAAATACCCTTGACTTAATAAAACCATTACTAAAAGATTTAGTATTGATACATTTTTAAATATATACTACTTATTAGGAAAATAGGACAAGGTTGTAGACATCGGTCGTTTATCTAAACCCTAACTTTGTGGTGTCTAGGCTAGGCAAGTGAGAAAGGTAACTTTAAAAGGCCCGTCTCACGGTGATTCGTGAGCGGATCCCTCCTTTCTTCACTTGTACTTACCTGGCCATAATTGGCGGTGAAGAGGCGATTTGAGGCATCTCACAACTTTTCGTTTTGGACCAGTTAGGAATAGTCTAGTTGACTTAGGAGACCCTAAAACATAGAATACGTAAAAATTGATATCTTTACAAATAAATACCATTTACTTCATAAAACCGTTTTCTAAAGGATTTAGTATTTTACAATCTTTGCAAAGCGCCGCTACAACCCATTTTAGGGAACCCGTTCGGGATGGTGCGGATCATCACACATTCTCGGGTTTAGTAGTGCGAGATTCAGACCTCCGCTAGGAGCATTCGGTCTCGAAAGATTTAAAGTATGACATCTTAAGAAAATGAGATTTTTAGAATATAATAAATATATTAAAATTATTTTTGTATAAATACATGTATATTTATCATTAAAATACATATTTTGTTATGATATAAATATTCCACCTTTTTCTAAAAATCACAAGAATCAATTTTACACTAAAATACCATAAATTCCACATAAACCAATATTACAAATAAATACATTTATTTATGAAATTAGGATATTTTCACTAGAAATATCACAATATAAAATTCACATTCATTACAACTCTAAAGACGAATAATAAATACTTGGGATGTATCTTGAAAACTATATAAAATTATTTTTATATAAAACCCTCTCAAGTTCTATAAATTACCCTAAGGACCCTAGTAAATATAGGTTTAAGAAATAATCAAGACTTCGATTTACATTTCTAATTGTCTGACTCGGGTTTGAGTCTGATTATAATCTGACTTGAATATGATTCAAGTACTATCTACAATCTACAATATTTCAATTCAACATAAATACATGAATCCATGAATTCAATTATCAATCTATACAACTTGATTGAACCGAACCATGGATATACATTCCATTTACATTGTTCTCCAGTTATTCCATTTACATGGTTTTCCAGTTATTCCATTTACATGATTCTACGGTTATATCCGTTTACTGATATCATGGTTTCGGTCAGTCAACCAATTATACAATCAATACAATTTACAAGACAAACAATACAAACAAAACACTACGGGGTTTAAGGGGTACATTGGTAAGGAAGGTGTTAAAAGTGGCACGAGACGGTAAGATTAAGACACCTAACATGAATCCAATTGTCGTTGTTCCGGGCCTTCCAACGGAGCCTTGTACTTACATTTACCTTAGTCTCCGGGGCAAGTGAGACTCCTCTCGTATACACCGGCATCCTTCTGTACCAAGCTATAAACAACAGCGTTAACACTAAATACAACAATATAACAATATAATACAACTGTAAAAGCTACTCTCTCTTTCTCTTACTCTCTGTCCATTCTATTTCCTCCTTATCTTTGGGACTTACCGAGCGACCTGTTCGCTGACGACATTCTATTTCTTTCTTCTTTGAATGTCGTCAGGTGGTTTGGACCCATCAGAGAACAAGCCCACTACTGAAGACTTGGACCAGTTCTGTGAAGACCCCGAGCTCTAGACATTGTACATTTTCTATTCAGTACTTTTCATTTCCTGTTATGCCATTGTTTAGGCATCGCTTTTGTTTCAGTTGTATTTACTTTTTATGCATTGTACAAAAAAATGTTAATAAATATAGTTGTTGTTATCTTATCTCTTGTCGCTTGTGTATTTACTTTTATATTGCTTAGTTACGCTTAGCATATTTGCTTCTGAGTAAATACGTAGCGGACCGGTCGCATCCCCTTCGCCGTACACTGGGAAGCGGGGGTCATGCCCCGCTTCCCGGTGTACGGCGAAGGGGGCACGACCGGTCCGCTACGTATTTACTCAGAAGCAAATACGCTAAGCGTATCTAAGCAATATAAAAAGTAAATACACAAGAGACAAGATATACTAAAAATAGCAACTTTTATTTATTAACATTGTTTTGTACAATGCATGAAAAGTAAATACAACTAAATAAAAAGCAATACCTAAACAATGGCATAACAGAAATGAAAGTACAAAATGGAAAGTGTACAATGACTGGAGCTCGGGGTCTTAAATAATCTGGTCCAAGTCCTCGATGCTGGGCTCCATCTCCAGAAGGTCCGAAACACCTGACGACATTTAAAAAATAGAATGTCGACAGCAAACAGATCGCTTGGTAAGTCCCAAAGATAAGAGGAGAAATAGAATAGATAGAGAGAGAGAGAGAGTAGCTTTTACAGTTGTATTATATTGTTATATTATTGTATTTAGTGTTAACGCTGTTGTTTGTAGGTTGGTACAGAAGCATGCCAGTGTATACGAGAGGAGTCTCACTTGCCCCGGAGACTAAGGTATCAGGAACTCAAGGAACCATTTATGCCACGGTACAACAGCAATTGGATTCGTGTTAGATGTCTTAATCTTACTGTCTCGTGCCACTTTTAACACCTTCTGTAGCAGTCTACCCCTTAAACCCCGTAGTGTTTTGATTGTATTGTTGTATTGTATTGTATAAATTGTATAGTTGGATGACTGACCAAAACCATAATATCAGTAAACGGCTGTAACTGAATAATCATATAAATGGAATAACTGTAGAATCATGTAAATGGAATGTATATCCATGGTTCGGATTAGTCAAGTTGTATAGATTGATAACTGGATTTATGGATTCATGTATTCATGTTGAATTGTAATATTGTAGATTGTAGATAGTACTTGAATCATATTCAAGTCAGATTATAATCAGACTCAAACTCGAGTCAGACAATTAGAAATGTAAATCGAAGTCTTGATTATTTCTTAAACCTATATTTACTAGGGTCCTTAGGGTAATTTATAGAACTTGAGAGGGTTTTATGTAAAAATATTTTTATATAGTTTTCAAGATACACCCCAAGTATTTATTATTCGTCTTTAGAGTTGTAATGAATGTTGATTTTATATTGTGATATTTCTAGTGAAAATATCCTAATTTCATAAATAAAGGTATTTATTTGTAATATTGGTTTATGTGGAATTTATGGTATTTTAGTGTAAAATTGATTCTTGTGATTTTTAGAAAAAGATGGAATATTTATATCATAACAAAATAGGTATTTTAATGATAAATATACATTTATTTATACAAAAATAATTTTAATATATTTATTATATTCTAAAAATCTCATTTTCTTAAGATGTCGTACTTTAAATCTTTCGAGACCGAATGCTCCTTGTGGAGGTCTGAATCTCGCACTACTAAGCCCGAGGATGTGCGATGATCCGCACCATACCGAACGGGTTCTCCAAAATGGGTTGTAGCGGCGTTTTGCAAAGATTGTAAAATACTAAATCCTTTAAAAAACGGTTTTATGAAGTAAATGGTATTTATTTGTAAAGATATCAATTTTTCTGTATTCTATATTTTAGGGTCTTCTAAGTCAACTAGACTATTCCTAACTGGTCCAAAACGACAAGTTGTGCGATGCCTCAAATCGCCTCTTCACCACCAATTGTGACCAGGTAAGTACAAGTGAAGAAAGGAGAGATCCGCTCACGAATCACCGTGAGACGGGCCTTTTAAAGTTACATTTCTCACTTGCCTAGCCTAGACACCACAAAGTCAGGTTTAGATAAACGACCGATGTCCACAACCTTGTCCTATTTTCCTAATAAGTAGTATTTATTTAAAAGTGTATCAATACTAAATATTTTAGTAATGGTTTTATTAAGTCAAGGGTATTTAAATGAAAATATTGTTTTCTCGTATTCTAAGTTTTCGATGGTATCGTGTTAAGTTGTTTATGAGTGTGTGAGGAGGCAGGTCATTACCTCGTGCTCTACTTTAAAGGTATATTAAGTTTAATGGAGCTAAATGTAAAGTTGAAACAATGTGGTATTTAAGTGAAAAATACGATAAATTGAAATAGCTATCATTTAATGTGATGAAACTTGATCAATTTGGTTGATTAATGTTTAATAGTCAACATGAAGAAGTTTAACTATGATTTTATTAGTGAGAAGTGGAATTTTATAAGTAACCGAATCGGAAATCGGATTTGTTCCGATTCCGTCGGGTTTTGTAAATTCGTATTTTTAGAATAGAAAAGAGAGACAGAAATGGGACTTACGGGTTTTAGATCACACAAGAGAGTGAGAGGGAAGTAGAGGAATCGCCGTTATGTTGCGTCGTCGCCGGTAGTTCCTAAAACGATCGCCGAAAGTTCCGCCGGGAATTCGTCGTAGTTTCGCCTCGAGCTTGTTTTCAAGGTACACAAGATCTCTTAAGAATTTTAGAGAGTTGGCTCAGAAATGTGAGTGAGAGGGTAGAGGGTAGGGGGTGTATTTATAGGATTAGGCTAGGGTTAAGGTAGATGAAGGGTTTTTAAATAAAAAAAATATAAAAATGTATAAAATCATTAAAAATTGGAGCAAATAGGGTATTTCAAAGGTTTCTGGAACCAATCTAAATAAATAGAGTATACAGGGGGGTAGGGGAGGCCAAGAGTCATAAATTCCCAGTTGATGACTCGGCGGAATCGGAAACTCCAGCCGGCGGCGGCGGGCCGAGTCGGCCGGCCGAATTGGCCGATCCGAGCCGAGTTTAATGGTCGGATTGTGGGGGGTCTCGTGAGGTAGGCACTGGTGCTTTCAGATTTTCAGGTTCAGTAGGAATTTTGGGAGTTATTGTATGTGGACTTTTGGGCTTCTATAAAATTTAAATAAAATAAATACAAAAAATAATGTGGGGCATGGGATTTGAACTCTGGTGGCTTGGTTCAGCAATGCAAAGTATTACCAATGAGTTACAAGCTCCTTCTTGTAATTAAATTGCTAATTAATTACTTAAGTCTTGTGCTCAGGTAATAAATACCCCTTTAAGGATTTTGAAAAAAAAACAATTTAAAATTTTGTATGGAAAAAGTGTATAAGAAAATTAGGGTTGTTACAGGTTCAGTAAAAGGAAAATCTCAAGTTCTTACATTTGGGAGTGATTCTGACAAAGAAATAAACCTCGACCCTCTCTTCAAAGAATCCACCTTCGGAAAAGAAGAAGAAGAGAAGAACTGCGAAAATATTAAGCTATGTAACCGTACGTTGCCTGAAAAGAACCTCGGGCCTACAAACAATGGTTCGAGCAAAAAAGACAAGGGGATGGAAAGAGTCCCTGAGGAAATTTCCCTCGATGATAGAGTCGTCAAAGAGCTCGCAGCTAAAGACCCGCCTAAGTAAAACAAAGTGGATTACAATATCCTGACACATCTGAGGAAGATACCCTCACAACTGAGCATACTGGATACTCTCCTCCTGTCCAAAGAGGCACGGGATTCTCTGATCAAGGCACTGTAAGAGCCTGATCATTTCCAAGCTTTCTTTGCGGAAGAAAAGATGAAGGACGAGCTGGCAGAGGTTCATACAGCTGACATCACATTCGGCGATGAAGATCTCCTCCTCGGAACGTGCGAGCACAGTCATCCTCTATATATCACTGGGTTCTTCCACGACATTAAGATAGGGAAGATCCTGGTCGATAACGAGTCCTCCGTCAACCTTCTTAATGTATAGGTGCTGAAGGAGATCTGCATGAACGTTCAGCACCTAGCTCGGCATAAAATTACCATCTCCGAGTTCGTCTCGCGGTCATCACGGACGCTTGGGTCCATAATATTGATGTTACGCTTTGGGATACTCATCACTGACCTCAAATTTCATGTCATTAACGCCAAAACTTGCTACAACGCCCTGCTCGGCCGGTCTTGGTTACACGAGTACAATGTCATCCTTTCTACACAACATCAGTGTATGAAGTATTTCAGAGATGGCCTCAAGTACACCATCACCGGGGAGCTAAATCCATTCTCTATGAATGAAGTCCGAAAATATGAAGAGCAAAATACTTCCTACCAGACTTCAAAGACACGGAAAGATGTCATAAGCCGGAAAATAAACAGAAAGTCGCTACCACTATCCCGGTCTTTGGGAGAGACACCGATGAAGATGGAGGAATATTCTACTCAGGACAACCTCAAGACAACAAGCCCGGGCCATTAACTCCTGTTCTGATCCTTGGCAGTGACTCTGAGGACGAGGTCAACGCCGTGTTCTCCACTCGCCCATCAGCACAAAACATTGCTAGAACCGATCAGAGTTTGCAAATTACCATGGTTCCGCCACGGCATTATAAAGAAATTGATGCGCTTTATACATACAACGTACAGGAGATGCAAACTTTCTACGTCCCTCCCAGGCGAAGAGGTGAAAAGGCGATCCTCTTCTATCAATCTACGGAGACCAAAATGGAAAAAGAAGTCTGGCATGGCACCGATTTTGCGCTTGATGGGCTTCAACCGATCCGTTTGCCCAGATATTATGCAGAGGGATTGAAAAGACTATTAATATGCCAAGGCGTAATTTTCAAACAAACCGCTCGACAAGCCCTGTTCTATAATAAAATCTTGGACGTCACCGGGACTCAGCGAAAGATGCCCAACGGGAAGATGGAGACGATTGGGCTCGGATATGTTCGGTCAAATAAACGGGAGCGATTCCACAATTGCCGCATCATAAATGGCCTCGGTAAAGCAGGGAACGTTTTTCCAAATGGTCATAATATTGAACCAGAGCGAGATCCCACCATAAGAACATCAAGTCCGTCGTTTGAAGAGAAGGTTGCTACGCTAATAAGGAAAGCAGGTCAAAAGGTTTGGAATGGCCACAGCCGAGAAATGGCCATTTACGAGAAAGCCAGGACGCAGCGTCTCACTCAGCAGTCTACGGAAAGAGAAGACTACGATGCCCTTCACCCTCAGCCCGTTGTGCGCTCTCATGGCAAGGAAAAAGCCCGACGCAGAGGCAACAACAAGGTGAAGAATGAGAATGACGCTCGAAAACAGCGAAGCGGTCCAAGAAGCCATGCGATCAAGAAAAAGTCTGCTGGAATCCATCGCTAATGAAGAGGATGGGTCGGGAATACTCTTTCCCTCAAGACAAGACAAGGAAAATATTCAACCTTGTCATGAAACATCGAATGATGACGCTTCCGGAGCCTCAGTACCCCGAACAGATAAACGAGGTCCATCATCCAGGTTATTGCTCCTATCACCGAGCAATATGACACCCTCTTGAAGACTACTTCACCTTAAAAAACTGGGTAGAAGGACAGTACGGACATGGCAAATTTGCTTTGTTCGACGGCTGGAGCGTAACCCCACCACAAAAGCATGAGCCAAAAGCAACCTATATAGCGAGAGTAGAACCAGATTAACATCAGTCTTGGAAACGAACTCGTACCTGCCACATAATAACATTCTCAAAAGAGGGGGAATACGAGAATATAGACGACCTTTCCCAGTGCTTCGCAAATGAGGACGAGGAGGAAATGATCTCAGAGTTTCCACCGGTGCCAAAAGAACTGAAAGATGGGATACACACCACGGCGGATAACTTAAGAAAAGTTGACTTAGGGACGGAAAACGATCCAAGGCCAACGTTCGTCAGTGGGCTTCTATCTAAAAAACAGGTGGCCACGCTGAAGGACGTGCTTATGCAATATAAAGTCTGCTTTGCATGGAACTATTCCGAGATGCCGGAACTAGATCCAGAAATAGTGGTACATAAACTAGCTATATCGCCAGACGTCAAGCTAGTCAAGCAAGCGCCAAGGAGAATGTAACATTTCAGAAAATAAAATATTATTTTTTTAGGAAATTAAATAATCAAAATAATAATTTCTACGAATATTATTAAGTATAAAAATTAGTTTTAATAAAAGGGTATAATTAAATACCGATAATTTGGAAAATATTTGGTAAATTAATAAGGATTATTGATTGAAGGTATTTATGTGATTTGGGCATTCTATGAATTATTATACAACTAGTTATATTTAAATTAATATAAAACCCGATTAGCGTTTCACTAATTATGCATTAATCTTAATTATGTGTATGGAATGCAACAAAGTATGTTGCAAACACTTATTTCATTGTTTTGTAACCGTGCTTAATTTCACAAAAATTGGTTTTGTTTTAAATGGAAAAGAGAAGATATTTTGAGAGAGAAAGAGTGATGGGACAAGTATCATGGTTGATGTGAGAGGGGGAGTGAGAAAGCTCTAGAATTCCTATGGCTCTTTCTTTTGTTCCCATTTGTTCATCATCATCTTCTTCATCTCATTATCCTCCTTTTCCTCCACCCTCTACCACTCTCAAAACCATCCCAAATCCACACCAAAACCTTATATCCTCTTCACAAAAATTGTGCGCAAGCTCACTACAAGCATGGTGGACCAAACAAGTCAAGATTTTGAGCACTTAGAGCAACTCAAGAATTTTCTTGAGTTTCCAAATGAGGTACTTTGCGTGGACTTCAAGATGACAAGGGAAAACAAGCGTCATCGACTTCGGCAAGCGAAAATCAAGGTGAGTAGAGGTATATCTACGGGGAAAGTCGAGTGGATGGCGTATAGCACTCCCGCAACCGTAGAATAGGTTATATATTATTTACGTTTATGTAAGACTTGGATACCTAGTAAATAGGGTTACTAGGAGATTATAGATTTGATTTGGCCTACTTGTAGGATAGTTTACTCTTAGTCGTGAGTTATCGGTTTACCTAGTCGCACACACGCACATACTTGGTATCTGTGTGTCTGTGTGTTTGTGTGTGTGTGTGTGTATACATATACACGTAAGATGAGGATAGTATATGTTGTGGAGATGAGCCGATGTGATCGGGCATGATGCCGTGAGATTTCTGATATGTGATCAAGTCGTGATACTGTATACAATATGATATTATAATGGATCATTGGGCGATATGTATTCATGCATGCGATAATGTAACGTTTTAAAAATCGTTTAGGTTAATTGTCCGATAATCGATAATATAACTCGTGTTTTCCATAAAACGTAATTATAATTATTTTTCAATATACACTTAAATACACCTATTTTAGCTATGTAATTGCTAGTATTTGGTATTTAATTAGTCACTTATAAATTGCTAGTTTACTTAAATATTTTTCCTTAATTAATTATTTTAAATATTATTATAAGATTTCATTTATACATTTAATTAGTGTAAATTACAAATGAGAATGGGTTAATTACACAATTGTGAACCATTACAACTTATTAACAAGTTTAAAACATGTTCTATCTTTCTCATTTGTCTCCATGGTTCTAGACTATTCTAGGGTTAATTAGAAAATAATTTAATTAAGCTATTAATTAATAGATGTGAAAATGGGGCTTTTCTTGACTTGACCACACACACACACACACACTCACCCCTCATTTTCCCCCATGGCCGAGCCTTAGGCAACAGCCTCCCCCATTTTCTCCATCTCATTTCACCACTAAAATCCTCAAATTTTCATCAAAAAATCCACACATTCTCAATAATTCATAGTTAAACCTTCACCCAAAAGTTCTTGACCTAATCTAGCTTGGAATCTTCAAGCAAGAAACCATTTTGGGAGGCCAAGTTGCATGTTAGATCTCCAAATTTTTGAGGTATAAGTCTTAACCTTATGGTTGCTTTGTTAGCTAATTACTTGAAATTAAATTATTTAAGTATTAATTTGGTTCTAATTGCAAGTTTGAAAATTTCAAGAGAAGGATTTGGGTTCAACTTAGGGTTTTATCACTTGATTATGGTTATAATGTATTGTTTAACATCTTAAGACTTGAAAAATCTAAACTAGTTGTTAATTTGCTAATTGTTACTTTTAAATTGTCTCAATTATATAATCTTGCAAACTAAATTTTTTGATTAATGTAAATAGGTGAGATTAAAATCTAGTTAATAATTGTGTAGCCTAATTAAGATATTAAATGAATATTGTGGCCACTAGATTTGCAAAAACATCTACATTTGCTCTAAAATGGTTAGGTGATGCTTACTAGGTTTTTGGAATAAATCGGTTTTAATTAAGTTGAGCTTGGAATGATCTATAACCTATTCCCTAAAATATTTAGTGTGTTGTGAATGCGTGATCGGTATGATTGGGTTCTAGGTTTGGGGATTTCTACGTATAGCGACCCTAGTTATGGTTTTTGGCGTTGTCGCGAGCGCGTTTTGTGCACCAAGTGCGTGCGCGTCTAGATTAGTGCACGTTGTTTGTCTTATATCGTTTGTGTCCGCGACTATTCATATATCTATCCTCTTATTTACTTATGTGCGATTCTAGGATCGGGTGCAGAGGCGTCGGACGTGGCACGGAATGACATGGCTGAGATCGGATCAGATTAGCTGAGGCGCCCCGGTGAGTAGATGTACACATCAATGGGGGGATCGTCTGGATGGCGCGAAGCGCCCGATAGTTTAGGATTATCACTAGTACTTGCATTTATATGCGTAGTGTCCTGGTTATTCATCTCATTGCATCGCATCACCTTATATATATATATATATATATATATATATATATATATATATATATATATATATATATATACACACACACACACACATACATACATACATATGATATTATCTTATAGGACACTTGCACCATTACCATTGGTCCATGCCGCACGTGCACCATTTTATGTGACACACATGCCATTGGTAATTGCTATGTCATGAACACTATAGAACTTGCTTAGAATCGGTATCTGTGCATTTGCATCATATATGATCTGTAGATTTGTACTTGTGTATTTATTTCATTAAGATGGATACATAGGATTGCTAGTCACATATACATACCTCATTGCATCATAATTCATACATATTTTCTGGTCATATATTGCATGGTATATGCTATCGTTTCACAGACATCCATCATCACCGGCATGTTTACATATTGTGATTCTTCTCGAGAATTTCAGTATTTATGAGATTTCTGGATTGTTTGGGAATACCGCAAGAATTTTATAAACCTGTTATCATTTTAAAAATGCAAGTTGCGGTTTTTTCATGATATGATGTATGTGTCATCCACCATGAGTTTTCCTGATTTCTGTTAATTTTCGAGACCCGATTCGAGGAGTTGGATGAACCGTCTTGGGTACATGGTGGGCCGGGTATGGTACCCCGGAGCAAGAAGCTCGAGTTGTAGATGCTGAACCTGACAGGGGCAGACTACCTACGGGAGATGTCTGGCGCGGCGGATATCCGGAGGATTCCGACCGTAGTCATGAGATTGATGATATGGGCCGATCCGGACTGACGGTGCCCGAGATATTGAGATATTGAGATATTCAGACATTGAGATATACATATTTTGTGTCGATACTTGACATGGATTTATGTGGATTTCATTGATGATACTTCTGTTATTTTACAGGAGTTTTACTAAGATAAGAATACAGATTTTCTCGTACCAAACATATTCAGGTTTCGTGTTGATTATGAATTCATGTTGCATACATACTAGTGCGTCGCATCATATCGGTATATGTAGGTTGTGACGCATTTGCGTGCATTCTTACGATAGCCTTATTAGATGTTACTTACTACTCACGAGTTGGCAACTCACCTCCGTTGTGCCACAGTATCTTGCAGGTCTCACCCGTCAGCACAGTAGCGGCGGGCATACTTTCTATTCTGCTTCGTTTGTATCGACTTACAGCTTGCTAATAGGTGGGTTTCGGAGGATTTTCTTTTGCCCCACCATGTATTTTATTTTGTATCTAGTATACTCCATCTACCCTTCGTACATTGGACTTAGGTGGTGAGCTTATGAGATTTGTATGTATTCTATCTCTGGTGTCAATGCTCACTTGAGCCGACATGATGTTTTCTTATTTGCGTGCTTTTATATGCTTAATTTTGCGCTATTATGATATACATATTGCTTATAGTTGTGATTCCGCCTTTGGCGAAGAGCTAGCTCCCGCTTGGGGATGCCTTTACTCATTATTTATATGTATTTTCATGTGTTGTACCCGTTTGGGGGCCAGTATTTACAAAGGAGACTCTGCCGAAATTTTCGGGAAATTTGATGCATTAAAAAGTTTTAAGGTGACTTTATTTTACAAAAATCATCTTTTTAATTAAGTTTTCCTTCACTTTATTTCTTTAAATGGTTTAGATTTCTGGGCTTTGGCTTACTTAGATTTCGATACGCCTTGAGACGTTTTGTAATTTAAGTGCCAATCACGTTCCGTACCTTCAGGTCATGATAAAGTTGGTATCAGAGCGATAGGTTTTACCTTTTTGAATGTAGGATGACCCTTGGTAGATGGAGTAGGTGACTTAAGCAGAGTGGCGTTGCGTGTGTATGTTCCGCGGCATACTTACGATACGATACTCCGCCTAAGTGACCTTAGGATATATATTTGCTTTTACTACCTTCCTTGATTCTATATGTCCTCTTGATTCGATCACATGTTCCTATCAATCATGTTCTTGCTCCAGCCATTATACCACCAGAGACTACGAGGGCCAGAGGGCTGCCGCCAGGGGACGAGATTAGAATAGGCTCTTTGAGACGAGGACCGATCAGGGTGGTACGCCTACTCCTCAGGGATAGAGTGATCCACCTTCTTCAGGACGGATGGCTAGGATGGAGTCGAGCATTCAGGACTTTTGACAGATGGTTGGATTGTTAGTTGAGGTAAGCCGAGCTCCGAGAGCCGATGATGTCCCTCCTAATTCAGGGACTGTGATTGTACCTGCTGCTCAGGCAGCTGTTTCAGTTGTTACCGAGATTATTTCCGTATCTTTGCAGAAGTTTGTGAGGCTGAAGCCTCCAGTTTTTCACCGGCACAGATGCAGTGAAGGATCCGCAGACAATCCTCGACAGGATGGCTATGATTGTCGTTCACAGAGATGTTTTGACGAGATATGGGTTGAGCTTGCGAGTTTTCGTCTAGAGGGTCTGGTTCAGACATAGTGCGAGTCGGTTGAGAGAGGTCGAGCTGCAGATCTAACTCCTATGACTTGGGATAAGTTCACAGCTGTATTTCTTGCTCGTTTCCTTCCGGAGAGCGTTCGAGATGCCCGAACTCGTAGTTTCGAGTCTTTGCGCAATACTTCAGGGATGACAGTGTCTGGGTATGATGAGCTTATTACTACTTGCTGTCGTTAGGGCAGTTTACTCAGTTTTCCAATATACTCCTTACCTGTGGACACTGAAGAGAAACGGATAAAGAGGTTTGTGCGGGATTGGTCATGCATTTACTTTTTTGCTATTGGTTCCCAGTCTTTTAACACTTATTTCGCTGCTATGGACACGGCCTTACTGCTAGCGGAGCGCATTTCTAAGACTTCGGTCATTTCTGGATCGAAGCAAAATTGTACTGGTATGCCAGCTTAAAGGCGGTTAGATAGACGCTGTTGTGACAGGTATTCTTTCAGTATTTTCTTTCGATACGTATTTCTTTCTGGTGTCTCTTGAAATGGTATCCACATACTTTGTATCGAGGTCTAGCCGATAGTAGTCCTTGCTAAATTAGTCGTTTGTTGTGATTTCTTCTGTAGGCTAATCTTTTGTCCCTCAAAATGTTTTTCGTTCGTGTTTGTTTTGTTCGTATCGGAGATAGGGATTCTTCTGTCAATTAGATTCTCCTCGATATGTTAGACTTTGAAGTTCTTCTTGGCATGGATTGGTTAGCCACGTGTTATGCATCCGTGGACTGCCGTGAGAAGGCAGTCAGATTTAGTTTTCCGGGTGAGCCAGTTCTGGTTATTTTGGAAGACTGTAGTGCCACCCATCCCGATTTGATTTCTTCTCTTTGTGCTAGTCAGCTCTTGAGAAAAGATGTCAGGGATTTTTGGTGTATATTCGTGATGTTGGAAACGTGGGAGTCCCGTTGGACCAGGTCCCGATTGGGAGAAAGTTTCCAGATGTTTTCCTGATGAGTTGCTTGGTTTGTCGCCAGAGCGCGATATTGAGTTCTGCTTTGACTTGATTCCAGGCATGGAGCCTTTTTCTATACCGCCATATCGGATGGTCCCGGCGGAGCTTAAAGAACAGAAGGATCGGTTGCAAGATTGATGGATAAAGGGCTTGTTCGTCCGAGCGCGTCATCTTGGGGAGCTCGCGTCCTGTTCGTCAAGAATAAAGACGGCAGTTGTATTGTGCATCGATTCTCGTCAGGTGAATTGAGCTACTGTGCGGAACGAATATCCCTTACCTTGTATCGACGATTTATTTGAATTGCTCCAGGGTGCGAGACATTTCTAGAATATTGACTTGCGATCACATTACCATCAGTTGCGGGTTCGAGAGGATGATATTCTGAAGACTGTTTTTTACACGTTACGAGCGTTTTGAGTTCTTGGTGATGTTGTTCGAGCTCACCAATGTCCCAGCAGCGTCTATGGACTTGATGAACCGTATATTCAGGCAGTTTCTTAATCAGTCTATCATCATGTTCATTGAGAACGTCTTGGTGTACTTTTGGAGCCGAGTGGGGTCTGGGCAGTATTTGAGGATTTCGTTGCAGAATTGAGGGAACACCAACTATTCGCTAAATTATCCAAGTGTGTTTTCTGGTTGAATAGTGTTGACTTTTTGGGCCACGTAGTTATGAGAGATGGTAAGTATGGAACCGAAGAAGATCGAGGCCATTCAGCACTGGTCCAGACCTGTATCAGTGATGGAAGTTCGCAGCATTTTGGGTTTAGACGGATACTATCGACGTTTCATACTGGATTTTTCTCTTATAACTGCAACGTTGACCGTGTTGACCCGGAAGGGAGTTCCTTTTCTTTGGACTAAAGCATGCTAGCAGAACTTTCAGCAGTTAAAGACTCGTTTGACTACGGTGCCAATATTATTTTTGCCTTCAGGATCAGGCGGTTTTGTTGGTTATTGCGATAATTCTCGGCAGTTGAAGAAACGCGAGCAGAACTATTCCACGCATGACTTAGAGATGGCTGCGGTGATTTTTACACTTAAGATTTGGAGACACTACTTATACGATGAGTTGTGCTAGATATTTACGGACCACAAGAAGCTTAAAGTATATCTTTCAGCAGCGAGATCTAAATTTAAGACAGCGCCGATGAATGGAGCTAGTGAAAGACTATGTCTGGGAGATTCTTTATCGTCCGGGCAAGGCGAATGTTGTGGAAAATGCTTCGAGTCAGAGGCCCGGAGGTAGCTTATCTTGTTTGAGCACAGTTCAGAGATAGTCGATGGCAGATTGGCAGATTCTATTCGACAACCAAGTACAGTTCGAGTTTACGTCGACCGGGGGACAGCTTGCCCGTGTCCGTGCACATCCACTGTATTTGATCATATCCGTGAGGCATAGTCTAATGACGTTCGTTTGTCAGAGATCTTGGAGCAGATTTAACGGGGTAGAGATTCAGAATTCGTGATTGATGATCAGGAAGTACTACGGTTTGGGACTCGACTATGCGTGCCAGATTCCGAGAGATTGAAACGCGAGATTTTAGAGGAGGCATACCAGTTGACATATAGTGTTCATCCGGTTTCCACCAAGATGTATCATGACTTAAGAGATGTCTACTTGTGTGAAGGGATGAAGAGAGATGTCACAGATTTTGTTTCGAGATGCTGACTTGTCAGCAAGTTAAGGCTGAGCACCAGAGGCCAGCAGGAGAATTACAACCTTTTCCCATTCTGGAGTGGAAATGGGAGCAGATATCTATGGATTTTATCATGGGTCCACCTAGGAACAGTTGAGAGGATGAATCTATTTGAGTAATCGTAGACCGATTAACAAAAGCAGCTCACTTTCTGCCAGTAAGATCACTTTCGGGTTCGTTCAGTATGCTCAGACACATGTTGATGAGATAGTGCGACTACATGGAGTTCCGACTTGTATTGTGTCCGACTGGGACATCTAGTTCACCAGCCGAATATGGCAGAAACTTCAGGAGGCTTTGGACACCAATTGAGTTCCAGTACAGTTTTCTATCCGCAGACCGACGGTCAATTAGAAAGGGCCATTCAAATTCTTGAGGAGATGCTCCGAGCCTGCGTTCTAGTTTTCGGTGGCAGTTGGGATCGCCACTTGCCCTTGATAGAGTTTTCCTATAATAACAGCTTCCAGGAAGTGATTCAGATGACACCCTTCGAGGCGTTATATGGAGGAGATGTCGATCGCCCGTATGTTGGACAGAGCTCAGTGAGAGCAGAATTTTGGGGCCACAGATTGTGCAGGAGATGACCGAAGGGATTCAGTTGATTCGGGATAGGATGAGAGCGGCCCAGAGCAGGCAGAAATCTACTGCTGATAGACGCCGTCGCGGACTTGAATTCACTAAAGGTGATCATGTTTTATTGAGGGTTTCTCCAATAAGGGGCGTGTTGAGATTCGGAAAGGAAGGAAGGCTTAGTTCCAGATATGTGGGTTCTTTCGATATTCTCGAGCGTATCGGCACAGTTGCGTATTGTTTGGCTCTTCCACCTAGCTTTCCAGATGTTCACCCTACGTTTCATTGTATCGATACTTCGCAAGTACTTTCATGACCCCTCTCATGCGATTTGGTACCAAACAATTCAGCTGGAGCACGATTTTCTTTCACAAGAGCAGCTGATAGTCATTCTAGATCGGCAGGTGAAGTAACTGAGGTCCAAGGTCATACCGACCATAATGGTTCTTGGCGTGGCCCGGCGGCGAAGAGGTCACGTGGGAAGCCGAGGACGAGATGAGGGAGAACTATTCCTATCTCTTCGATGATAAGCGTAGTTAGATTTTAAATTCGGGGACCGAATTTCATTAAGGGGGAAAATTGTAACGTTTTAAAATCGTTTATGTTAATTTTCCGATAATCGGTAATATAACTCGTGTTTTCCGTAAAATGTAATTATAATTATTTTTCAATATAGACTTAAATACACCTATTTTAGCTATGTAATTGCTAGTATTTGGTATTTAATTGGTCACTTATAAATTGCTAGTTTACTTAAATATTTTTCCTTAATTAATTATTTTAAATATTATTATAAGCTTTCATTTATACATTTAATTAGTGTAAATTACAAATGAGAATGAGTTAATTACACAATTGTGAACCATGACAACTTAATAACAAGTTTAAAACATGTTCTCTCTTTCTCATTTGTCTCCATGGTTCTAGACTATTCTAGGGTTAATTAGAAAATAATTTAATTAAGATATTAATTAATAGATGTGAAAATAGGGCTTTTCTTGACTTGACCACACATACACACCCACTCACCCCTCATTTTTCCCCCATGGCCGAGCCTTAGGAAGCAGCCTCCCCCATTTTCTCCATCTCATTTTACTACTAAAATCCTCAAATTTTCAGCAAAAAAATCCACACAAATTCTCAATAATTCATAGTTAACCTTCACCCAAAAGTTCTTGACCTAATCTAACTTAGAACCTTGAAGCAAGAAACCATTTTGGGAGGCCAAGTTGCATGTTAGATCTCCAAATTTTTGAGGTATAAGTTTTAACCTTACGGTTGCTTTGTTAGCTAATTACTTGAATCTAAATTATTTAAGTATTAATTTGGTTCTAATTGCAAGTTTGAAAATTTCAAGATAAGGATTTGGGTTCAAATTAGGGTTTTATCACTTGATTATGGTTATAATGTATAGTTTAACATCTTAAGACTTGAAAAATCTAAACTAGTTGTTAATTTTCTAATTGTTACTTTTAAATTGTCTCAATTATATAATCTTGCAAACTAAATTTTTTGATTAATGTAAATATGTGAGATTAAAATCTAGTTAATAATTGAGTAGCCTAATTAAGATATTAAATGAACATTGTGTCCACTAGATTTGCTAAAACATCTACATTTGCTCTAAAATAGTTAGGTGGTGCTTACTAGGTTTTTGGAATAAATCAGTTTTAATTAAGTTGAGATTGGAATGATCTATAACTTATTCTCTAAAATATTTAGTGTGTTGCGAATTCGCGATTGGTACGATTGGGATCGAGGTTTGGGGATTTTTACGTATAGCGCCCCTAGTTGTGGTTTGTGGCGTTGTCGCGAGCGCGTTTTGTGCACCAAGTGCGTGCACGTCTAGATTAGTGCGCGCTGGTTGTCTTGTATCATTTGTGTCCGCGACAATTCATATATCTATCCTCTTATTTACTTTTGTGCGATTCTAGGATCGGGTGCAGAGGCGTCGGACGTGGCGCGGAATAACATGGCTGAGATCGGATCAGATTAGCCGAGGCGTCCCGGTGAGTAGATGTACACATCTATGGGGGGGATCATCTGGATGGCATGAGGCGCCCGATAGTTTAGGATTATCGGTAGTACTTGCATTTATATGCGTAGTGTCCTAGTTACTCATTGCATCGCATCACCTTATATATATGTATACATATGATATTATCTCATAGGACACTTGCACCATTACCATTGGACCATGCCACACGTGCACCATTTTATGTGACACACACGCTATTGGTAATTGCTATGTCACGAACACTATAGAACTTGCTTAGAATCGGTATCTGTGCATTTGTATCATATATGATCTGTAGACTTGTACTTGTGTATTTATTTCATTAAGATGGATACGTAGGATTGCTAGTCACATATACATACCTCATTGCATCATAATTCATACATATTTTCTGGTCATATATTGCATGGTATATGCTATGGTATCACAGATATCGATCATCACCGGCATGTTTACATATTGTGATTCTTCTCGAGAATTTCAGTATTTATGAGATTTCTGGATTGTTTGGGAATACCGCAAGAATTTTATAAATCTGTTATCATTTTAAAAATGCAAGTTGCGGTTTTCTCGTGATATGATGTATGCGTCGTCCACCATGAGTTTTCCTGATTTCTGTTGGTTTTTGAGACCCGATTCGAGGAGTTGGATGAACCGTCTCGGGTACATGGTAGGCCCGGTATGGCACCCCGGGACAAGAAGCTCGAGTTGTAGACGATGAGCCTGGCAGGGGCAGACTATCTACCGGTGATGTCTGGAGCGGCGGATATCCGGAGGATTCCGACCGTAGTCGTAAGATTGATGATATGGGCCGATCCGGACTGACGATGCCCGAGATATTGAGATATTGAGATATGGAGACATTGAGATATTGAGACATTAAGATATACATATTTTGTGTCGATACTTAACACGGATTTCTTTGGATTTCATTGATGATACTTCCGTTATTTCACAGGAGTTTTACTAAGATAAGAATACAGATTTTCTCGTACCAAACATATTCAGGTTTCGTGTTGATTATGCATTCATGTTGCATACATACTAGTGCGTCGCATCATATCGGTATATGTAGGTTGTGATGCATTTGCGTGCATGCTTATGATATCCTTATTAGATATTACTTACTACTCACGAGTTGGCAACTCCCCCCCCGTTATGCCACAGTATCTTGCAGGTCTGATCCGTCAGCACAGTAGCGGTGGGCGTACTTTCTATTCTGCTTCGTTTGTATCGACTTACAGCTTGCTAATAGGTGGGTTTCGGAGGATTTTCTTTTTCCCCACCATGTATTTTATTTTGTATCTAGTATACTCCATCTACCCTTCATACATTGGACTTAGGTGGTGAGCTTGTGAGATTTGTATGTATTCTATCTCTGGTGTCGGGGCTCACTTGAGCCGACATGATATTTTCTTATTTGCGTGCTTTTATATGCTTATTTTGCACTATTATGATATACATATTGCTTGTGGTTGTGATTCCGCCTTTGGCGAAGAGCTAGCTCCCACTTGGGGATGTCTTTACTCATTATTTATATGTATTTTCATGTGTTGTACCCGTTTGGTGGCCGGTACTTACAAAGGAGACTCTGCTGAAATTTTCGGGAAATTTGATGCATTAAAATGTTTTAAGGTGACTTTATTTTACAAAAAGCATCTTTTTAAATTAAGTTTTCCTTCACTCTATTTCTTTAAATGGTTTAGATTTCTGGAATTTGGCCTACTTAGATTTCTTTACGCCTTGAGACGTTTCGTAATTTAAGTGCCAGTCACGTTCCGTACCTTCGGGTCGAGACATATATGAATTGGTGATAATTGAACGTATGAGACTTTAGAACTGTACCCGTGATCGTGATATTATACGAATGATGATATTATGTATGATTTTGATCCACACCCTCGATTTTGAGGACGCCGTACGATGGATATTATCGTACGAGACGTATAAAATGATTGATCCACACTCTTGACTCGAGGATGCCGTACTATGTATTATACAGTACGTAACGCTATGACGCTCGATCGCCGACTACTAGGTGTATCGACTTGGAATATATGTAGATTTTCTTATCCCCCCAACTAGTTCCTTAGTTTAGTCTCTTAGTTGTTAAATAGAAGCTAGACCTGGCTTGAGTCATACCTATTTTCAAAACTAAAGAATCGTGAGTATTTTCAAAGGTCGCCCCTTTTCTCAACACACCTTAGTCCCTACTTTTCTATAAACCACGATTCATGCTATTTCAAAACACAAAAATTGTATGACTCGTATACCAATATGTATATCCCCTATTGTTATGTTTGCTATTCATTTTCTGTTATATTCATGTTGCTCTCATCGCACTTCATATATATACATGTGTTTTCTTTAGCTTTTATGATCTCGGCTGTTAGGACACCAACACCATTATCGATGATATGTATATTGCACTTACACTTGCTTACCGGCTCACGCACATCATCATTGGTAATTGCCATGTCACGTACACCTTAGAAAACGTTACTTCATTGGCATAACCTGCTAGCTGGTAGCTTAAACATATTATTAGTATGCTTGATCTTATTTGCTAGCCTAGATATTGCATTTCTTAGCTGGTAGTTTAAACATCATCGGTAATTGCCATGTCACGTACACCTTTATGCTTCATATCGACATGTTTATACCTTTTAACCATGCTAGCTTTAGAAAACTCACGAGATAATGACTACCTCCTCACAACACTCATATGTAACGTAGCACGATGGAATTTGGGAACATAGATTTAGGAAAAATAAATTTTACACAAAACTACCTTCGACTTACAAAAACCTTTTTCTATAAGATGTGTATTTTAACAAATCTTTGCAAATGCGCCTCTACAACCCATTTCGGGGAACCCGTTTGGGATGGTGTGGATTATCGCATATTCTCGTGCTTAGTAGAGTGAGATACAGACCTCCGCAAGGAGCATACGATCTCGAAAGATTTAAAAATACAATTTTCTTTAGAAAATGTGATTTCTAACATAAATAAAGCTTATATTTTTAATAAATATATATATATTTAATTAATATCAAAATATATATTTTAATATTTATAATATTCTACATTTTCAAAATTTAAGAAAAATATCTCATTTACAAGAAAATACCATACAATTCTAATATTACAAATAAATACCATATATTATGAAATTAGGTTTTATTCACTAGAAATGTCACATTGATAAAATACACATCAATGAAAACTCTAAAGACGATAATAAAATACTTGAGGTGTATTTTGAAAACTATACAAAATTATTTTTACATAAACCCCCCTCAAGTTATACTAAATTACAATAAGGACCCTAGTAAACATAGGTTTAAACGGGACCGATCTATTGAGCCTCAGGGAGACGGAGATATGGGTGCTTGCCTATTTAAGGTAGACAACTTAACAAACGGTGTTATCAACACGGTAATTGTCTTTGAAAAAGACACAAATCCTGTCGTCCATGTGCAGCAGTTACCGATAGCACCAAAACATAATTCAGTATTCAATTTATTTTCTAATTGTTTGACTCAGACTGAGTCTCAATATAATCAATCTGACTTGAATATGATTCAAGTATCAAACTACAATTCAATATGAATCTATATATTCAATCTGTTAAATCTATTCAATCTATATTGACTGAACCGAACCATGGATATACATCCATCTACATGATTCTCCAGTTACATCCATTTACTGATATCATGGTTTCGGTAAGTCTTCCATCCCTATATACAATATACAATTCAAACAATATATCAATACAATAAAGACATCGTGGGGTTAATAAAGGGAAGACTGGTACGGAATCTGTTAGAAGTGGCACGAGACTGCAACCATAATACACCTAACCTGAATTCAATTGTCGTTGTACCGTGGCTGAACGGTTCCTTGTACTCCTGATACCTTAGTCTCCGGGAAAAGTGAGACTCCTCTCGTATGCACTGGAATTTTCTGTACCAAGCTATAAACAACAACGTTAACAATATAATACAACTTTAAAAGTTATACTCTCTCTCTCTCTGTGTGTATTCTATTTCTCCCTCATCTTTGGGACTTATCGAGCGATTTTTTAGCTGACGACATTCTCTCTCTTTTCTTTGGAATGTCGTCATGTGATTCGGACCTTCAGGAGATTGAGCCCACCAACGAGGACTTAGATCAGCTAGCATTCGACCCGGAGCTCTAGTTACTTATACATTTACATTCTGTATTTTCCATTTCTGTTATGCCACTGTTTAGGTATTGCTTTCTATTCCATGTATTTACTTTTCAGATGTATTGTAAAAAGAATGTTAATAAATAAAGTTGTTGTTCAATTATCTATTGTCATTATCTCTTGTGCATTTTACTTATATTTCTTAGATACGCTTAGCGTGTTTACTTCAGAGTAAATACGTAACGGCCTCGTCACGTCCTCTACCCGTATACTGGGAAGGGGGCATGACAGGTTTCGTTGGTGGCCCATGCAGGTCTGAGCTGTATGGAACCCTACCATGCAGGCCAGTTCTGCGTGGAAAACCTAAGCAATATAACACAAGAACCAGCAACTAAAAACATTCTTTACAATTCACATTCCTTGAATCTTATCATTTCATATACTTTGAATCTGTCTTAACCCAAAATTTTCTTTCAAGGTTATGGATTCCCCAAACAATACCAGCACAAATGTCAACAACACTCCCCCACCACTACCACTCACACCTACCGCAGCTGTTTCGATCAACGAGCAGACGGTTCTGCTTGAGGCAATCCTCAGCCTCCTGGAAGGACAGTAGCAACAGACCGCTATCCTGATAAACCGACCAGAGGCAAAAGCACTTGGAGTGAAGCAATTCAGGGCCTTGCACCCCAAACAGTTTGCAGGAAAATAGAGCCCTCTGGAAGCTGAGAAATGGGCTCAAAGTATTGAAGATGATCTGGCAGCGGCATAAGTGCGAGAGATAGCTTGGGTCCGAGTTGCAAAGCTGCAGCTCACTGACAATGCACAGGTTTGGTGGAAGGCGAAAGAAAGCCGTCTTAACCAACCTATCGAATGGAAGACTTTTCGTGACATGTTTGATGCAAAGTACTTCCTGAGACTGCCCACTTTGATATAGAACAGCAGTTCATCTATCTGCAACAAGGTTCCATGTGGAGAAAATCTGTAGATGAGTATGATGCTGAGTTTACCATGCTCAGGTAAGATATGTCTCAATGTTCGATTTTATATCACATATTACACAGATAACATAAGATCGTAACAGGTTTGCGGCCCATCTCATACCGACCGCTGAGATCAGGGCTAGAAGATTTCAGCAAAGATTGGACTCGGAAATCCAAGCTGCATTAGCTACAGAGAATTTCCCAACTTATGATTTGTCTTTGAAGGCTGCCCGACGATATGAGGCAGTGGTAAAGAGGAATAGCAGACCTCAATCTGTTGGAGTGAAGCATCCTGCCACTCAGATGGCAGGAGGAGCCTCTTCAAGACCAACTGTTGAACCCAGGAGATCGGAAGAAATCAATAACCAGCCGAGTCCCGTTTTTTGCTTCTATTGCAAGAGGGAAGGAGATTTGGTGAAGGACTGTAGGCGCACAAAAGGTCTGTGCTTAGTTTGTGGCGCATCCAATAATGGAATTGGAAACTGTCCTTATAGACACAACCCAGCTCACGCACCCACCAACTACCCACAGCGGCCAGCTATCCAGGCTCCAGCACCTCGTCTAGCACTCCTATAGAGTGTTTTTCATCATCACATTGAGATAGGAATACACGCGCTTGTCAGGCGTACTACAGATTCCCCCTGCGTAGGGTAGACGGGTTTATTGATTGTGGGGATCCGAATCTCCGGCAGCTGCGGACTAAGCTACCGTTAATTACCCCTCGCCTTTGAAGCGAGAGAACCTCCGATTGACGGGTTAAATAGGTCATGCGAACTCAATGTGCAATGTTGTGCTTTGAAGGGGTTTTGGATATATCGGGGGACCCCGCAAAGTTTTTACGGGGGTCCCGCTACCCGGATAGCAGGCTGGGGTCAAGGGGTCTAGCAGCCCCCTTACGGGGTGCGGGGCAGCGCCCCGTTAGAATTTTTTTCTAACAGGGACAGTGTCGTAGAGAGAGAGAGAGAGAGAGTGTGTGTGTGTGTGTGTATAAGAAGGGGAAAAGCGTCGACGCTGGACGCCGGCGCCTCATGTGCGTGGCACGCGGGAGCTGGGCGCCGGCGCCCTACGTGCATGGCACGCGGGAGCTGGGCGCCGGCGCCCCACATGCGTGGCACGCGGGCGCTGGGCGCCGGCCCCCACGTGCGTGGCACGCGGGCGCCGGGCGCCGGCCCCCACGTGCGTGGCACGCGGGCGCCGGGCGCCGCACGTGCGTGGCACGCGGGCGCCGGGAGCCGCACGTGCCTGGCATGCGGGCGCTGAGCGCCGGCGCCTCACGTGCCTGGCACGCAGGCATATTATATGGGCAGTATATGGGATTGCTGGTCATATTCATTTCATGTGGCCTCTTCGGAATAGGCAGTTGCAAACCGTTGTTCAAAGCGTCCTGAAATATATTGCGGACCTCATCCCTCCTGAAGAAGTACACCTTCTTCTTTCTCTCCATTAGAGTAGGTGCCTTTACTTATGCTAGTCCTTGAGACCGATCAGTCTTTGGTTCGCCCTTTTCAGATAATGGCACATGTCTTAGAGAATCAGGTTCCCGAAGGACTTCGGTCTCCATTTGTATGAAATCGGCGGTCGTAGCTTGACTGTTTTCTAACACGCCTTTAGACAGTTCTATCTCTCCCGTCTTGTATTGCTTTTCAACCCAATCTTTACAGACGAAGCAGTCCTCAATGGCATGGCTTGTCACTCTGTGATACTGGCAATATTTTGGGTCGTCGATCATATTCGCTTCTTGCGGTCTCTTTGATTCTGGAAGTTGTAGACCGTTTCTTAGGGCGTCCTTAAATATCTTGTGGACTTTGTCCCTTTTGAACGAATAGAACTTATCCAGTTTCTCTTTCAGAGGCGATTCCCCTTCGGTGTATGTATTGGAGGGACTGGAGGCTGATCGCGGCCGTTTTTTGTAAAGGCGCTCTGCTCTTAGGCTGAAGGGGGTATCAGTTAACTGCCTCCGAGTATCAATCCCTGGCTCATGAACCAAAATTTGATTCTGCTATAGTTGCAATCGGGCGACTTGGGTCGCAAGATCTGCCACAACGTTTGCCAGTTCGTCGACCTTAGACTGTACCTTGGCTAACTTCTCATCCCTATCCTAAAGCTGCCTCTGAAGCCATCGGAATAATGCTTGTTTTGTAGTTCCGGATATAATAACCGGGTCATCCTTATTGCCTGAGCTCAATTCCACAGGAACCCCGGGCTTCTTTGGCTTATCGGCCTGAGTGAGCTCTTCATCATTTAGACCGAGTCGACGTTGGGTAGCGTCCACCATATCATCACCATGGCTGTGAAGCATAGGAGGGTTCGTTTCTTCATATCCGACCATGTAGACAGTGTGGACCACATATCCAGCCGTCTCTTTATCTTTGGCGGGGTAACCCCATTCTTGGTGCCTCGTGAAGCTCAGCTTAGCGTGAGTCCTGGCCCTTTAGTTGGCTCTGTATCTGAGCCTTTTTTGCCTTAGTTTCTCGATTTTGAGGGCTTAGCGAGCATCCGTTTTCTAGGAAGCCACCGTGAGTTGATTGATAGGGAGCTTAAAGAAGATACCCGATCGAGCAGTTGTCGAGGGTACCGCTGGAGCTTGCCCAAGATGCCCCATTGCTTTGTTGACGTTGATGGCCTTGCCCCCAGCTGGAGCGATGGAGAGTCATTCGGAAACGGATTTGTGCTTGGGCTGAGGTGCCCTCATGACCATGACATTCGGCCTCTTGCCTTTTCGAGGCCGGTTTGTCGGTTACCGGAGCTTGACGTGCAGGGATGGCATTAGCCGAGAAAAACAGAATAGGCCCAAACTGTAGAAGCGGTTCTTCCCACTGTCGTCCGAGACTTGCCGGGAGGACCGTCCTGGCGTCTATCTTCATCGTGTAGGAGACGGGAGCTGAGTTCATCTTTGGAGACATTGTTGAAAATTGATTTCTTGGAAACCTGCATGAAAGAGCATTATTTTAGTATAAATATAGATATGTATATTGATTGAGTTCGCATGAATGTTTAACCCGAAATATGGGAGGAAAGATAGGTCCCACCGGACGTACCAGAATTTGTAGGGTGTTTTTCGTCACCCCATTGAGATAGGAATACGCACGCTTATCAGACGTACTACAGATTCCCCCTTCCTAGGGTAGGCGGGGGTTTATTTATTGTGGGGATCCCAATCTCCGGCAGCCGCGGACTAAGCTGCCGTTAATTACCCCTTGCCTTTGGAGCGAGAGAACCTCCGATTGATGGGTTAAACAGGTCATGCGAACTCAATGTGCAGTGTTGTGCTTTGAAAGGGTTTGGGTATATCGGGGGGCCCACAGAGTTTTTACGGAGGTCCCACTACCCGGATAGCGGGCTGGGGGTCAAGGGGGCTAGCAGCCCTCTTACGGGGTGCAGGGTGCAGGATGCGGGGCAGTGCCCCGTTAGAAATTTTTCTAACAGAGACAGTGTCGTGGAGTGTATGTGTGTGTGTGTGTGAGTATAAGAAGGGGAAAAGTGTCCAAAGGACGTGTGGGGGCCAGCACCCCACGTGCTTGGCACGCGGGCGCTGGGCGCCAACGCCCCACATGCATGGCACGCGGGCGCTAGGCATCAGCAGGAAATAGACTTGGTCCCTGCACTGGGAGGTGTGCTCCCGATTTGACTTATGGAGTTGAACTCCTAAGATATTTTTGGAGCTGATGAAAAGGGCTTCTCCTTTGAGCCCTGGATCTTCCCCAAAGTGGGATTTTTGGAGATGGGTCTCCTTCCTTCTCTTCTGTCGGCCTGATATTGGAGAACAAGAGGGGGTGAGATTTAAAAAATCTCCCCTTTTTGAGATCTAATAGAAGATCGGAGCTCCCCTTTGTGGATTTTATAGTGAAAAACTATTTATTTTTGGAGAAGGAAGAGTAAAACTTTTGATTTAATTGAAAATGGGAAGAAGGTTTAGAACCTTGAGGAAGGAGAAGGAGACACAAAAAACCCTAGAGTTTGAGAGAATAAAAAGGTTATGCTTTATTCATCATCATGTTGCCTTATATAAGCTTACACATTTACATATAGCCCCTTGGGCTTTACAAAATGACATTTTGCCCATTACATGCCTCATGTGCTCATTTCTTTTGCACATAAGCCATGGGCTTTAACAAAATTTTGGCTTTATGCCTATTTTTCTTAAATTCATGCTTAAAAATTGCATCAAAATTATTTATTACATGATATTTATTTTGGGGGAGGCCAGCCGCTTCACGTTCGGGCTCGACTCGGGCATGAGCCCACTTGATCTGGGCTTGGGCCCACCTGGCTTGAGATTGACCTTGATTTTGACTTGGTCAACCGGGGTACAATTTTCGACCCCAACAACTCCCCGCTCCACCTCCCACACAGCTTACACGCCAATTTCATCAGGCTTTGAGGAACACGCCTCGAGGGCAGAGAAACATGACCCAAAGACAGAGGAATGTGCCTCCAGTTAGGAGGAATATACCACGGCGTCAGGCTTTCCTTTTAGCGACCGAAGAAGAAGAGGCCGTAGACCAAGGTAAACCTGGTAATTTCCTCAACTCTTTTCAAATCTTTCGCATTCTTTCGTTCTCTCACATATTTTTCACACACTACCAATAGTTCTATCACCAAACTTTTCTTGAATCTGTCACACTTTCTTTTTACAAATTTCGAGGACGAAATTTTTATAAGGAGGGTAAAATGTAACAACCCTAAACTTTCTGTACAAAATTTTTCAAAAAATACAAAAATGGGTACTTGAGCCTGAGCACAAGTTATAAGTTTGTTTTGCTTTGGAACAGCAAGAAGGAGCTTGTAGCTCATTGGTAAGACCTTGCACTGCTGAACCAAAGCACCAGAGTTCAAATCCTATCAACCACACCTTTTTTTATTAAATTCTTTTAATCTTTTAGAAACCCAAAGATCTACACGTGCCCAACACGTAAAACCAAGAGTCACACATAAAACAAACGAGTCCACTGCAGTAGACCAAGCGTCGGGGGCACGTGGCAAAGAGACGCGGCCCGACTCGGCCGGCTCCGCCGGTCTGACTCGGTTGAAACCCCGATTTTCTTCATTCCCCTACACCCTTTGGACTACCCCACTCCTCCTGCACTATTTAAATTCTCTGCAATTAACCAGAGAATTAAAATACCCTCTTTTAATCCTTTTTAATGCAAAATTAAATACAATTTTTATCACGCCCTTTCACTACCCTAAACCCTAGATTTTTCCTATAAATACCACCCTTTAAATCACCCCCCTCACTCACAAACCCATGCCCAAACTCTCAAGAAAATTCCCAAGACTTTTTGTGTGCAAGTGGAGTTAGCAAAGGGCGAAGCTCCGACGAACTTCCAACGACGATCCGAGAAGATTCCGACGGCGAAACGACGCACCAGCATCTCCTACCTCTTCTTCCTTCTCTCTTCTAGTCTAATAACCTGTAAGTACCCCTTCTCTCTCTTTTGTTATTCTCAAATTCTTAATTCTTAAAACGTGTCGGAAGCGGAGTTATCCGGCTTCCGATTCTCTTTCTTTCAAAAAATACAATATTTTTTTAATAACAAACCTACAACTTTTGATATATTGTTTAATTCTCATTAACTAAGACAATAGAACAAGTTTGACATTAAAATGATAATCACAGCTAGTTTTATTTCAATTTTACATTAAAATACCTTTATACTTCATATCGACATGTTTATACCTTTTAACCATGCTAGCTTTAGAAAACTCACGAGGTAATGATCTACCTCATCACAACACTCATATGTAACAAAGAACGATGGAATTTGGGAACATAGATTTGGAGAAAATACGATTTTACACATAACTATCTCTGACTTATAAAAACATTTTTCTATAAGATGTGTATTTTAACAAATCTTTGCAATGCGCCTCTACAACCCATTTCGGGGAACCCGTTTGGGATGGTGTGGATTATCGCATATCCTCGAGCTTAGTAGAGTAAGATGCAGACCTCCGCAAGGAGCATACGATCTCGAAAGATTTAAAAATACAATTTTCTTTCGAAAATGTGATTTCTAACATAAATAAAACTTATATTTTTAATAAATAAATATATGTGTAATTAATATCAAAATATCTATTTTAATATTTATAATATTCCACATTTTCAAAATTTAAGAAAAACATCTCATTTACAAGAAAATACCATACAATTCCAATATTACAAATAAATACCATATATTATGAAATTAGGTTTTATTCACTAGAATTGTCACATTGATAAAATACACATCAATAAAAACTCTAAATACGATAATAAAATACTTGAGGTGTATTTTGAAAACTATACAAAATTATTTTTACATAAACCCCCTCAAGTTATTCGAAATTACAATAAGGACCCTAGTAAACATAGGTTTAAGCAGGATCAGTCTCTTGAGCCTAGGGAACCGGAGATATGGGTGCTTGCCAATTTAAGGTAGACAACTTAACAAACGGTGTTATCAACACGGTAATTTTCTTTGAAAAAGATACAAATCCTGCCGTCCATGTGCAGCAGTTACCGATAGCACCAAAACATAATTCAGGATTCAATTTCTTTTCTAATTTTCTGACTCAGACTGAGTCTCAATATAATCAATCTGACTAAAATATGATTCAAGTATCAAACTACAATTCAATATGAATCTATATATTCAATCTGTTAAATCTATTCAATCTATATTGACTGAACCGAACCATGAATATACATCTATCTATATGATTCTCCAGCTACATCCATTTACTGATATCATGGTTTCGGCAAGTTATCCATCTCTATATACAATATACAATTCAAACAATACATCAATACAATAAAGACATCGTGGCGTTTATAAGGGGTAGACGGGTACGTAAGGTGTTAGAAGTGACACGAGACTGCAACCATAATACACCTAACCTGAATTCAATTGCTGTTGTACCGTGGCTGAACGGTTTCTTGTACTCCTGATACCTTAGTCTCCGGGGAAAGTGAGACTCCTCCGTATACACTGGCCTCTTCTATACCAAGCTACAAACAACAACGTTAACAATATAATACAACTTTAAAAGTTACACTCTCTCTCTGTCTATTCTATTTCTCCCTCATCTTTGGGACTTACTGAGCGATTTGTTCGCTGACAAAATTTTCTTTCTTTTCTTTGGAATGTCTTCAGGTGATTCGGACCTTCAGGAGACCGAGCCCACCAGCGATGACTTGGATCAGCTATCCTTCGACCCGGAGCTCTAGTTACTTGTATATTTACATTCTGTATTTTCCATTTCTGTTATGCCACTGTTTAGGCATTGATTTCCATTCCATGTATTTACTTTTCAGATGTGTTGTAAAAAGAATGTTAATAAATAAAGTTGTTGTTCAATTATCTATTGTTATTATCTCTTGTGCATTTTTACTTATATTGCTTAGATTAGCGTGTTTACTTTAGAGTAAATACGTAGTGGCCTCATCGCATCCTCTACCTGTATACTGGGAAGCGGGGCGTGACACTGATGCTTAGTTTTCTCGCTTTCTTTCTGAGTTTTGATACTCTCCTTCGGCGTTATATTTTTGTACTTGCATGGTTGTTTCCGCCAATTGGCAAAGTTTTAGCTCCCGGTTGGGGATGCCATATATATTATTGCGTGTATTCGTTTTTGGGTTAAAAATTACAAAGGAGGTGCTGCCCAAATTTCAACGACAAAAAGGGTTTTCAAGTTAGATACAAATATAGCGTTTTCATATATTACTACTTATGTATATATAAGAATAAGTTTGATTTCAGTAAACCTTATTTCAAAACTGCACTTCCATTATTTTTCCTCTAAAAAGGTTTAGATTTCTGGGCTTTTTGCTTACTTGAATTAGGTGTGGTTCTATAGACTTCACATGATTCAAGTGCCAGTCACGTGCCTTTTTCCGGGTCGTGACAGAGAATGCGGCTCAAACTCGAGATGAACATCAATGTTGAAGTCAAGAAGCTAATCGACTCCGACTTCATCCAAGAAGTTCAGTATCCCGACTGGATTGCCAACATTGTTCCAGTGATGAAGAAAAATGAGACAGTGCGCATCTGTGTTGATTTTCGGGACCTCAACAAGGCTTGCCTGAAGGATGACTTCCCAGTACCCGTTACTGCGCTGATGATCGATAACACGTCTACCCATGAGATCTTCTCCTTCATGGACAGATCTTCGGGGTATAATCAAATAAAAATGCATCCTTGTCACGCCCCGCTTCCAGGTGTACGGCGAAGGGGGCGCGAATAGGCCGCTACGTATTTACTATGAAGTAAATATGATAAGCGTATCTAAGCAATATAAATAAAAACGCACAAGAGACAAAAGATATAATTGAACAGCAACTTTATTTATTCACATTCTTTTGTACAATGCATGGATAAGTAAATACATCTGAATGAAAGCAATGCCTAAACAATGGCATAACAGAAATGAAAAGTACTGAATAAAATGGTGTTTAATGAAGCTAGAGCTCTGGGTCGTAGGCAAGCTGGTCCAAGTCCTCACTAGTAGGATCGATCTCCTGAGTGTCCAGATCACCTGACAACATTCTAAAGAAGAAAGAGAAAGAATGCCGTCAGCGAACAATCGCTCGGTAAGTCCTAAAGATAAAGGAGAAATAGAATAGACAGAGAGAGAGAGTGTGTGTGTGTAGCTTTTAAAGTTGTATTATTTTGTTATATTTTTTTATTTAGGGTTAAAACTGTTGTTATCGTAAGTTCAAGGGTGAATGTCAACCAAGCTCAAGAGTGTTCTCAAACCCAACAGGCTGTAATCTAGGGGTAGGGAACCACGGGCCCGAATCAAATGTTAGTAACGGGACTTCGACCGTCGTCGAAGTATTCCAAACTCAATATGCTGTAATCCAGGAGCATGAAAACACAGGCCCTCATGATAGCTTGCTTGTGTTAGTAGTCATGGATTCATGATCTAGGGGGGTCTTGAGATTCTTTTGAATTCACGAATGAACTATCCCTATACCCCGTGTATTTATTGTATTGATAGTAATGATTGAAATGATGGTATTTTATTGTATTATATTACCTTGAAAATTGAATTGTATAGATGACTAGCCGAAACCATGATATCAGTTAATGGATGTAACTGGAGAATCATGTAAATGGATGTAACTAGAGAATCATGTATATAGAAGTATATCCATGGTTCGGTTCGGTCAATACAGATTGAATATATGGATTCATATTGAATTGTAGTATTATAAATTGTACTTGAATCATATTCAAGTCAGATTATTTTAATGAGACTCAGTCTGAGTCAAAACAATTAAAAAAAAGAAATTGAAGTCCTGAATTAGGTTTTGATGTTATCGGTAACCGCTGCACATGGGCGGCAAGATTTGTGTTTTTTTTCAAAAAAGATTACCGTGTTGATAACACCATTGTTAAGTTGTCTACCTTAAATAGGCAAGCACCCACTTCTCCGGCTCCCTGAGGCTCAAGAGATTGGTCCCGCTTAAACCTATATTTACTAGGGTCCTTATTGTAATTTATAAAACTTGAGAGGGTTTTATGTAAAAATAATTTTGTATAATTTACAAAATACACCTCAAATATTTAATTATCGTCTTTAGAGTTGACATAGATGTAGATTTTATATTTGTGATATTTCTAGTGAAAATAACCTATTTTTCATAATACATGGTAGTTAATTGTAACATTGAACTTGTATGGAATTCATGGTATTTTAATGTAAAGTGATTCTTTTGACTTTAGAAAAGTTGGAATATTTATATTATATCAAAAATAGATATTTTGATAATACATATTTATATATTTATAAACATATTTATTTATTTATTTATTATTTTCTAGAAATCTCATTTTCTTAAAATATTTATATTTTAAATCTTTCGAGGCCGAATGCTCCTTACGGAGGTCTGCATCTCGCACTACTAAGCCCAGGAATGTGCGATAATCCGCACCATCCCAGTCGGGTTCCCCAAAATGGGTTATAGCGGCGCTTTGCAAAGATTTATAAAAATAAGAATTCTTATAGAAAACGGTTTTAATAGTTAGTGGTATTTATATGTAAAGTTTCGTTTTCCTGTATTCCATGTTCCCTAAAGGTATTGTGCTATGTTGCATATGAGTGTGTGAGGAGGTAGGTCATTACCTCGTGATCTACTTAAAGGTATAGCAAGATTGTGATGTTTTAAATGTCGGAATTAAACTACATGGTATTTTAGCGAAAAAATACGATAAAAATTGAAATAGAAATCCTTTTGCTATGGAACTTGTTCAATATGACTTGTTAATGTTTAATAGTCAACATGTAAGGGTTTAGTATGATTGTATTTAAGAAAAAGTGAGATTTTTTTTAGGAAGAACCGAATCGGAAATCGGATTAACTCCGATTCCGTCGGGTTTTAGGAATACGAGTTTTTAGAAAAAAAATAGAGAAGAGAGAGGTGAGACTTACGGGTTTAGAGCTTAGAGGTAAGGAAAAGGGAACGGTAGGAGGCGCCGGTGCGTCGTTTTGTCGTCGGGAGCTCCTAGGGTCGTCGTCGGAAAATCGCCGAAGCTTTCACCTTTTGCTAACTTCAATTGCACACTAAACTTCTAGGGATTTTCTTAAGAGTTTTGATCAAAATTTTGGAATGAGGGGGGTGTGTCTAGGGGTTGTATTTATAGGGTAAGGCTAGAGTTTAGGGTAGGTGAAAGGGTGAATTGAAAATTGTATTAAAATGTATTAAAATGGAGTAAATAGGGTTTTAAAGGGACTTTGTTACGGATCCAAGAAAACTAAGTGTGCAAGGGTACTGGGGAGTCCAAGAGCTATAACTTTGCTGTTGGCGACTCGGCGGTCCGGCCGAGTCCGACCGGCGGCGGCGGCCTGAGTTGGCCGAGTCGCCGGCCGAGTCGGGGGTGCTTTGGGTTCCATGTCGTTTCATATACCCCTGGGCCATTTAGTTTTACATGTGTAGTGGGTTTTTACGGGTTTAGCACGTGTAGACTCTTGGAATTCTATAAATATTAAAATAAAACAATATTAAAATTAATGTGAGGTATGGGATTTGAACTCAAGTGGGTTGGTTCAGCAGTGCAAGGTATTACCAATGAGCTACAAGCTCCTTCTTGCTATTAAAAAGTAAAACAAACTTATAAGTTATGCTCAGGAAAAAATACCCCTTTCTGTATTTTTGAAAAAAAGTTGTACAGAAAGTTAGGGTTGTTACAATCCTGAAGACCAAAAGCACAACGCTTTCCAGACTCCGCTAGGCATATTCTGCTATAAGGTGATGCCCTTCGGTTTGAAGAACATAGGCTCTACCTATGAGAGGGCTATAACGAAGATCTTCGATGACCTCATACATGAGATTATCGAATGTTATGTCGACGACCTTGTGGTGAAAAGAAAATCGTATGAGGAGCATTATGAGCATCTAAAAATAGTGTTCCAGCGTTTTCGGAAATACAATCTAAAGATGAATCCTCTGAAATGAGCATTTGGAGTCTCCTCAGGAAAATTCCTAGGATTCATCATACGACACCGAGTCATCGAAATAGACCCATCAAAGATCAAGGCGATTATGGAAATTCCCATGCCAAGAACTCTAAAACAACTGCGGTCTCTCCAAAGAAGTCTCACGTATATCCGACGGTTCATAGCTAACCTCTCCGGAAAATGCCGCCCCTACAGCCATCTAATGAAGAAAGGGAACACGTTCGTTTGGGATCATAAATGCCAAAGTGCACTGGATGAAATCAAGCAACATCTGGAGAACCCACTGGTACTGACTGCTCCGGTTAAGGGAAAGCCCCTTATCCTGTACACAACAGCCCTTGAAGGTTTTTTAGGCGCGCTATGGGCATAGGAGAACGACTAGGGGAAGGAAAGAGAACGACTAGGGGAAGGAAAGAGCTCTCTACTATTTGAGTCGAGTTCTCCTGGGGGGGATAGCAACTACTCTTCCATCGAAAAGCATTGTCTGGCACTGATCTTCGTAATAACGAAACTTCGACATTATGCCTTGGCACATGAGGTCCATCTCATATCAAAAGTGGATCCTCTCAAATATTTTATATCTAGAGCCATACTAACGGGAAGGCTGGCCAAATGGGCCCTCCTCTTGATGGAGTTCTCAATAACGTATCGACCCCTCAAGGCAGTGAAAGGTCAGGCCATCGCCGACTTTCTCGCTGAGCATCCAATACTAGCCGATTCTCCATTAAATTGCGAATTGCCAGACGAACACGCATTCGATACAATCGAAGGAGGGAAGGAAGGAAATAATGTCCAATGGGAACTATACTTCGATGGAGCATCTTCCTTGAAGAAGCGAAAGTAAAGCACCCCATGATCAAAGCTGGGGTGGGCCTTATCTTCGTGACTCCGCAAGGAGGGTAATGCGTTTCGCCCTATTCTTAAAAGAGACGAGGACAAAAAATGAGGATAAGTACGAAGCTTTGATAGCGGGTCTTGAGATTGCTGTCGACATGGGAATCGAAAACCTCCTCATATATAGAGACTCCCAGCTAGTCGTTAGCCAAGTAAATGGTGACTATCAGACGTGTAAACCGGAGTTGGTAAAATATGGCGAAAGAGTGTAGCAACTTCTGACTTAAATTCCCTCCTACATCCTGGAAAGCATACTGCGTGCGGAAAATAGCAAGGCGGATGCGTTAGCCAATCTCTCTAAAGAACTGGCCGACGAAAACCTCGATGACGTAAGGATCATTGTGCAAATCCGCTGGATTCTCGCGCCAGCAGAAATATCTCCAGAGTCGTCTGATAGAAGGGAAGCGACCAAACAACCAGCCTTCCAATTAGAGGATGAAGAAAAGGATAAGGATTAGATAGAGGTCTTCATAGAATATTTCAAATCCTATCGAACGCCTAAAAATGCATCGTCAAGACATCAGCTCATGAAGCGAGCCCTGTTTTTCGCCTTCGTCAATGATACTCTATATAAGAGATTAACCGACATTCTATGGCTGCGATGCCTGGGACCAGGAGAAGCAAGAAAATTCATCCAAGAAACTCACGACGGACTTTGCGGGTCTCATCTAGCCGGACCAAAGATGAAGCTGAAGATCAAAAGAATGGGTTACTACTGGCACACAATGATTCAGGACTGTCTTGAATATGCGAAGCAGTATCACTCGTGCCAAATTCACGAGGACTTCATCCACCAGCATCCAAATTCACTCCACACAACGGTAGCCAGCTGGCCGTTCGAAATGTGGAGAACCGATATAATTGGTCCCATTGAACCAGTGTCATCCAAAGGACACCAGTTCATACTGGCAAAAACTGACAACTTTTCTAAGCGGGCAGAAGCAGTATCGCTAAGGGAAGTGAAGACGGAGAACATCCTCCATTTCTTCAAGACACATGTTATCTACCGGTTCGGCACTCCGCGACGAATAATCTCGGATAACGGGCCAGGTTACAGGAGTCATAAAATCAGTCGCTTCATGGAGAAGCATAATATAGATTGGAGATACTCTTCAGTCTATAATCCCCGAGCTAACGGTTTGGCTGAGGCTTTCAACAAAACTCTGATGAAGATCATAAAGAAAATGGTGTCTAGAAGCAAAAAGGACTGGCACGAAAGGCTACACGAAGCTCTCTGGGCGTACCGGACGACATTCAAAACAGCCACGAATATAACCTCATACGCATTGGTATACGGCATTGAAGCAGTCATTCCTTTGGAAATAGAACTCCCCTCCCTATGAGTGGCAGTTCAATACGAGCTGACGGATGAGGAAAATGCCCATCTTCGACTTGAGGAGCTCGACGCCCTCGATGAAACTCGCCTTGTGGCGCAGCAAAACCTAGAAGCTTATAAAGCAAGGATGACGCGCTCATACGAAAGACTGACTAGACCAAGAACATTCTGCCAAGGGGAACTTATGCTAGTCATCAAAAGACCTATGATCCCCAATCATGCAAAACGGGGGAAATTCGAGCCGAACTATGAAGGCCCGTACATTATAGACAAGGTCTACCAAGGTGGGTCTTATTTGCTCATGGATATGCATGGCGAAAGACCTTTTCGGCCAATTAACGGTCGGTTCCTCAAGAAATACCATGCTTGACGAGTCACGACTTAGGTCAATAATAAATGACGACACTCGTGTCCGCTCGCTATCTTCCTGAGTCAAAACTCTAAGTGGTATTCGGAAAAAAACTTTTCCTCATACATGGCAACAACGGACTGAAACGTCCTTAAACTAACCGTTGCCTCCAAAATGGCAACAATGGACCGAAACGTCCTTAAACTAAACGTTGCCCACTAAATTGCGACAACAGACCGTAATGTCCTTAAACTAAAACTTCACCTCAAAAATGTTGAGCAATGGACCGAGATGTCCATAAACTAACAAAGGACCGTAACGTCCTTTAAACTATAACCTCACCCCCAAAGATGGTGAGCAATGGACCGAGATGTCCCTAAACTAGCAATGGACGACTTCGTCCTTAAACTGGCGTTCGAGCGAGATGTCCTTAAACTATTACTCCGCCTCAAACATGGAGAATTTCCCCAAACACGGCGATATCTTCTCTTAGGATCTATGTTGCAATCAAAGCTTTAACGGCAAAGACTGCAAAAAACGGTACATCCACAAGCGAAATAGGCATGGATGAAAACCCAAAAGGGCGACGTGAGTAAAAAAAACAAGGCTACCGGCGAGCTTGTGAAAACCCAAAAGAGGCGTAATCTCGTTGTTAAAATTTTTTTTAAAAAACGATTCGTCCACAAACGAAATGGGCACGGATGAAAACCCGAAAGGGCGCCGTGAGTAAAAACAGTAGGGTACCGGCGAGCTTGTTAAAACCTGAAAGGGCACAATCTCGTAAAACTTTCACTTACGAGATCCTCTCATCTCGTAAGGAGAACTCCCCCTGTGAGACCCTCACGGCTCATAGGATTCAAAGTCTTAAGTCAAAAGGATCCAAACCTGTTCATAAGCCGCTATATTCCCCAAGTTGCCCTACAAGCGGTCCAATATTGGCCCTTGTATACAATCCACGGGCACAAATAAATGATTTCCCCATCAAGTTCCACCACTGGCGAGAAATGTCCTCATATGGTGAACGACACTTATAACTCTTCTCGACTTGTACGGAGAAAACACTCTTATATGATCCTTACGACTTGCGAGAGAAAATATCACTTAGGAGTCCTCACGACTTCTAGGGAGAACCTACACCAATGAGACCCTCACGACTCGTAGGGAGAAAACCCTTTATGAGATCCATACGGCTCATAGAGTCAAAAAGCCTTAGTCGATAGAATCCTAACCATGTCTACTAAGCCACCTTTGGTCAGATCTACAAGGCAAATGATGATTCACTCCTGGCAATATTCCAATCTCAGCGATGCTGAAGCTTGAATCGATATCAAACTCCAAGTCCTCTCAAGGCAAATGATGATTCGCTTCTGGCAAAATTCCAGTCGCAGTGGTGCTGATGCCAAGATTGGTATCAGATTTCAAGTTCCATATTCGGTACAAAAATCAGCGAGCAAAAAAAATGCATATGAAATAGCCGAAATGATTGGGCAATCGCGACTTTCGCGATATATAAAAAAAAAGCTGAAATGATAGAGTATCGTGGAAAGAAATAAAAAGAAATGAAATTTTTGCCCTGCAGGTGAGTTTATACCGACCCCCGTATACAATCCATGGGCACAAATGAAAATCACATCTTCCTGCTAGGCTTTGTTAAAGGGAAAGCCAGATCTCGACGGTTCACAAAACAACCTAGAGATCAACTCGACATTCGTCTCATTACAACGGACACAGTGTCGACAAAGGAAGCGAAGGCCAAATTCCAAGCTTCAGGATCTTGACAGAAAAAGCCCGAAAGACTATCGAAGATCGCCCCACACCAATGCGGAGCGGTTATGGAAAAATTCCTACCGCTTGCTCTCTCGACAGTAATGTGACCTAAGGAGATTGGTTGAAAACGTCTTGTCCATCCCCCAAAGGGATCAGAGACGTGGCAGTCGCAGGGCTACTCGAATAGCAATGTAAAGTCTGCATATCAGGGAATGCATCAGCCAACACGACGGTACCATGGATTAAAATAAAAAAACTAGTACCGCAGACCCTAACAGACCTCTATCATAAAGAGCAGGGGTTAACTGTGACGTTAGGACAAGTTTGCTTACAAACCCAAAGGAGGAAAACTAAATAAGCTCCGAAATGAGTATAGAAACTACTTCACACCAAATCAAAACATCAGGGTAAAGAGAAATGCCAGGATGAAATGAAATATGTCTTTTATTCATGAGTTTAAATTAATACAGAGTACATTTTATTCAGAGATCAAAATGAATACATTTTATTCAGAGATCAAAATGAATACATATTATTCAGGGAGCAAAATGAATACAAAAAAAAGAATATACAGCGAAAAATGTTCAAGTCGGTGGACGGTTTAATAGGCCAGCGAGTTCGTTGTTCTTCTGCTGGACTTCGGCTTCAAGCTCCGTCAGTGTTGCAAGACGAGTCCCTGCCTGGGTCTGTTGACCATGATAGGAAGCAAACCCACTCTCGAGCTCCTTTTCGGAAACTTTATGGGCTTCAACCATCTCGAGGGTAAAAATCACAGTTTTGCCAAGAGCCACCACTTCTATAATGGCTTCTTGAAGAACCCGCCAAATTTCATACGCACGGGTGGTCTTGACAGTAAGCTGAGCCTGAAGTTCCCCTAAAGCATTTGAAGCAAACTCCCTCTCTAAAAACTTCCGATTGAGCCTTTTCTCGCATGACTGGAGATTGGCTGCACACCGTTCGATCCATCCCCGGAGACTCGATTTTATAGTTAAGATGTCGGAAGGAAGGCGTATGCATTCAATCCCATGCAGGCAGGCCTCCACTTTGCAACAGTACTCGACCCAAGTATGCACTAATGCCTCATCATGATAAGTGGCCAACAGATAATGAAGCGTTGGCCTCGGCAGCAAATTCTTCAGCCGTGACAGAAGTACCAGCGCGAAGATCTTCGATGAGTGCCGCCAAGGAATAAATACTCTGTTTTGCCATCCTTTCAGACGCACGTCAGGCATAAGGGCCTGGTGGCATAGGGATCCGAGACTCTAATGGGTCAGGGCTGGAAAATCTGTAAAGATTTAGGTGCGGTCAGTTGTATTTCCAAACATAGAGTAAATGTAAATGATCCTCTTTCTCCACAGTTTGCACAATAAGTTCCGGTCCCAACAATCTTCTTTCTCCTACATAGTCCCAAAAAATAGGCGAGCGACACTTACGACCGTACAATACTTCAAATGGAGCCATTTGTATAGTTGCCTGAAAACTGTTGTTGTATGCAAACTCTACTAAATGTAAATGATCCTCCCATGAACCCTTGGAATCTAACATGCATGCCCTCAACATATCTTCAAGAGTTTGGATCGTTCTTTCAGACTGGCCATCTGTCTGAGAATGATAGGTCGTGCTAAATTTCAAGCAAGTTCCCAAACTTTCCTGTAGACTCCACCAAAAGTGTGATAGAAATCGAGTATCACGATCGGAAACGATACTCACGGGTACTCCATGCAATCTCACAATCTCCTACATGTACCACTCTGCCAAAGCTTCTGTCGACTGACCAACACGAAACGGTATAAAGTGAGTTGCCTTGGTCAATCGATCGACAATAACCCAAACTGCATTATTGCCCTTTGGACTCCGTGGTAAAGCTGTCACGAAATCCATGGTTATATGTTCCCACTTCCATTGAGGAATCGGAAGTGGTTCTAACAAACCAGCTACCCTTTGATGTTCAGGCTTGACTTGCTGACACAGCAAGCACTTCGATACGTAGCGAGCAATCTCCCTTTTCATGCATTCCCACCAGAAATATTGTCGCAGATCTCTGTACATCTTTGTGACTCCCGGGTGTACTGAATACGCAGAACTATGAACCTCCTTCATGACATCTTCTCGAACATCTCCTTTGGGCACACATAAACGACTACCATATCGTAACGAACCATCTTCATGAATTAACAAGTCTGTTCGAAGTCCCGCTTCTACTTGTTCTCGAAACTTCTGCAATCTTGGATCGTGCGACCGCGCTGCTTTAATTTTATCGATCAAGAATGACTGTACTTGCAACTGCATCAACTGTCCCAAAAAATTTGGTAGTACAATCTCCAATTCGAATATCTGAAAATCATCTATAATCTCCTTTTGTGCAGTCAACATCCGTATCGCCGGCAACCGACTTAGCGCATCCGGCACTACATTAACTTTCTCCGGATGGTATTTTAGAATAAGATCATAGTCAGCCATCAGCTCCAACCATCTACATTGCCTCATGTTGTGCTCTTTCTGTGTGAACACATATTTTAGGCTTTTGTGATCGGTAAATACTTCTACCCTTTCGCCCAATAATTATTGTCTCCAAATCTTCAGAGCAAAAATCACTGCTGCTAACTCTGGATCATGAGTTGGGTAGTTCTTCTCATGAGTCTTTAATTGTCTCGACGCATAAGCTATGACCTTCCCATGTTGTATTAGAACACATCCCAAGCCTTTCCCAGATGCGTCGCTGTGAATAACCAACCCTCCGGGACTGTCTGGCACGGTCAGAATAGGAGCGGTAGTCAATCTTTGCTTCAACGCTTCAAAAGCTAATGCACACTTCTCGGTCCATGCGAACGGTACCTTCTTTCGTGTTAGCTTGGTCAATGGTTCTGCTATTCGAGCGAAGTTCTTCACGAACCTTCTATAGTATCCGATAAGCCCAAGAAAACTTCTGATCTCTCCTACATTCTTTGGAATTTTCAATCATGAACAACTGCAATCTTTTCATGCTTAACGACAATTCTATCTCCGGATACAACATGACCCAACAACTTCACTTCTTCGAGCCAAAACTCGCACTTGCTCATCTTAGCATATAACCTTTCTTGTCTCAACGTTTGCAGTACGATCCTCAAGTGTTTTGCATGCTCTTTTTTGCTCCTTGAATAGACCAGAATATCATTAATACCCGACTTGATGATATCCGGATCGCAAATCCAACTTCGAGAATATCCTCACACCACTGAGTTGATCGAATAATTCGCCGATGCGAGGGATTGGGTACTTGTTCTTAATAGTCACCCGGTTTAATTCTCGATGATCGATGCATATCCTCTGCATGTCATCCTTCTTGTCACGCCCCGCTTCCCAATAGACGGAAATGGTGGCGTGGCAAGCCTGCGACGTATTTATTTCGAGAAGGTCATTTCCCGTAATAAATACGCTAAGCGTAATTAAGCAATATAAAATGACAAGAAATAAACATGGGATTTAAACTTCAACAATTTTATTTACATTCAACTTGAACCATTTACAATATATGAATTCCACTGAAAGGAAATATAATACAAGAAGAGAAATGCCTAAACAGGTGGCATACATAAACTGAAAAAGATGGCTAATCTAGTCTTGAGTCATGATCTGGTCGTGCTCCTCCTCGGTGATGTCCACCTTCTCAGTCTCCATAGTATCTGACGAACATTCTAAGAAACAAAGATGGGTAGAATGCCCGTCAGCGAACTTTCGCTCGGTAAGTCCCCAAGAAATGGGTGTGAAGTATAAAAGTATAATGACAAAGAAAATGTATATCATGAATCAATGGATTAGGAGATATGGTGTTTAAATATATCATTTAATATAAGCATGACATTTCTATTTAACATGCACTTCTCTATAAATATCATGGTAAAATAACATGAGTATAGTATAGCATGGCCGTGTGGTGTAGGTATAGTGGACATGAAGTGAATGTAAGTGTCCTAAAAGGTCTGTACATGGGTAAACTAAATGTAACGTAAGTTCAAGGGTGAATGTCAAATAATCTCAAGAGTGTTCTCGAACCCAACAGGCTGTAATCCAGGGGTAAGGAACCACGGGCCCGAATCAAGTGTTAGTAACGGGACTTCAACTCAGTGTTGAAGTATTCCAAACTCAACAGGATATAATCCAGGAGTAAGGAAACAGGGTCCCTCATGATAGCTTGCTTTTTTTAGTAGACATGGATTTATGATCTAGGAGAACTCCTGAGATTTCGTTGGATTCACACATGAACTACCCCAACACCCCGTGTATTCTACGTTACAGTTAAAAGTACTAGCCTTACTCTAATCCATGAATACATCAAGTGGCATGATTGAGTTCATGTCAATATCAAGTATTCGTGTCAAGTGTTCATGTATTCATATCAAGTTATATTCATGGTTCGATTCAAGTCAGTTTCAATAGCAACCATTGTGTTCTGGAATGCATATTAAGTTCATGTCAAATTATAACCATGGTTCGGTCAAGTTAAGTCAAATATATATGTTTGAATTTGATGTTTGAATTCGAGTATTTATGTTCATGATCAAGTATTCGTGTTTGGTTTTGGTTTCAGGTTTGAAGTTGGATTCAGACTGAGTCAGACACTTGTAAACTGATTTAACTCTTGGATTCTTAGGTTCGGGAATTATCGGCAACTGCTGCATATGGACGGCAGGAATTTTATCTTTTTCCAAGACAGTTGCCATTGATAACTCTTGTTAATTTTTCTAACCTGAATAGGCAAGCACTCACTTTCTCCGGCTCCTTGGGGCTCAAAAGAATTGATCCCGCTTAAACCCATATTTACTAAAGTCCTTAAAATATTGTTTTGTATATTTCGATGGGGTTTTATGAAAAAAAATTTAATATTGTTAAAAATAAAACCTCGAGGGATTTTTATATTACTTAGGGTTTTCATGAGCAAGTGTTTTAAGTATTGAGGTATTTTAATGATGAATACCCAGCTTTTGAAAGTTTATGTTATTTTATAGTAAACTGGTTCTTTTTAGTAACTTGATGGTATTTTTTTGACATTTTTTAATATTTCATATTTATAAAAATATAGTTTCATAATATAATGAAAATATGGATTTATAATTTTCTATAATTTTAATTTTAAAATTTTAGTTTTATTTTAGAAAATTCATTTTTCTTAAAAACCGTATTTATATCCTTTCGAGATCGAATGCTCCTTGAGGAGGTCTGCATCTCTCTCTACTATCCACAGGATGTGCGATAATCCGCACCATCCATTAGCGGGTCCCCTAAAGAGAGTTGTAAATGTATAATTGCAAAGGAATATGAAATACCGTTTTAAAAGAAACCCGGTTTTAAATTATGTGGTATTTTATTGTAATTACTATCTTTGAACCAACAATACATACAATTAGGTATCATGCTATGAAACCAAGTGTGCATATGGGGTTGGTCTTTACCCCCATGAAGTTTTCCTAAAAGTATTGTTTAAACGATTAGTCGAAAAGGTGTGATAACAAAGTTCATGGTATTTTAATGTAAAAGTTCAATTATGCTTGTTTCACATGAGATTCTTGGTTAAACTTGATTCTAAATATTGATATTAAGATTACAAGTGAAGTGGTAAAATTGGTTTGACCAAATGATAAAAGAAAACAGAGTTATAGGTTTTTGAAAAGATGATATCGGTTATAACTCCACTTTTACCGATATTTAATTTTAAATAGGTATCAATAAAAAGGAGGAGAATTGGGAGGGACTTACGGTTTGAATGACTTAAGAAGAGGGTGAGAAAGGGAAGAGTTTCGTCTTGGTGTCGCGGGAGCTCCGGAATCGGTTTCGATATTCGACGGAAGAAGCTTGCTCGCTAACTTCACTTTACTCCACTTGCACTTAGGAACTTTTTAGAGAGTTTTGGCTAGAATTTTCAGAATGGTGCCGAGCCAAAGTGTGAGGTGGTATTTATAGTGGAGAATTAAGGTTTGGAAATTAAAATTGTGGATTAAAAAGAATTAAAATGGTGTTAAATTGTGAAATGAAGGGTCTCTGTTTGATTGCAGGGAAATCAAACAATGCAAAGGAGTTGAAGAGAAGAATGTGCAGAACACGGAGCATTTTAGGCTCATCTCAGCCGTCCCTGCTGGCCATTTGGCTAAATCCACCGGTCGATCTTGGCCTTCTGGCCTCGAGATTCGTGCCATCTGATCAACTCTGTATTTACACCATTTTCCACATGTTTAATTTTTCTGAACTTTTCATTTCCCCGTGTATTGCACGTGCAATCTTTTGGGCTTCCAAAAAGTTAAAAAGAAAAATTAGAAAAAATTGTGTCTGACAGGAATCGAACACACAGGCTACGTCACAGCAGTGCAAGGGCTTTACCAGTGAGCTACAAGTGGCTTCTTGCTTTTATTTAGTAAAAGTGACTTATAACTCATACACAGGGTGTCAAACTCTTTTCTGTATAGTAACAGAAGAATTTTCGTACAGAGATTTCAGAGTCGTTACACTTCTTCTTGACTAGAAGGACTGGAGCTCCTCATGGTGAACCGTTGCTGCGAATCCAACCCTTCTCCAGCAATTCAGTAACCTGTTTCTTTTACCTTTTTTAGTTCTACCGGTGACATCGGATAGAAGCCTTCGAATTGGCGCTGCTATAGAAATAAGATCAATCACGAACTCCACATCTCGTCTTGACGGTAAACTCAAGATATCCTTGAACACATCTATGAAATCCCGAACTGCTGCCCTCTTTGCTTCATCTGTAACTTGTCTACAAACTTCACCTTTAGTAAACGGTTCCCTTCATCATGAATTTTCAAGTTTGTTCTAAGACTTGTTGGTTATTGATCAGTCGAAAATACTGCATTTTTAACACGGCAATTTCCCTATCATTTGCACTCATCTAGAAGTGTTCGGTATTCATTTAGCACATATTAGCAAATCAGTCGTTAAATATCAGATTGCATGTGTTAGACTTTAAAACATCGACCACTGATTTTTGACCCCCTCATGTGATTTTTAAAGATTAACATTGCATAACTCAAGTTTGGGGGGGCAATTTTTTTTTTCTGGCTTTTGAAAAGAAAATTTTTACAAAAATTTGAGCCAAAAATAAGTTTGGGGGAGGACCTTCACTTATATATGTTGCCCCCACTAATAAATTCCTCCCAAACTTACAGGTTTTTCGAGATTTAGCAGATGGCAACAGTGAGGACACTGTTGAAAACAAGTTTGGGGGAGGTTTGTGCTTATTTTCGCATCATTTGCATCATACTTTGCATAAGCACAAAACATTTTTGAAAACCTATAAAAATTTAAAAAATTTCGAAAGATAAAAATATTTTTTTTTACATAAATAAGATAATAAAAATTTAGATAGTGAAAAATTACATCCATGAGATTAGAAAAATTTAAGAAAACCAAGAAAATTAGAAGTTTTCTTATACGAACTAGTAATAAGTAGTTATGAGCCGTTGCCCCAAGGGTTAGTAAGATGAAAGAAGTCACTAATCTGAGGATAAAAATAAGTCTGAAAAATAGTTTCTATTCTGGAAGCCAAACATTTTGAACGTTGATACCCTGCTATTCGCACTTACACACGTCTTAAAGCCTGGGATAGTAGAGGATGCCTTGAAATGCTCCTGTCTAAAAGCCAAAAGTATGAAGGAAATAAAAAAATAAAGAAAATATAAAGTGGTGAGAAAAATGAACACTGGTTTTGTTATCGCCAAGGCAGCAATAAAAAAATAAAGCGAGGGTGCCTCTTTACCTAGTGCCCTAAGGCCAACTGGTCTGGGAGTCACTGCTAAGCCTTAGGTGGTGCAAGACGAGGAAAATACACCAAATAAGCAAGCACATGAGTAATCGGTCGGTTAGTACCTCAAGAAGTATTAACGGTCGCATGAAAGTGTGTGAGCAATCCTAATATTCATTAATTAAAAAGTACTGAGGCTGATGGGCAAGAGTACGATAGCTTGAATTGAATTCTCCGGGTGTAGGGATGTCTTTACACACACGCAGGGTTATATGATCGATGTTTGGAAGAAAGATAAGAATGAAGAATAAAACGATGTTTTATTGAGGGAGGACGTGATTTCTGACATCTTTTCATGACTATTAAGATAGGGCTCATGACAACCGAAAAGCTAGCTTAGTTGGAAACCCTAATTTTCAAGGTATTTCTTTTACAATTCTTTTCTTTAAATGTAATATTCATGATCTTTCTTTTATTATTGGATTTTGTGGGTGCAATCCGCTAAAAACCCTTAGGAGACAACACTCCTCCTACTAGGGACACCTAGAGGTTTAAAGGCTTGTTGCACGTGCTCAGTGCAATCGTGTTGCCTACGAAAGTGTGCTAGTTAGTTTTTCTCTTTCTTTATTTTCTCCTTCTCTTTTTAATAAAACAGTTCGCTCGAGACGATCGAAAATAAGTTTGGGGGAATTTGATCAGTCGAAAATACTGCATTTTTAACACGGCAATTTCCCTATCATTTGCACCCATCTAGAAGTGTTCGGTATTCATTTAGCACATATTAGCAAATCAGTCGTTAAATATCAGATTGCATGTGTTAGACTTTAAAACCGGCACTATAAGGAAAATTGACTGCATTTCATGGCATTGCATCATCCTTGTATTGCGCAACACTTGTCTCGAGATTTGTGTAGGAAATTGTAGGAACAAAGACAAAAGAAGCTGATCAAAAATACGCCAACTCAAAGGCTAAAGAGCTGGTAGCAATACAGAAGGAATTACATAATTCAACATATCATAAAAAGGCCCAAGAATCAGCCCAAGCCCCAAGCCTCCAACATGGCCGCGGACCCGCGGTGGGAGCCTGCTTGAGCCGCGGATCCGCGGTGGCCTAGCCACGTCAGCTCCCCATTTTCAGTGCACAATTCTTCTCTCAAGGGCCATATTCATTTCACATGCTTCAAATTCCAGAGAACTCTCGAAGCTTCTACCAGATCAGCAAAGATCATTAAGCTAATCAAACTCCTAACAAACTATTTCTAGAAGCTCCCTCCTAACTAACCTCTTCTAGAAGCCTCTCTAGCTAACTAACTTTTGGAGGGAAATTTAAAATTCAAATCCTAGATGTAGGGTTTTGGGAAGTCTATAAATAGAAGCCTAGATCTAGGGTTAAAGGTTGTTCTTTAGTGGTTCAAAATTCTTCCTCACTCAACCATTAATATCCATCTTCTTCCACAAGTCTAGTGACAAGACTTGTGCGAAACCCTAACCCTAATTCCAATCCAAATTCAAGATCCCGAGTACCCAATCAAGCGAGAAGCCCTTCAACCTTTTAGGAGCAGAGCCGATCTTCAATCGAGCAAGTGATCCAAGCCGATCCGCGACTCACGGGGACGAGCGAAGCCAAATCGACGATCGAGTTCTTCCTCTTGTAGTTCTTGAGCGATTGTAATGAAATTGTTGATATAAATAAAAGGTGAAATTCTTTAATCTTGCTTTCTTTAAATTCTTGCATCATGATTCGATCTCAATTTGTAATTGTAGTTCTTGTTGTGATGTGTGAGTAAAACTCCGATCGTCGAGGGGTCGAGACGATCAATAGAATGATGATATAACAAATCTTAAAACGATTCTTGAGTCCTACGAGTTTTGTAAACCCTAGCAAGTTCAAGAATCGATGACCTAGTTTCGTTGCGATACTTTCTTGATTGTTATCGCTCGAAATTAGGGATTTATGATCGTTTCTTGAAGTTACTAGAGGCTAGAATGTGAATGATATCGACGAAAGAATAAGGGATAAATGATGAAACCCTAGTATCACTAGAAATCCCTAATTCTCGTCGATCTTCATCGATCTAGTATCAATTCATCGAAGGATAAGAATACGACATCTTGAGATTACATCACATCTATAGATCCGATTGATTCCTACGAGCCTCATTTCGATTCTTGATATTTGGTTGGAAAAATCATCGCAAACTCTCAATTCTTGATTCTATCGTTTTCTTGTTATTAGATCTAGATTTTCTAATTATTGAACTTCAACTATAAATCATGAATTGTTTTCTTTTCTTTTCTTTAAAGTTTCGACTCATCTAATTCAAAAGACGAACGATTACACTTTCCCTGTGGACGATCCGCACTTACTAACGCGCTATATTCGACACCGTTATTGATTGCGGTCAAAATATTTTTGGTTGTGATTTCTTTACAATTTTCATACTACACAATCCGAAATCGTATTCAATCAGTTATTAGCCCACCAAACTTCCACTGCGCTACTCTGATAAACTGAGGTGGGTTCGTCTGAACTCCTTTAATCAAAACATCTTACGTCTGAACGGTCTTGAAGTAGTCTGTACCAGCTCCCGCTGGGGTTAATCTTGAGCTACTGCAATCATCAATAACTTCTCTTGTGTTTCTCCTTATTCGTCGAAACACAAACGGATTGGTTTTTACAGGAGGAGAGGAAAGATATATCGTGGTTGCTGGATTCAAGCTCGCGATAAGACATAAACTTGTAAGCAATGACGCAGAAAGGAAATAAAGTAATACAACGACCATAAGTCAAGAAAATGAATCAAAATAGGATTCTAGGTTATCAAAATAGAGTACTGCATTGTAACCATACTGCGGTATATAGTTACAATCACATAACTCCATTCAAGTCGCCCAAATCCTACTATCAAAAACGAAGGAAATAAGAAGGAATAAACAATAAGGAATCAGGAGGATTCCAAGTTGAGATGCAAAGTCATTTCCATATCGTCAAGACAAAAAAGTTAAGGAAAAGATAAAATTCAAGAATTTAAAGGACAGGAAAATAATGTGGCAGAACATATTCCCAATTCCGGGTTTCCTGGTTAGTGTATTGGGTTCAATATCCAACTACAAAAAGAACCAAACCCGACTAACTTTAAATTCTATGTCTCTGATACCAAACAAACCCTGTCACGGTCCGCTTCCCAAGATATATAAACACGGCACGTGACAGAGCCAACCATGCTACTTGTGGTTAGGAATCATCCCTCCACAGTCACATTACGGTTGTCTATCGGATATCAAGAATAGTAAAATATAAAATCTATCTAATACATGTCCATTTGCCACAGTAAATAGAGTCAAGAAAATGCATAAGCGGAAACAAATTAAATCCAAAACACAACGTCTGAATCTTGTCCCAATATGGGCTCACATCAAGGAAATTAAACAGCGGAATAAACTAAACTAAACATCTCTAAATACACGATCAATTCTTCATCGCTCAGCTTGATTGCTAAAATACTCTCGATCTGCCTGCGATAAAGGTAAAGGGACTGGGCCATGCAAAACCCAGATGTCGGTGCATCATAATATCAAAATAACAATAATAACCAGGATGTACGATCTTGGTAAACATGAATATGAATAATTAACACAGATATAAACAGTGAGGTATGTGTATATATATGATGTGTAACTTAAAACTGTGCTTCTAGATTATCTATTCTAAAAGTGTTTGAAATCAATTAATGTAATCCTCGTCGTAACCTAACAGTTTATATCCCGTTCATTCCCTACGGGACCACGATAACAGGATTTATTCTGTAATGCCCGGAAAAACGGCAAACAAGTAATTATTTTGTAACGCCGAAAAAACGGCAAACAGGTAATTATTCCGTAACGTCCAAAAAAACGACAAACGTGTAATTATATTCTCTTGAGTTACGATTTGGTTATATTCTTGATTTCCCCGTTTCCCCCAGGTTTGTGTTCAAGTCAGGTATTGCTAATATAGATCTAATGCCAACACAGGATCAAGTATGTATAGTTCTCGTCTATGCAAACAACAAGTTACGTCCGTCAGGACAACACGTCAATATTGTTGGTATTAGTAACAAGATCCAAGTAACAAGTCAAGTAATGTGTCGTGAACATATCATGTGATGCATATGTATCAAATAGATGCCAAAAGTGAAACTATAATCAATATCGGAACACGGTAAACACAACTGATGCCAGGATGCATATGTATCTATCTGTAATAACCATTATACATCCATTATCATGTATGATACAAACTAGATAACATGTTGTACTGATATAGTACTATAATAATATTGTGATATTCCGGTATGCAACTAGATAAGCAATTATCGGTACGGATACAGACGGATGCTATAAAACTATAAATCGGTAATATTTGTTGAATATTAAAAAACAAGCACTATTATTTATTAAATAGATATTTATATAATAACATTAACAGGGATAATATATTCGATCCGATTAATAACTATCAAAGTGGTATTGATTAACCATGCACAAGAAAGTTCCGTTAAGAACTTCAGCGTCACCCTGAATTGTAAAATAACTTAAAAATAACAAACGTTCTCCAAAAGAGACGTGTCATATACCAAAACAAAACTAATTCAATAAAAAAATTATTTTTATAAGTTAAAATATCTCAGATTGTTCCTACAAAAAGTTATGAACGTTCGAAATTGAAAGTTTGCTGCTGGAATTTCCCTGGACAACAGTTCAGATGTACTTTCATTTACAGTTTACATTATTTAAACAATTTATTTTGCAAGTAAATATTTCACAGGATTATAGCATTCCGAGTTAGTTTCGTAACGAACTAAAGAACGCGTGCTAATGATTTTTTATGATTTATAATGAATTTTATATGGTAAGATGTACAGTAAATTTCAGATTTGTCGTATCCGCTTTGCGACAACATTCCATTTGTAAACTATAATATTTTCAAACTATATTTTGTATAACGTTATAAAATGTAGATTATAAAATAATTAATGATAATAATAAAAATATTGCAGCGATATATATATTTATAAATATAATTATAGTATGTCGCAAGTTGTAAACTTACATACATTGTATATTATAAATCTGATTAACGTTAAATAACTACGGTGTATAAATTATATAAATATAACTGTATGGTGATGATGATAATAATAATAATAATAATAGTACGACAATATATAAGTAAATTACATAAAGTATAGCATGTAGCAAGTTGTAAACTTGTCTCGAAACAAACGCGATGAACGGAAGCAACATGACGCTATACAAATCAATACTAAGTTTTGATGGCTCGATTAAGATTATAGGATGCGGCTGGAGTTGTGTCGGCGAGAATGGGTGTGGGCTTGAAGAACGAAGAAGGAGAATATATAAATTGATGAGGGAGAGATATATTATGTGGAGAGAGAGAGAGGTGTTTTGTATTTAATATAAATATATATAGTATAATTTAAATTATGTTATAAATATATTTTAGTTTTAATGTATATAGATAATATCAAACTACAATAAATCTCCACCAAAATCTCATCAAAAATATATTTTGGAAATAATTCACATATGTAAATTTCTCAACCATAATATAAGAATATATTTTAAATAACTCATACCCCTAATTTAGGATTTAAAAGGATTCTAAAAATATGTCTAGATTTAGTAAATATTTGATATTAGATATCTTGAGATTTAAACATAAAAGATAAAAACAAAATGAGATATGGGATAGCAACCATATGATGACAGTTAACAAAATATAAATTATTCTTAATTTGTGACTATTAAAAGATATATACTGATATAGATATATGATATATAAAGTTCTAAAAATATAATATAGGTATTATACTAGATTCACATACATATATTTTACTGGTAAATCTCAGATACAATCTTGCACCATATTGGGTTCTAAACTTGCGGGTCGGGTCGGATAACGACTATCAGTATTCGAATCATTCGCGACTCAATAGATAGAACAGAAGAAATATAAAGTAAGTGTTAAAATAACAATTAATGTCGTATAACCGTATTAGGGTGTTACACCAACCGAATTTTTTTCCCTAGAGAGCTAAGGTTTTGAGGATGAAAAAGAAAGGAGGAATAACCAAATAAAATGTGAAATGAAAAAGAAAAAAAAGAGAGGACTAAAATATAACAAGTGGTTTATGTCACCATAATTCCACTTAATTATATTCATAACCATTTTCATTATTTCGGGAGTTAAAAGGAAGATAAAATGAAAAGTCATTTATATAAATAAAAATAATAATAAAAATAATTGCAAGACACAAGGTTCAAAACTTATAACCTATGAGTTAGCAATACAATGATTTAACCAATAGACTACCAGGTTACTATTGCTTAAATGGAAATAAATATATAGAGAGTTTCAAATGAGAAAAAATTAAAAGATAAACGGATTTTCTTGAACTCATATTTTTTTTCTTTCAATACAACAATTCCTCTTTCTTTCAAAGTTTTCTTTTCAAACAAAATCGAACAAATTCATTATATCAAAATAAATCTCTTTTTAAAAAAATCTTTCAAAACATTTTCTTTTACAAAACGAATCATTGGAAACAAATATATTTTTATTTATTAAAAAATATTATATATATTAAAAACATGATCGTTACATTAAGTAACATAGTAGGGAAACAAATCTCTTCTACATGCATTGGTCAAAATCGTACTCGGTATCTTTCATCGTCATACATCTTGATCTACATATTCCCATACATCTTGATCTACATATTCCGATGAATATACACACCAAAACTAATGCGGTTTTGATACTATTTGCTTGTGAATAGAATGTTTGCAGAGTTACTAGTTTACCAGCAATCAAAAAAATTCCATTTCTAAATCATTTGTCAAATAGCATTAAAATCATATAAAAAATTAGTATATGCGTGCATTAAGCCATAAAATGAAAATGGAGAATAACGACACCGTTTTAAGAGAGAGAGAGAGAATCATGACAAATTGACTTTTTGAAAATTCTTAAAAAACCATGACTAAAATTATGTAGGAAAAGTACCCATATATTATCACACCAAACCATAGTAATATCAATATACACATATGTACATATATATCACATTAAAAAAAGCACATTTTCAATTTGAGCTATGATTCCTTTAGCGGTACTTTAAAGTATATTAAGAATGAACAGGCAAAGACCATACAAATAAATTCCTTCCCAGCATCGTTGATTTGGCGGTGCTTTAAGCATTTCCTGTTTCAACAAAACAGATAAAATCTTAGCTCTTATATTCATATTACAGCCAAATTTATATTTGTCTGGGGCAAAAACCACAATGATTTATAAAAGAGCACTCAATTGATGTGATCAATATTGCAGCATGTAGTATTTTGCGTCAAAGCCGACTCAAAGATGCATTATCTATAGAAATTCGCTTAGTAAAATAGTTACCGGTGTAAATGGAAAATTCTCAGTAAGCAGCCTTTCCGTGTTGCTTTCACATACAGCCATAAAAAAACATTGTTCGAAAAATTTTAGGTCAGCTACATGAAGTCCCTTCTTTGTAGCTGACCTGCATCCATATCCATTTTAGTGGATCAACTACGATCCAATCATCCCTCACTTTTGAGTTCATGGTTCTCCATATACATCTTCTTAGCATCTTTGGCGATTCTATTTACATTATCCAGTATCCGCAATTTTATTAAGTTACATCTATAACATTTCACAATTACAAGCATTCAGAACCTATTATTTCTCTGGGACTGCACTAGCATGTTGTTTCTTTTATCGCCTACATTTTAGTCAATAGATCATGGCTATCTTGATATGCATGTAACAATGAGCGTGAAACAAAAACACCAAAACTTCCTCGTATAATTCGGAGTATGTTAATTATTTAAACAACTTGAGCAATAATTGGTATTATGGGCCTATTCCAATGAGAAGATTCGGTGATTCTTAAAACTAAGATTCTTAAAACTAAATATAATCGACAGAAAAGTGCAGTCAAAAAAGACCCGCTAACGAAGAAAGAAAAAGTGTGGGATAAAAGGAAACCTTATCAAAGTTCTTTCAAGAAGGGTATAGAATCCCTCCAATGTTCCTTAATCGCATCGATAACTTTGAAAGCATATATTTTGTCTTCGAGGTAATAAGCAACTGGATCTGATAATAGAGGGCTCTCAAGATTAAGAACACCTTCTAGAGTTGCATGGAGACAATAAGCCGAATATGTTACATGATAACCTCCTTCTTGAACAACTAGAACACGTCCATTACTGTGCAAATCAGCCAAGCTACGAATTTTTTGGCCAATCTCCCTATAACCTGTTGAAAATTGATGCAAATTAAAGTTTAGGGTTAGGTGCCACCTTTTGACATGCATGATATTGTTAGGTGGTAATAATATTAAGTGATGACTTTGTTGGGTGCTACTTTGACATGCATGATATTGTTAGGTGGTGACAATGATAGGTGGTGACTTTGTTAGGTGCTACTTTTGACATGCATGACATTGTTAGGTGGTGACAATGAAAAGTGGTGACTTTGTTAGGTACTACTTTTGACATGCATAACATTGTTAGGTGGTGACAATAAAAGGTGGTGATTTTGTTAGATAGTGGCATTATCTTAGGTGTTATAAAAGTACATCTTATAAGTGAGACATTTTGTATCCATCACAAGAGGCAAAAACCAAGAGAGATTTGTATAGAGAGATTTGAGAGAAATCTCCTAGGGTTGTTCTTATTTGCAAACTTGATTCAAGTATAGTAAACGTTTGCAGATTCCGCTCTGCCGGGGACTAGCCATATGGTGGGTGAATCTCGTTAACAAATCTATCTTGTTTATGATTGATTACTTTCTTATTCCTGCATTTTTTAATTTATATTGTCTTTCATCGTTTAATTGCGTGATTGTATTTTTGCGTGATTTGGGTTTTGTCGTGAGCACTATTCCGTGGATCGACTCCCCCTCCCAACAACTGGTATCAGAGAAAGGTTAAGAGAACCTAGGGTTCTTCGATTCTATAATCTAGGTAACAGTGGGTAACAACGCTTGTGTTCTCTTCCCCACTTTCTTAGATTGTAGTTTTGAAGGCGTTGGTTCAGATCTAGGAGGAAGTCGGGTTTGCTGCGATACAGACGAAAGATGGCAGAGGATAAGATAAGAATCGAGAAATTCAATGGTCACAATTTTGGTTGGTGGCGCATGCAGTTAGAAAATTGTCTATACCAAAAGGATCTATATCTTCCGTTGCTAGGAGAAAACCCCGAGAAGATGACCAATGAGGAGTGGAACCTTTTGGATAGGAAAGCCTTGGCGACGATTAGATTGTCGTTGACTCCGCAGGTGGCCTTTAATATCTCAAAGGAGAAAACAACTAAGGCGCTAATGACGACGTTAGCGAAGTTTTATGAGAAGTCATCGACATCAAATAAAATATTTTTGATGAAGAAGATTTTCAACATGAAGATGGTAAAGAATGGTTCGGTGATAGAGCACCTGAACGAGTTCAACAGCGTGACAAGCCAACTTGAGTCCGTTTCAATCATCTTTGAAGACGAGATCCGAGCTCTACTGTTCCTATGTTCGTTTCCAGCGAGTTGGGAGAACCTAGTGATGGCGGTTAGCAACTCTATCTCGGGGATTCTCACGTTTAATGATGCGGTAAGCTGCATATTAAACGATGAGATGCGAAGAAAGTCCGTGAGTGGGAGTTCTGGAACTTCTGCACTTTCGGTGGAGAATCATGGAAGAACAATGGAAAGGGGAAAGTGGAAAAAAGACAAGTCTAAAAGACGAGGTAAATCTCAAGGAAAAATCCAAGGCGCCTGTTGGAATTGCGGAAAGAAGGGCCACAGAAGAAGTGAATGCAGATTTCCGAAGAAAGGCTCAGATGAGAAGACGGATGAAAAGGAAGCGAATGTGGTGTCTATACAAGAACAAGGGGAACAAGGTCTTTGTCTATCGACGAGCGAGAACACAAAGGCGGATACTTGGTTCCTAGATTCAGGGGCTTCTTTTCATTGCACTTCAAGCAGACATCACTTTAGCGAGTATGTTCAGGGCGATCTTGGACATGTGACAGTGGGAAACGGTCAATCGTGTAAGATCGTTGGAAAGGGGACGATCATCTTGCAACCGTCAGGAGGTGGTCAAATCAAATTGAAGAATGCTCGTCACATTCCGGATTTGAAGAAAAGCTTGATTTCCACAAGTCAGCTAGACAATGAAGGGTTTATTACAACGTTTGGGAATTCTCAATGGAAGATTTCCAAAGGGTCGTTGGTGGTCGCAAGGGACAAGTTGAGCGGTTCATTGTACTCATTCAATAGGAGCAGCGAAGGCTCGGTTGCATTGACGGTAAGTTCGGAGAAAGATTCGAATACTTCGTTGTGGTATAAAAGATTAGGATACCTCAGCGAAAAGAACATGAAAATTCTTCAAGCTAAGGGGGTTCTTTCGGGGCTGAAAAATGTGGAGTTGGGGTTTTGCGAGAGTTGCGTTTGTGAGAAGCAAAGCGCTCTCAGATTTTAAATTGGAGGCGTCGCGAAAAAGACCAAGAAACTGGAGATGGTGCATACGGACGTGTAGGATCCGGCCTCGGTAGAGTCTTATGGAGGAAATCGGTGCTTCGTGACGTTCATCGATGATACAAGTCGGAAGACATGGGTATACGCGATGAAGAAAAAGTCCGATGTGTTTGGCATCTTCAAATATTGGATTGCGCAGGTGGAGAACCAAACGGGGATGAAGGTTAAATGCCTAAAGTCAGATAATGACGGGGAATACTGCACCTAAGAGTTCGAGGAGTTTTTCTCGCAAAAAAGTATTCGTTGGTTGAAGACGGTACCAGGGACGCCATAGCAAAATGGTATCGCTGAAAGGATGAACAGAACGATCTTAGAGAGAGTGCGAAGCATGACCTTGGATACGAATCTGCCAAAATTCTTATGGGCAGCAGCGGTCAATGTTGCTGTATATTTGATCAGCAGAAGCCCGGCAAGTGCGCTTGATGGAGGCATTCCAGAAGAAATTTGGTCGGGTAAACCGGTCAACTATTCGCACATTAAAGTATTTGGCTGTATTGCATATTCTTTGATTGATAAGGCAGAAAGGAGTAAGCTTGACTCTAAATCTAAGAAGTGTGCTTTCATCGGGTATGGTGGAGACAAGTTCGGATATCGGCTGTGGGATTACATAAGTAAGAAAGTAGTACGAAGCCGGAACGTTGTCTTTGATGAGCAGCACTTATATAGAGAAGAAAAGCAAGCCAAAGATGGTGTTGTATCTGAGTTCGTGGAATTAGATGGAACTCAAAAGAAGCCCACAAGTGGGGATCAAAACTTGGAAGAAGCTGCAGTGCAGGATCAGACTCAAGAACATGTTCAGCAACCAGATGTGCCGGTTCTGAGGAGATCTACGAGAGAAAGGAGGCTACCTGAAAGACTTGTGACCGATTTCATTTTGTACACGGATTCGGGAGAGCCTGAATCCCTTGAAGAGGAAACGCAAGACGGTGCTAGTAAGCAGTAGGAGCGAGCTATGGACGAGGAGATAGATTCTTTGAATAAAAACCGCACGTGGGACCTAGTGAAGCTACCCAAGGGTCGAAAAGTGTTGCTGAATAGATGGGTGTACAGGATAAAAGATGAGGCCGATGGTGTGAAGCGGTACAAGGCTCGCTTGGTAGTCAAGGGATATGCGCAAAAACAAGGAATTGACTATTAAGAGATATTTTTCCCTGTGGTGAAAATGACATCAATTCGGGTGATTTTTAGTATTGTGGCAGTAGGGGATCTGTACTTTGAGCAGCTTGATATGAAGACTGCGTTCCTTCATGGAGATTTGGTGGAGGAGATCTATATGATGCAGCCACCAGGATATGAGGTGAAGGAAAAAGAAACTATGGTGTGTAGACTGCGAAAGAGCTTGTACGGCCTTAAGCAAGCTCCAAGGCAGTGGTATCTCAAATTCGATCAGTTCATGTTAGAGACGGAATTTATGCGTGGTGAGTCAGATCACTGTGTCTATATTCAGACTTTTGAGGATGGAGACTATATCATTCTATCACTCTATGTAGATGATATGTTGGTAGCGGGTCCGAACTTTGAGAAAATTCAAAGTCTGAAGAAGATGATAGCTGAAAAGTTTTCAATGAAAGATTTGGGAGCGGCCAAACAAATTTTGGGCATGAAGATCGTTCGAGATAGGAAGCAGCGGAAGCTGTGGTTATCGCAAAGGGACTATATCGAGAAGGTTTTGAAGCGGTTCAATATAGACAAGTCAAAACCGGTGAGTACGCCTTTAACAAAACATTTCAAACTCATGAAGGAGTTTTGCCCGACAACTCAAGAGCAGAAAGACGAGATGGAAAGAGTGCCTTATGCTTCTGCGGTGGGGAGTTTAATTTATGCAATGGTGAGTACGAGACCAGATATTGCACATGCAGTGGGAGTTGTGAGCCGGTATATGCAAAACCCGGGAAAGGAGCATTGGAATGCGGTGAAGTGGATTTTGAGGTATCTTAGGGGTACGTCTAGTCACTGCTTATGTTTCAGGGGTGACTCTCTAAAGGTGCAAGGTTACGTTGATGCGGACTACTCGGGTGATCGAGATAGTAGGAAGAGCACAACAGGATACGTATTTACAGTTGGAGGAACAACGGCGCGTTGGGTATCTCAACTGTAAAAAGTGGTAGCATTGTCAACTACGGAGGCTGAGCACATGGCGATCACGGATGCCAGCAAAGAGATGATATGGTTACAAGGGTTACTCGAAGAGTTGAGTAAGAAGCAAGACTTCAATACCTTGTGGAGCGACAGCCAAAGTGCAATATATTTGGCGAAGAATGCAGCATATCATTCTCGGACGAAGCATATCATGGTGCGATACCATTTCATACGCATAGCGTTGGAAGATGGTGAGTTGACACTGCAGAAGATCGCGGGAGAAAAGAATCCGGCGGATATGTTCACCAAAATTGTAGACGGAGATAAGCTGAATCTCTGTTGCAGAACGGTGAATCTCTCCATGAAAATTTGATGAGGAGAGAGCAGCAGCGGAATCGTGTGAAGTTTACTAGTGTTGAGAATCAAGCCAAAATATACTCCAAGTGGGACAATATCGAGATTGTGATGAATTTGCATAAAGGTTGAGTTTGTTGAAAATTGATGCAAATTAAAATCTAGGGTTAGGTGCCATCTTTTGACATGCATGACATTGTTAGGTGGTAATAATGTTAAGTGATGACTTTGGTAAGTGCTACTTTGACATGCATGATATTGTTAGATGGTGACAATGATAGGTGGTGATTTTGTTAGGTGCTACTTTTGATATGCATGATATTGTTAGGTGATGACAATGAAAGGTGGTGACTTTGTTAGGTGCTACTTTTGACATGCATGACATTGTTAGGTGGTGACAATAAAAGGTGGTGATTTTGTTAGATAGTGACATTGTCCTAGGTGTTATAAAAGCTCATCTTATAAGTGAGGCATTTTGTATCCATGACAAGTATCATCACAAGAGACAAAGACCAAGTAAGATTTGTATAGAGAGATTTGAGAGAAATCTCTCAGGGTTGTTCTTGTTTGCAAACTTGATTTAAGTATAGTAGACGTTTGCAGATTCCGCTCTGCTGGGGACTAGCCATACGTGGGTGCACCTCGTTAACAAATCTATCTTGTTTGTGATTGATTACTTTCTTATTCCTGCATTTTTTAATTTATATTGTCTTTCGTCGTTTAATTGCGTGATTGTATTTTTGCATGATTTGGATTTTGTCGCGAGCACTGTTCCGTGGATCGACTCCCCCTCCCTACATAACCTTCCATCGTCAAGCATTGCCTTCCATTGGGATCAAACTGCAGACAATGTAAATGCTGTGTTAGAAATCTAAAACAAGTCAACCTAAATTCATTGGTGTAGTTTGCTGATATCAGTTGTGTGCGGTAAATTGATGAAGGAAACATAAAATAGCTCATTAACACTGACATAAAAGCATGATGCAATTCATACTTATAACATGAGGAAAGCATATGATTTTGAGATGGTTTTCAAATTAGACCCAATTGAACAAGTTTCCCATCTAGTTTACACCATGTAGCACCTATAACCCTTTAGTGATTTATTAGAGTATACACTCCCTCTGTTGATCGACCAAAACCTCAAAAATGCCCTAATTGTACCCTAAACGACGCAAGCAAGTTTCTACAGTTGAGCGAAAGAATAGTTTGAGTTATTTATGATTGAATTTGAGTGCTTAAGGGTTTTAATCGATGTGCAAAGTGGGTATTTGCACTTATAAATCATTTGAGAACTGATTTGTTTGTGTGAGACTTTACCTTTTTCATTATTTTCTTATTAATGAAGCATAGACGGAAACACCGTGATTCTCGAAAAATCACTTGAGAACTAATGTTGTGCTTTCTGCAGTCATCCCTTGATTTTAACACAAATTAACCTACTATCTCATCACATACAATTCAACAAGAAGGCAGCTGAACCTATAATACAAGTCTTTAAGAAGCCAAGTAAGAAATAAAAAACATACAAACTCACCGTACTGGCATCTTGCCCCGCAACCAAATCGATAACTTCCGGTTCAAATTTCTGCACAGCTGGAACCACCAATTCATTCATGGCATAAACATAAACCTCATCCCCAGTTCCATTAGGCAACGGTATATTCAAATTGTAGCCAAAGCCATCACCTTCGCCAACTTCATCAGTGGTGCCATTTTGAGGATGCGAAGGACCCCAAGAGCCATGATTCATATGACGAGAGATCGTAAGAACACTCTTCGATCGATAGAATCCCTCTGCAGTCCCATTGCCATAATGGACATCGATGTCAATTACAGTAACCCTTTTGCAACCATAATCGAGCCGAATAGCAAGACCGACATTATTTTAAACGGAATTTATTTTTACACATGCGATGCAAGTGAAAGGATAATAATATTATATGGTTACCAATAAGTAATAGCTCGATTGATATGGGCACTTTTACTCTTAGCCAAAATACGGGGTTAACGGAGCAAATTTGTGGGCTCCGTGTTTGTGTGTGGTGTGTCGGTGTATTAGGTGCATAGGTTAAGGATTAGAAGCAGGTGGCCAAAAAAATTTATTATTTGGTTTTTATTTGATTTAAACATTGTAATTCAAAAATGAAATCTTATAAAAGTCTCTGAAAGTACCAAGGACGAATGACTTAGAGATTAATGTGGAGAGAGAGAGAGACTTGAATTTAGAAAAGTCTTAAAATACTTCAAATGATATGAGGAGGATAGTTAGAAAACTTTTTCTCATTGCTCAAAAACTCAATTATTTAAAAACGGAGTCCATCATTCATGGCCGGTGGTAAATTCGGAAACCACGGTTTTATAACCAAGTCATGTTTAGGGGTATATTTGAAGGAAAGATGAGAAAAGCTAAATTAAAAATTAAAAAGGACCCATCATTTTTTTTGGAACTGGCCTTTTATAAAAATACAAAATTAAAAATGGACGGGCCACTATTTTTTTCTTGAAGCTTGAAAGGGAACTGCACGGTGGGGAAAGCTTGCCGCTCCCCCAAACGGAAAGCGGCGAGACGTGAGCGGTACGTTTAGGGGAGCGGCGAACACCGCTCTCCCGTACGGGCCCATAGTCTGAAGAATTTGTATTATAATAGTATAGATGTAATTCAACGAATTAGTATAAAATGGGCATCAAATCTTCTCCATTGCCTAGATGGCAATGGAGAGTCCAGTGGTTAATTTAAGCCGTTAGATAACATCCAATGTATACAAGCTTTCGACACTCGAGCAAAAATATCCTTATCCCCCGGCAACCATCCACACATGCTCATCCCCACTCTCGAGGAATTTTTTCATGTGCCGGGTATACATCCGGCCAGAGAGAGAAAGAAATGGTCTTTCTCTGTCCTGTCCGGATGTATACGGCCGGTACATAGAAAAAATTTCCTGTCTCTTTCCCCTCTCCATGTTATCAATGGCTAATGGCTGCACCCATAAGATGATGGTGGTTGAGATTTTATTATCTTTTCCCATCCAAATCTTCTTTTATGAAATGCATGGTCAATCTTAAAAACTCGGTCGAAATATGTACAGATTCACAAAAAAAATCATGTAATTCCCAGACTTATTTGATCGAGCCATGGAAAATGTTATATAATAAAAGAAACATTAATTTTGTGTCCAATGCATACAAATGATTTAGTTGACAAATGAGAGTTGCTAATGGGCCAAATAAATTGTGAATGATTATGATTTAGTTGACAAATGAGAGAAATTGTATAGGATATATCATATGAACCAAATAAATTGTGAATGATTATGTATAGGATATATCCTATACATATTAATGTTAATAAAAAAAACATTAATATGTATAGGATATATCATATGAACCAAATAAATTGTGAATGATTATGATTTAGTTGACAAATGAGAGAAATTGTATTCTAGGCACCTGATGCGGTCAAAAGCTGGTCAGCACCATACTGACTGAGTGAGAGTAATGGGGTGTGTCTTTTGTAGGATCCCCACAAGCTAGCTATTTTGGGAAGGGGGCCAACCTCGTGGGCCAAAGTTGCTAATGGGCCTTCGATTGGGCTTCCTTCAGTTGGGGCTAATGATCCAAATCATTTTCTAGCAAATTCAATTCCAGGCCGTAAAGGTTTTAAATATTGGATATTGGAAACGTAGACGAGAGATGCTTCCTATCTTGGATATCGTCGATATATTGAGTAATATCGTCATATCGTACAATATTATATCAGTTTTATCGTATCGGTAAGGGTTAAAAAATGATATATCGGCCGATATGACCGATATTTGATTCCTTCCTTGATCAGCACCATATGATTATGGGATATAATTTTAAAAAAACTAAATTGTTTGTTGAAATGAATGGATAGGATAAAAAAATATCCCCATTTAAATAATGATTTGAATTTAAACCTATATTTTTATTATAACTCAAACCTTAGGGATTCATGAGCCCTCTCATTTTTCAAGGGAAATTCCAAAAGAAAAAAAAAGAAAATCCTCAATGTGATAAAAGGAAAGAGAAAAAAGACTTGTGAAAAAAGGGATAGAAGTTTTTCCCAGAATAATGCACATACCAATTTCTTGATTAATTAATGGGTAAATTGTCAAAAAGCCCTTGGCCCGCTTCAGACTTGTGTAAAAACCCTTGAGCTTTTAGCATTTGTTATAAAAAAAACCCGGGCCCAATCAGAACCCATACATGCCGGTTGCCTGTAATATCTAAGCAGTTACGGTTGCCTGTAATATCGAAACTATTGAGGGAATACAAGGCCTAAATGAAATACAGACCAGGTTTTTTCGCAAAGATTTTGATCGGTTGGTCCTTCCTAATAATTTCAAAAATTACAGGGTTTTTTAGATAACTTCTGAGCGGGCCAGGGGCTTTTTGACAATTTACCCTCAATTCATTTATGTATCAATTTAACAAAAGTAACTTGTAGCCTAATTAGTGATTAAAAGCACATTCTCACCTCATCAGCCTACAGTGATCATATTCTCATGATTTTATCAGTTTCTCCCAATTGATTATCTTAATTTGACCCAACCACGTACATGTCCTCGCCTTATCAGGATTAATTTATTAATTATTAGCCTAATTAATAATCTTTCTCTGTTTTTTTGGCTGTAGACCAAAATATATAAATTTAATTTGTCCAACTGAGTATATATGCACATGATCTTAGGTTGATAGCTTTAAGAAGCTTTGCCAAACCTTTCACACATATACCCTAAAATATATAGCTAGGTACCTTGCCTTAGAGCCAATCCATTCTTTTCATGGTGCAACTTATCACAATGAAAAAGCAAAGTCATATGCTCTATGGTTAAGGAAACAAAATATCAATGTCTCATGAACTCAAGCCACAAATTTATCACCCAAAATGTATAGGAGGATGTATCTTATGGTTCTTACTACATAACTACTCGTCTGCTGAAAATATATACCTCTGTATGAACTAAGAAAAACAGATCCCATGAGTCATATTCTAGAGTTCAATCCACAAATCCCGGTCTTAAATTGCATACTTTATGGTAAGTATATATTTTCGTCAAATTTTCATATTAAGGAAAGAAAACCGCGGTGTTTTGATACAGTAATCGAATCAACCTCGAAAATAAATTGTGGAAATCCTAATTAACCCTAGATTGGTATGATCATCCTTCTAAAAATAGTGGTGGAGAACTAGGAGAAGTCATTCTCAAGACTGTGATCCAAGCCTTTAGGATAAAGGGACACAATAAGATATACAAGAGTGCATATGATAAGAGAAAGGTGGCTGTGGATGCATGAGTACAGTTTCAAATTCTATAATGGTGTAACCAATGGCTACAAACCTCTTCTCTTTTGCCCACACAACCACTTGCTTTGCGAGGGGCAACCCAAACTTAATTGATTCTCAAGCACACAAGGAGAAGAATAAAATGCCTAGGTTCAGGCGTTCTAACATCACTACTTCTTCTATCGAGTCATGATTAGTTTCAAGCCTTTATTTTGCAGTAGGGATGGCGCCTTTAGCTAGGGTATCCAATATGGGTCAGTTCTGGTTCAAGGGTGAAAATTATGGAGTCTACAAATGCATCCCGGCCCACATGAAATTTTTGCTCATTGCATGTTTAGTTGAAGCAAGTTGCCTTCAGTAAGAGCGATAATTTTTCTTCCATTCTTGCGTCTGATATTATTTGCTTCGGGTCCATGCTATTTTCATGCCCTATACTATTCCTGCCATCCAGTCTAATAGCTGAAAACGGATTAAATCAGGAGGCCCACGGATTCGGTGTTTTTTAATATATGAAGTGTGACTAGAGTTGCAAAATAGCATGGAAATAGCAGATAAAAAATAGTGAACACTAGCAGAAAAATTGCAATAGCGAGGGAGAACATTTACGAGGAATGTGTACACCGTCAAGTGAATTTTCCCTTTCGCTAATATTCTTTCGGCAATTATCTATTTCTAAGTGTTGAGATGTGAGAAACTAAAGTAGTCCCACATTGAAAAAACCATGAAAAATACATAGGTATAAGATGGAGCCCGTCTATATTAAAAGCCTGATGGAGGTCCTTTTCGGGTCTCCGTCAGATGTTGTCTTCCGTTGATTTCCCGGTGGATCTTTGAGATGATCTCCTGTTGCGTGTGGGTCTCAATGGGTTTTGAGGAGATTGGTGATTTTGAGGAGTGCAGCGCCGCGCACCCGCATGGTTTGGTACCACCGAGGACCCTCCGACGATCAAGTTAGCACAGGATCCGAGCAGCACAGGATCCGTGCAGAGTAACGGCTAAATGGAGTAAAATTAGCTTACTTGACTCCTCTGTGATGGGGGTTTATATAGTGGTGGCAGCACGCACCAGCAGGCGTGAGAATCTTGCCTCTCGACGTCACGTCCGCGTAAAGAGCGGATCGCCCATTAATGGGGTGACATTTGCGGAGCAGTGGTTACGCCTGTGAGTGGTGGAGTTGGTCGGTTGGAGGACCGAGGAAGCTGGCCTCGGCTGGGGAGCTCGAGGATGAGCGAGAGGGCCGAGAAGTCTTGGGTCCTGTGGCAGCTCGGGATGAGCTGAAAGGCCGAGTAAGCCAATTTTCAGGGGGCTCTGAGGAGAGCCAGCTTGTGCTTGCAAGTTGGGTACAGGGGTGGCCTGGTCGGTCCCTGTGGGCCCTTTCTTCTGAGTTCTGGGACACGTCATCTACCACGTGTCCTGATCTTGGAGATCGCCAATATTGAGCATCATCATTAGCCCCCCACTCTTGTCCTGACCAGCTAGGGTCGGGTCAGGAGTGGACTGCCAGGCCGCCCGGGGTGAGCCCCCTCCTAAGGTTTCGTCGGGACGCGTCCCCGGGTCGTCAGTTCTTTTCTGCCAGCGAATCAGAGCGAGATCTCCGCATTTAAAGAAGGTGCGCCGGTTCGAACATCCTGCCACTGAAGCAACGGTCCACGTGTCTAGTGTCGGTTGGCCAACGCGACGTGTGCAGACCTGCGGCGTCTAATGGGGTGCAGTCCAGCGTGGGAACGACAAGTGGAGCAATCGGAGCCGTTGGACGCGAGGAGGCGTTTCGGCGGGAGATGAAGGGCACCGTAGGATGAGGTCATTTGCAGTGATAAGTATGGGTGGGGCCTGCTCCAGAGCCCCTACTCCTTCATATTTCCATGTTCTAAGTCCTGGTTGCTCGGCGCTCGTCTTCTTTCTTCCGCTTTCATTTCCTGAGGACCCCTCTTCTCAAGGTTAGATGTCTTCTTTCGTAGAGTCAGTAGATGTCGTAGGAGTAGGTTCTAGGGACCCTTTAGTTGAGCCTGAGTCCTCCCGGGGAGCAGGGGTCGGATCCTCTTCCCGGGATCGTGCGGCGGGGGCAGCCCCCAGGGAGGAGGCGGTAGACGCTGCCCCCGGCGCGTCGTGTTGGGTGAGGCATAAGGACAAGCTCGCCAATCCTCGGGTTCGCTTTCGCATCCCTCACGTTATACGCTTCGTCTGGCCAAGGAGGGAGAGAGGGCAGACCAAGTACGGGATAGAGAGATCGCTCTATACTTGGAAGCTTTTTGGGGTGGAATGCGCCTGCCCTTCTCTCCTGAGGTCGTCGAAGCGTTGAACTTTTTCGGATTGGCCTCTGGCCAGTTAGTGCCGAACTCGTGGAGGATTCTCCTCGGGTTCCAGATTTTTCTGAAGTTACAGGCGGTTCTTTTCATCCTCTCTCTCCTTGATTCTTCCCTTGTGTTCAAAAATCATCCCCGGGGTCGAGCGGGCGACCCGAGGTGGGTTTACCTCTTTTTTAGAAAGCGACAAGGGGGCACCGCCGGGACAGGGGTTGTGGCCCTGCCTTCTTCCATCCACGACTGGAAGAAGAAGTTCTTCTTCGTTTTCCCTTCCGAGGGCGAGGACTGGCCCGTGCCTACCGAGTGGTCGAGGCAAAATACTTGCCGGGGAACCAGTCCAGTGACCCCGCCGCGGTGAGAGTGGCGCCGTGGGAGCCCACCCATCGATTCGACGTGCTGCTGTCTAAGAGGGTCCTGAGTTGGGCCGGGCTCAGCCCCGTTGAGTTCGTCGGTAAGTTTAGGCTTGTTTTTTGACTTGTGTATTTCTTGTGTTGGTGACTTCTTTGCATTTGGTTTTGTGCAGGACCCATGGATCTGGACGAGCTCCGAGCCTCCATGCGCCAGCCGAGGAGGGTCATGAAGGCTGGGGGCACTAGCTCTTCTTGTGCAAAGCCTGCCCCGGTTCCCTCCCCTCCGGTGGTCGCGTCCCGTGAGCGTTCGGGGGTGGATCCCTCCCCGGGGCCTAGCAGAGCATCAGGCCGGAAGCGTACTCGGATTCTGGAAGACCCGGCCTCGGAGGAGGAGATCGGCCCTTCATCGGAGCCGCTCAAGAGGGGTTTCCGGAGGTCTTCTCAGGGCCTGCCCTCGCCGATCATGGTGGAGGAAGGAGGCCTCCAGTTTGCAGTGCCTTCGGGGCTATCCATGCGGATAGCCTGTTTCATGAGATAGAGAAATCGGTGGGGGTAGGGTTCCCGGGGGGACCTTCAGGGCCCAGATGGCGTCCATCACCCAGGAGTCCGTGCAGGTAAGTGTTTGGTTTTTTGTAAGCCTCCGGGCAGTTTGTAAGGCTGGGGAGCCCAAAATACCCTTTGTAAAGACTTTGCCTTTGGTAATAAAACTTTTTCTTTGATTTCATCGGTTTGCACTTTATCTTCTGTTTGTGACGAATGCTCATAAAATATCTCTGCTTGCACCGTTGGGCTTCCATGTCGGGTCGGCTATCTGTCTAGCGATCGTTCGTCGAGTTGATTTCGAAGCGCTGCTGAGAAGAAGGCGTCTCCATAGCCCCGAAGTCGAGGGGGGATTGCTCAACCTTGGATAGACCTGATGCCCCTTATTGGGGCATCGGATCCTTTGCATGTGATGGGCAGAGGGATGTCCGCTGTATTTGTGCTGAGTGTTCAGATCATAATATTGCATTTTACATTCCCCATTCTTATTCGTTTTATGAATAAACAGGTGCTTTTGACGCATATCTGCTACATATTACAGGTTACAGGTTCTTGGACAGAAAACAGTGAAAACAATGAAAAGACGATGCAAAAGTGGACTTTGACCAACAAACAGAAGACTCTTGATCAAGCCTACATCAAAGATAAAATTCACAAAGTACAGGTGATGCAAGGTCCAAGATTACAAAGCGAACGGTTAAAAGTCCACCGCAATTATTCACTGAAGATCTAGAAGAAATATAGAAGCTATTTTAATAAAAGAACCAAATAATAAGGAAGTCCAAAGATTCAAGGCCCAATACTTCCCTTTAAAGAGACAGAGACATAAAATTTTATCAAAGCTTGAAGTCTACTTTGACTAGGTCTTCCTAAGGATATTTTGGTAAATGTAGACATGCGAATCAATTGTAACCTAGGGTTTCTATCTTCTATAAATAGAAGCCCAAATCATTGTATTCTTTTCAAGCCTCCCTACGCCTCCCTTCATTAATAAATTCAGCATTCTTTTGGAGAGCATCATTTTTGTAAGTTCTTTATTTTCTGCTCTAGGTTAATTTTCTATTCTTGCCCTAGATAAATTTAATTCCTTGCCCTAGGTAATTTTTTATTCTCTGCCCTAGATAAATGTTCTTCAATTCCCTAATGAGTGAGTAGTCTCCTCGCTTGTTAGGGTTAGATCTGGGGAAGGTTTGAGAGACGAATATCTCTCATCCCCTTTCTTGCCCGTCATATATTTTCATAGGACTCTATGTATACATGCACATACCGCACCCTATCCATCGAGGTAGCGGTGATACCGTAGTATAAAGGCCCGGTTATGATGGTTTTCTATGGAGGTTAGGGTAAGGATTTCTAAAAGAAGGACAAGAACCTAGAGGAAGAAATATCTTTCCAAATGGTTCTAATTACTTTTTATTAATAATTACCATAACACCTAATTAGATCTTCATATGGGTATAGAAAGCGGTGAGATTTATAGACTTTCTAAACTTAACCAAGACTTAACCCTAGCAAGATTTAAATATAGATTAATTTAGTTTTTAGATTTAATAATCAATCCGACCACAATCGGAATTAACTCGTTTGAGCGATTAGGAAATTCACAATATCCCTGTGGACCGACCCGTACTCACCGGTTAGCTACATACGACGCCGTTCTTGATTGCGGTTAATAGATAGTTTTTGAGATCAATCAAATGGTGCCGTTGCCGGGGATGGCGTAAAATTTCTTTTGTGTAATTTCGGGTTGATATAAATTTTAAAAATCATAAAAATATGAAAATATAAAAAGTACAAAAATTTTTATCATTTTTATCTGTTTGAAGGGTTTTATTGTTTGAATCTTGCAGGAACAACGAAGAATCTCGGATCCGGAAATTTACAGAGGGCAAAACAAAAAAGGGTACATCAGAACAGAGGGAAAACTCGACAACAGAATAGCACAATTTTTACAGAGCCCTGATCCCACTACTCCGCCGCCCTTCCGCGGCATAAGTGCTCCCCAAACCACGGTTCCGCGGTGATACGGCCACATCAGCACCTGAAATTTTGTTGGTTTGTTATCTTTTACTCCTCTCTGCCAACCTCCATATATCTTTTGCGAAATTGTCTGCAGGATTTCTTTGCGCTAAAAATCTTCTTCCCCCTTCTAAATAACAGATTTTCTGCAGGTTTCTTTGTGCCGCGCTAAAAATAATTGATTGCAAGTGAATTTACTGTTTTGCATACATTAATCGGACTTTAAGGGGCTATTGACCAAACTCAGATTGGGTGGGGATTTCATCACCCTTTTCAGGACCCCAGAAAGCACTTAAAGCATATTGCATTGACCACTATTAATTAAAAAATACTAGACTCAGCCCTAAGGACTTCGAGCTCAATAGGACAAAGGACTAGACATAAGTATCGACCGTTTATCCTAACTGACTTTGCGGTGTCTAGGCAAGTGTGTCAAGATAAGTGGTTACTTAATTAGGACCGCTACTTGTAGCGGGAGCCTCCCATTTACCTGGCACTTACGTGGCCGCAATTGACGGTGAAGAGGCGGTTTGAGGTCCTATTTCTAGCCCTAATTAGGAACTGTCTAGCTGACCTAAGTGACCCAAGATCTAGGCCTGATTGTGCATGTGTGGTTGATCGCGTTTGCGTCTCAAGTCCCTTTTCAAAAATCTTTTTGCAAAACTCTCACATAAAAAAAGAGAAAAATCTTTTCAAAACTTGCAACTTTTCGCTAAAGAAAACTTGCACCTCACTTACACCACTTCCTTTCATTGACGTTATCTTACCTCCACATTCTGTCTTTCATTTTTTTTTCTGACTACACTACCCTTTAGTGTATGTCACTTTGGACTAGGGACACTAACGCCCGATTAGTCCGTGTTTCGTTGGTACCGACCGACAAACCTTTCGATACCGAAGTCGAAATTCCGTCCACTTCCTTACCTCCACCTTCAAATTCTTCCTCCGAAGGCATGTCGGGATTCAACCCCAACGATACCTTACCGACGGGAATGATTCCACCTGCGTTAGGTGTGGATAACCCGAATCAACCGCCTGTTGAAGCGCCCGCACGAGTTGCTCTCCAGGATCTCTTCTACCCTGTCCGCACTTCTTTACCTACCTGTCTTTCACCCCCACCGGCAAATGGGGACAATTTTGAAATAAAACCACATTTCATCAATATGCTGCCAAATTTTCATGGTTTGGAATCAGAAGATGCGTATATTTTTATTAATAAATTTCAAAACGTTTGCGCTATGATGAAAACGACCCAATTAAGTGATGACGCTATAAGGCTAAGGGTCATTCCTTTCACCTTATGTGACCTAGCCGAGAAGTGGCTATACAGCACAGCATCACATTCTATTAGAAATTGGGACGAGTTTGTGAAAGATTTTCTTAAAAAATTCTATCCTCACTACAAAACTGCTAGAATCCGTAATGAGATTATACAATTTCACAGCTTCCTTCCGAACCATTTTGGAAGTGTTTTGAAAGATTCAAAGACCTACTCGTTCAATACCCTCATCATGGGATCGAAAGTTGGCAACTTTGCCAAACATTATACGAGGGATTGAACTCGGCAACGAAGCAGTTGCTAGAAACCATCTGTCAAGGTCACTTTCTCTCCAAATCTGGTGAGAAAGCGTGGCAGTTTCTTGAGGATCTTAGTGAACAAACAATTCAGTGGGAGAGCACCAAGACCACATCATCTTCTTCTAGTGGTCAATCTAGGGCAGGCATACATCAAGTAGAGATGTCGATTGCCATGAAGGCCGAGATGGCCGCTCTTACGAAAAACCTGGAAGCGATTGAGACCAAAATCTCATCGTCTTCTCCTGCCCCTGTTGTGCCTCCACGAATTGTTTGTGCTTGTTGTTCGGCTCCATCACATCTCACCGAAGAGTATCCTTACAATGCATCTACTCAAGAACAGGATCAAGTCAATGCTGCCTTTCAGCAACGACAGAGAAACGATCCATACTCTTCGACATACAATCCGGGGTGGAGGAGTCACCCAAATTTCGCTTGAAACCAAAATCAACAATTCCAAGGAAATAACAATTTTCAAGGGCCTCCTCCACAACAACAACAAGCACCCCCACAAACTCAATTTCAACAACGTTTCCAACAGAAACCTTACCCTAATCAAGTGAACAATTTTGTGCCTAATAATTCTTACGCGCCAAAAAATTTTGTTCAACCTAACAATGACAAGGTTAGCTCGCTCGAAAGAAGTCTAGATGCGTTCCTAAAGCAATCTACACAGTCTACAGCAAGACTAGAGACTTCTATTCAATTTTTGGTGCAAAACAGTGCCTCACACGATCAAAGCATCAAATCTATTGAGACACAAATTGCACATCTCAATGCAGCATTGAGCGAGCGAGAGAAAGGAAAGCTCCCATCTCAACCACTGCCTAATCCTGGTCACGCACATGTTGCATATCAACAGCAAACTCATAACGTAAACGCTGTGACCACGTTGAGATCGAGGAAAATGTTGCAAAACAATGTGGGTATTCACAATGACACCCCTGCCGGTGGTTCTTCTTCACCTCCTTCTTCTTCGTTAGAGCATGTTCTCCATCATTCACAAGGCTCTACTCCTTCTAGCTCGAACGGACCCACTTCTCACAACACGAACACATCTACACGGGGTTCCGTTCCAACTCAACAATCTGATCCGCAAAAATTGGATTCAACAACATTTCAAAATGCCTCATTTCAATGAAATAAAATTCAGAGTTAATTCAGTGGGAAGAGCATCGTTTCTGTAAGTTCTTATTTTAATTTCTGCCTTAGTTGATAATTTAATTATTGCCCTAGATCTAATTAATCTTTTGCCCTACTTTAATCTAGTGCAATCTTTCTTAAACTGCCGTAGGTAAGTTATTTTAAAATGTTATTTTTAGAAGATCCCCTAATGAGCGAGTAATTTCCTCGCTTGTTAGGGTTAGGAATAAGGGACGGATTGAGAGATGAATATCTCTCATCTCTTTCATGCCCAATTATTTTTCATAACTAGAACTTCATGCATGCATGCATAATCCGCTCCCTACGGCACCCTACCCATGAGGTAACGATGAAACCGTAGTATAAAAAACCGGACATGCATGTCTTCCATGAAGGTTAGAGCAAATATTAGGAAAGGACGGACAAGGATCTAGAGGAAGAAACTTCGTTTCTTCCCAATCATCCTAATCCCTTTTTCTAATAGTTGCTATAACTTCTAAAAGATTTCATTTAGGGCAATGAAAGAGATGTGACATTCAATCTTATCAAACCCTACCTTAGACCTAACCCTAGCAAGTTTCTTTATCATCGTACAACTTAGTTTTAGATTCAATTAAAAAAAAACCAAACAACCATTGGAATCAACTCGTGAGAACACTTAGGAAAATTACACATCCCTGTGGACCGACCCGTATTCACCGGCTAGCTTCATGCGACACCGTTCTTGATTGTGGTAAAAATAATTTTGATCTTAAAATCCCTACAAATCAAATGGCGCCGTTGCCGGGAATGGCGTGTTATGTCCTTTTTGCAATTTCGGGTTAATCTTAATAAAAAAAAATCTGAAAAATCTGAAATATCCAAAAATATAAAAATATATCATTTGTTATTTTTGGAAAGGGTACTTTATTGTTTGAATTTTGCAGGATCTACAATCGAAAGACGGATCTGGAAATCTACAGAAAGCGAAACAGAAATGTAAAAATATTTTTGATCTTAAAATCCCTACAAAATGCTCCTTTTCCAAACCGGTTGAGATCCAATAAACCAACTCCACAAGTGGAGAAGATTGTCGAGTTGTTCAAACAGGTGAGCATAAATATCCCTCTTTTGGATGCAATCCAACAAGTTCCTTCATATGCAAAAATCTTAAAAGACTTATGCACCAAAAAGAGGAAGTCACAAGTACCAAAGAAAGTTTTTGTGGCTAGTGCTATTAGTGATGCTATTTTAAACTCTTTACCCCCAAAGCAAAAGGACCCCGGTTGTCCTACTATTTCGATAACAATTGGGGACAAAAACATCAATAGAGCACTACTAGATTTTGGTGCTAGTGTCAATTTGCTACCTTATTCTGTGTACGAGCAATCGGGAATTGGAGAGCTTAAGCCCACTCACTGTACTCTCCAAATGGCTGATCGATCAATCGCCCATCCAAGGGGTGAGCTAGAGGATGTGTTGATCAAAGTTGGGGAGTTCATATTCCCAGTTGATTTTATTGTTATGGACACACAATCTGTTGCTAACTCATGGAACCAAATTCCTGTGATCCTCGGTCGACCATTTTTGGCCACTTCCAACGCCGTAATAAACTGTCGCAATGACTCCATGACTTTATCCTTCGGGAAGACGTCTAGTGAGTTCAATATTTACAAGTTAGGAAGTCTGCCCCCCGTGCCTAATACTAGTACATGAGAAGTTTGCTCTATTCATGAAATCACGCAGGAGGACTGCGAGTTTGAAAGTTTCTTGTTTGATGAGAACAGTTTTGACGCCACTAGTGCGTCCCTCCTTAAGCCTACCACAGTTGACACAACCGATATTGATTATGAATGTTTCACTTTTTCGGATGATGAAAACTCACAGCCCGAATATGAGTCTTTTGAATTTTTGGATGAGTTAGTTGAACCATCCGAATCGGTTGTTTGCAGTGATTTCGAACCTGTACTAGAGTCCTTCGAGTTCGAGGTAGATTCCCCAATTTTACCTATAATTCTTTCGTCTCAGAAACTCGAGCTCATGCCCTTGCCGTCTCACCTTAAATATGCTTACATAGGTGAGGATGAGATCTTCCCCATTATAATATCAGCCTTTCTAGCCTTCAAGCAAGAGAACGCTATTTTAAAGGTCTTACAAGATAGACGGCAAGTTTCCAGCTGGACTATGGCGGACATCGAGGAGATTAGTTCCCTCATAATTGAATATCATATGCACATGATGGATGATGCCAAGTCGATAAAGGATCCACAGAAATATCTTAGGGATGGTGTAGTTAGTCAACTTCCTCCTTTAGAAGTTGAACCACCCCCATTTCTTTTAATAAGCTATGAGAATGCCAATATTCCACTGATTGCTGATCATTCTCATTCTCGTTTTGATTCATCACCACATCATATCTATTCACTTCCATACTTTCCCTGCCATCACTCCTATCTTCCCCAATTCTTTTTGGATCGGTACAACATGTTCTTCTACCATCTGACACTCTTTACAGATAAATTTTTCGAATGGGTGGTATTGATGTTTGGTCTGTGCAAAGTCTGGTAGTAATGTCTAACTTTGTTTCACTGAAGTTTGGGGGGAGCCTTTCTGTATATATTTTTGTTTTTCTTTTAACAATAAAAAAAATTAGAAATAAATAAACAGGGGAGTGCCGACATTTTGACCCTCTTGGTGCAGCATGACAGTGAGGACACTGTCAAGTTTAAGTTTGGGGGTATGCTCGGTACGTTTTCTTCCTTCGCATTCATATGTACATATTTTTGCATTTGCATATTTATTTGAAAACCATAGAAAATTGAAAATTTAAAAAATTATAAAAATTATTGTATTCAATTTTGACCATATTTAACTTGAGTTTGACAGATGGGTTAACTGGCCAGGAACAACTAGATCTTAGACCTAGTAAATTAAAAACCATAAAAATAACCATCTTTAAAGATTAACGGTAGAAAATATATATCTTTGTAGTTTATTTAGAACTAGGCAAATTTTGAGTTCACTTTTTGGGCTAAGTTGAAATAAAGGAAAAATATTGATATTCTTATTAGAGTATAAGTTTGAAAAATAATTCCTACCTTAAGTCTATACTCTGAAAATGTATACCCTACAAATTGTACAGTCACGCACCTTGAAACTTGGAATAGTAGAAGAGACCTTGAAATTCTCGTGTCTAAAGTCCTTAGTACGAAGAACATAAAAAAATGTGAATAAAGAAAAAATGGACACTGGTCTTTGTGATTACTTAAGGCTGCAAAAATAGAAAAATATTTAGCAAGGGTGCTTCATCACCTAGTGCCTTAGACCAACTGGTTTGGGAGTCACTGCTAAAAGCCTTGGGTGTTGCAAGACTAGGAATTACGCTTTAAAGTGCAAACCTATCTTGTAATCGGTTGTTGGTACCTCAAGAAGTATTAATAGTCGCATGAAGGATGTGAATTCACCAGTTAATTATTGCTTTGGACAACGGACAAGAGTGTGATTGCTTGATTTGAATTTCCAACTATAGGGGTGATTTATACACACACGTGGGGATATATGATTAGAATTGAGATAAGAGAAAGGAATGAAGAATAGAACTTGTATCTTTAGTAGAGTTGATAGAAAAATTCCCAAGTGGAGATAGAACCCTAGAACGAAAACTTAAGAAATGCTGAAAGCTGAGTGAGTCTATCGAACATATATAATCTTAAGTTAAATTATAAGGAAATGTGAAGAATATGGATGGGTAATTTATGAGTCAATGATAATAGAATTCCTTGTTATAAAACCTAATTGGAGAATTAAAATCAGTGGGCCTAATTGATAGGATTTTGTGGGTAGTATCCGCTGAAAACCCTCAGAAGACAACACTCCTCCTACTAGGGACACCTAGAGGTTTAACGGCTTGTTGCACGTGCTCATCGCGTTTCCCTGCGAAAGTGCGGTTAGGTTTCATCGAGAATAAAATAATAAGTTTGCTCGAGGACGAGCAAAAGATAAGTTTGGGGGTATTTGTTCAGATCATAATATTGCATTTTACATTCCCCATTCTTATTCGTTTTATGAATAAACAGGTGCTTTTGACGCATGTCTGCTACATATTACAGGTTACAGGTTCTTGGACAGAAAACAGTGAAAACAATGAAAAGACGATGCAAAAGTGGACTTTGACCAACAAATAGAAGACTCTTGATCAAGCCTACATCAAAGATAAAATTCACAAAGTACAAGGCAATGCAAGGTCCAAGATTACAAAGCGAACGGTTAAAAGTCCATCGCAATTATTCACTGAAGATCTGGAAGAAACATAGAAGCTATTTTAATAAAAGAACCAAATAATAAGGAAGCCCAAAGATTCAAGGCCCAATACTTCCCTTTAAAGAGGCAGAGACATAAAATTTTACCAAAACTTGAAGTCTACTTTGACTAGGTCTTCCTAAGGATATTTTGGTAAATGTAGACATGCGAATCAATTGTAACCTAGGGTTTCTATCTCCTATAAATAGAAGCCCAAATCATTGTTTTCTTTTCATGCCTCCCTATGCCTCCCTTCATTAATAAATTCAGCATTTTTTTGGAGAGCATCATTTTTGTAAGTTCTTTATTTTCTGCCCTAGGTTGATTTTCTATTCTTGCCCTAGATAAATTTAATTCCTTGCCCTAGCTAATTTTTTATTCTCTGCCCTAGATAAATGTTCTTCAATTTCCTAATGAGTGAGTAGTCTCCTCGCTTGTTAGGGTTAGATCTGGGGAAGGTTTGAGAGACGAAGATCTCTCATCCCCTTTCTTGCCCGTCATATATTTTCATAGGACTCTATGCATACATGCACATACCGCACCCTACGGCACCCTATCCATCGAGGTAGCGGTGATACCGTAGTATAAAGGCCCGGTTGTGATGGTTTTCCATGGAGGTTAGGGTAAGGATTTCTAAAGGAAGGACAAGAACCTAGAGGAAGAAATCTCTTTCCAAATGGTTCTAATCCCTTTTATTAATAATTACCATAACACCTAATTAGATCTTCATATGGGTATAGAAAGCGGTGAGATTTATAGACTTTCCAAACTTAACCAAGACCTAACCCTAGCAAGATTCAGATATAGATTAATTTAGTTTTTAGATTTAATAATCAATCTGACCACAATCGGAATTAACTCGTTTGAGCGATTAGGAAATTCACAACATCCTTATGGACCGACCCGTACTCACCGGCTAGCTACATGAGACGCCGTTCTTGATTGCGTTTAATAGATAGTTTTTGAGATCAATCACCGAGCATGAGTGGGAAGCTGCTCAGCTGCCCCTTGGCGAGGGCTTTTGACATCTGGCGTCGCGAGCAACGACCACTAGCTAGGGATGGTCGAGCGAGGGTCGGGCTCGACTGTCTCTGGGAGGACTTTGGATTCTTAGCGTTGGAGGGGATGTAAGAAGCCCACTAAGGATGACCGGGCAGTGAAGCTGCGTGGTTGCCTCTTGGCGAGGGCTGTGAGCTCTGGCATCATGGGTAGGGAGCTACCGGCCGGAGATAGCCGAGCAGGGTAGCTGCTGAGCTGCCTCTAAGAAGGACTTTGATCCTTAGCGTTGGAGGGGCTGTAAGAAGCCCACTAAGAATGACCGGGCAGTGAAGCTTCACGGTTGCCTCTTGGCGAGGGCTTTGATCTCGGGCGTAGTGGGTAGGCAACTACCATCCTGGGATGACCGAGTAGGGTAGCCGTTCGGATGGCTCTTGCGAGGGCTTTGATCATTGGCATCATGGGTAGGGAGCTACCAGCCGGAGATAGCCGCCGAGCAGGGTAGCTGCTGAGCTGCTTCTAAGGGGGACTTTGATCCTTAGCGTTGGAGGGGCTGTAAGAAGCCCACTAAGGATGACCGGGCAGTTAAGCTGCGCGGTTGCCTCTTGGCGAGGGCTTTGATCTCGGGCGTAGTAGGTAGACAACTACCAGCCTGGGATGACCGAGCAGGGTAGCCGTTCGGATGCCTCTTGCGAGGGCTTCGATCCCTGGCGTAATGGGTAGGGAGCTACCAGCCGGAGATAGCCAAGCAGGGTAGCTGCTGAGCTGCCTCTAAGGAGGACTTTGATCCTTAGCGTTAGAGGGGCTGTAAGAAGCCCACTAAGGATGATCGGGCAGTGAAGCTGTGCGGTTGCCTCTTGGTGAGGGCTTTGATCTCTGGCGTCGTGGGTAGACAACTACCAGCCTGGGATAACCAAGCGGGGTAGCCGCTCGGATGCCTTTTGCGAGGGCTTCGATCCCTGGCGTCATGGGTAGGGAGCTTCCAGCTGGAGATGACCGAGCAGGGTAGCTGCTTGGTTTCCTCTTGCGAGGGCTTTGATCCTTCAGGACGGGGACCGAGCAGGGTTACTGCCCAGTGCCCCTTGGCGAGAACTTTGATCCCTGTCGGTTGTGGTAAGAAGCTACCAGCCGGGGATAGCCGAGCAAAGACTCGACTACCTTTAGGAGGACTTTGGTCCATAGCGCGGGAGGGTTTGTAAGATGCCTACTGTTCCCGCCAAAAATTTCTGCGCAGAAGAGTCCAAGGTATCAAATGGCAGCGATACGCTTAAGGAAATGCGAACCAGTATCTTCCGGCCTATATTTTGATAAACTCCCAAAGGAGAAACAGATAAATTCTGATGATATTGGAAGCATCTCGAAAAACCCTTCGATTTGATATATTATGGGCCTCATAATTCATCCGGGATCAAAAGTTATGAGGCATCACGTGTCCACACGTGATGGACCTCTAAGAACCCGCTGGAGGAGTTAAAAGATATAACAAAAACTCAGAAAAGACCCCAATGGGGCATCACGTGCTCACACGTGACCATGGGTCATGTGCAGACACGTGATAGGCTTTTAAGGCCTTTAAAATAATGAATAGAATTAAATTCTAAAATCTGTTCCCTGATTAAAAATCAGGAAATACTTCAACGAGTTATCACATGCTCACACGTGACCAATGGTCACGTGTTGACACGTGATGGTTAAAACAACAACATAAACAAGCGGCTGTTAAAGGAACCAATTTGGGGGTCACGTGCTCACACGTGACCAAGGGTCACGTGCCAGCAAGTGACAGGCTTTGAAAGCCTTACAGTTTAATAGAATTAAAATTCTAAATTTCTCTAAAATCTTTCGAAATAGAATTAAAATTCTAAATTTCTCTAAATCTTTCCAAATGGAAAAGGATTATGGGTACCGTTGGATTAAAGATCCAAGGGTGATTAAATATCACAAATTTATGGAAAAATCTCAAATAAGGAAAGATCTCCCCAAATCTCACCGAAATAACAAATAGAATATCTTTGGATTTTAAATCCAACGGTGAATAAAATTCACTGAATGATCTAAAGGATTATATTAAATATGAAAACAAATCAAATCTTTCATTGAGAGATTTGCTGAATAAATTGATTCTTTTCCTTCTCCTATAAATAGGAGCCAAGAAAAGAAGAGAAGGGGCCTTCTTTTTGGAGAGAAAAACAGTGAGAGGAGAATTTAATTCTCAAGAGGGAAGAAAAGAAAGGAAAATTTAATTTTCAACAAAAGAAAACCCTAGGTGAGAAAAGAAAGGGAATCAAAACTTCAAACAGAGAATTTAATTCTCAAAAATCCAAGAGTTTAACTCTTATACAAAAAGAACTTAGTTCTTCTTCTGGTTGAAGATCTGCACAGAGCACATCTCCCCATAAGTTGAGAATTTAATTCTCATCGAGTCGAGATCCTGCCATGCAGATCCTAAACTTAGAAGGGGAATTGAGTTTTGAGAATTTAATTCTCCTAAAACAAAACTAGGGTTTAACCCTGATCAAGAATTTAATTCTTTTACATATCTGGGAATTTAATTCATTTGAAAAGAAATCAGGGTTTTATCCTAAATAAGAATTTAATTCTTTCACGATAGGAATTTAATTCCTCCAAAATCATAATTAGGGTTTAACCCTACAGAGAATTCAATTCTTAAAAGATCTCTGTTCATGAAAAGAACTAAGGTCACGTGCCCCCACGTGCCCCTTGAAAAGATCCCGTGCAAAGAACTTTGAAGCATCATCTCACGTGCTCCCACGTGACTCCCAAAACGCAGAAAGAAAAAGCAAAGGAAATGAAAGCTTTTGGCGCTCTCACGTGTTATCACGTGACCCCTCAGCAAATGCTTTAACAATTGGCGCACAGATCCCCATCACGTGCCAACACGTGATGCTCTAAAATAAAAATAAAAGTGTTTAACACTTATTCGCAGATTTGAGGATAAACCAAAAGGAGATCTGGCTCCACATTTAGGGCGCCCTCACGTGTCCCCACGTGACCCCTAACGAATCCCTTTAATATCGAATGGATGAATGCCTATCACGTGCCCACACTTGATGGCCAGGAAATTAAAAGTGTTAAACACTTACCTGCAGAATAAAATAAGGAAAATTAGGGCGCTCTCACGTGTCCGCACGTGACCCCTCCCTCTTTAGTGTTTAACACTAATTGGAAAACTCTATCTGCAGTGTTTAACACTGATTTTCTTAGTGTTTAACACTAATTTGGAAAACTCTATTTGCAGTGTTTAACACTGATTTTCTTAGTGATTAACACTAATGTGAAAACTCTGTTCCCGGTGTTTAACACTGATTTGCTTTAGTGTTTAACACTAATTTGAAATCGATGCTACCAGTGTTTAACACTGATTTGCTTTGGTGTTTAACACTAATATGAAAGCCCCGTTGCTAGTGTTTAACACTGATTATCTTTTAGTGTTAAACACTAACTTGCTAATCTTAATTCAAGTGTTCAACACTGTTGGTCTTTAGTGTTTAACACTAGTTTTAGCCCAATTGGCTAAGTTTCTAGAGGCAAAGCCTCTCCTTCAATGAGCCAACAAAGGACCAATATTTCAAACATAATTGGACTTAGCCCAAACTGGCCATAAGTCTTCAAATCATCTTGAACTGAGCATATCTGCTCTTTCAACCAACTCATTGGTTCAAGGGTACATCTCTGAACTCCTCTGATATTTGTCGTTGTAATCCTTCAACGTCTTCAGAGAGGTGACGGGTCCCGACAACCACACATTAATATGGACTGTGGGGTTCTTAAACTCATGGACTAATGCGTTCTTAAACTAACATTTGTCCCCAAAACGGGAATGATGGACCACTATGTCCTTAAACTGGTATTGGACCACCGCGTCCCTAAACTGGCATTGGACCACCATGTCCCTAAACTGGAACAATAGTACCCAAACGCTCTTTTGTCGGATCTAAACAATCCCGTTAAGTTGATCTTAGTCTCAAATTGGACTAACGTATCCTTAACAAACATTTAAGTTGATCTTAGTCTCAAATATGGCTAACGTGTCCTTAAATCAAACCTTCAAATAGACTTTAGTCCCAAATTGGACTATAGATCTCTCAACCAACTTTGGTTCAAGGGTACATCTCTGAACTCCTCTGATATTTGTCGTTATAATCCTTCAACGTCGTCAGAGAGGTGACGGGTCCCGACAAACACACATTAATACGGACTGTGGGGTCCTTAAACTCATGGACTAATGCGTCCTTAAACTAACATTTGTCCCCAAAACGAGAATGATGGACCACTATGTCCTTAAACTGGTATTGGACCACCACGTCCCTAAACTGGCATTAGACCACCATGTCCCTAAACTGGAACAATGGTGCCCAAACGCTCTTTTGTCGGATCTAAACAATCCCGTTAAGTTGATCTTAGTCTCAAATTGGACTAACGTATCCTTAACAAACGTTTAAGTTGATCTTAGTCTCAAATATGGCTAACGTGTCCTTAAATCAAACCTTCAAACAGACTTTAGTCCTAAATTGGACTATAGATCTCTCAACCAACTTTAGTTCAAGGGTACATCTCTGAACTCTTCTGATATTTGTCATTGTAATCCTTCAACGTCGTCAGATAGGTGATGGGTCCCGACAACCATACATTAATACGGACTGTGGGGTCCTTAAACTCATGGACTTATGCGTCCTTAAACCAATATCCGTCCCCAAAATGGGAATGTTGGACCACCATGTCCCTAAACTGGTAATACGGAATGTGCGGTCCTTAAACTCATGGACTTATGTGTCCTTAAACCAATATCCGTCCCCAAAATGGGAATGTTGGACCACTATGTCCCTAAACTGGAATAATAGAGACCAAATGCTCTTTTATTGGATCTAAACGATCCCGTTAAGTTGATCTTAGTCTCAAATTGGACTAACGCATCCTTAACAAACGTTTAAGTTGATCTTAGCCTCAAATATGGCTAACGTATCCTTAAACCAAAACCCCAAACCCAAATCTTAGAAAATACGGATTTGGACTAATCCACGTCCTACGGGCGCCGACATAAATTAGTCTCCGTATACAATCCACGGGCAACCACAAACAAAACAAACACCCACGACACGAAGTGACCATCTGGAGAAGGAGAAAGTTGTTACCGCGATGCGGTAGCGTAATTAACTGCAGGGGCTTGCGCCTGCAGGGAAGAGCGTCCCCACAATCAAAACCCCCTCAAGCGAGGGGGAATCTGACGAAGTCTGCTACATCGGCCGCATCCGTCTAAACCTCCGATACACGGTGCCATAAATCAACTTGGCATCTTCGGAGAGGTGGACGGATAGCACCAATTAGCATCTGCCCCGAACCTCAGGCAAGACAGTCCGTCTTGGCCGCGTCATTCGGAGGGGAACACTTACCAAGGACCCTTGGCCGGGCAAGGTTACTGCCTGGTGCCTCTTGGTGAGGGCTTTTGTCCTGAATGATAGCCGAGCCAGGGATCCTCGGGCTCGACTGCCTCTGGGAGGGCTTTCTGATCCCTGGCATTGCGGTAGGGATGCTACCCGCCAGGGATACCAGAGCGAAGGTCGGGCTCGACTGCCTCTGGGAGGACTTTCTGATCCCTGGCGTTGCGGTAGGGAAGCTACCCGCCAGGGATAGCCGAGCGAGGGTCGGGATCGATTACCTCTGGGAGGACTTTCTGATCCTTAGCGTTGCGGTAGGGAAGCTACCCGCCAGGGACAACTGAGCAGGGTAGCTGCTGGGCTGCCCTTTAGTGAGGGCGTGGATCCTTAGCGTTGGAGGGGCCGTATGAGGTCTGCTAAAGATATCCGGGCAGTGAAGCTGCGCGGTTGCCTCTTGGCGAGGGTTTTGATCCCTGGCGTTGCGAGTAGGGAAGCTACCAGCCAGGGATAGCCGAGCAGGAAAGCCGCTTGGCCGCCTCCACAGAGGACTTTGATCCTTAGCGTTGGAGGGGCCTTAGGAGGCCTGCTAAGGATAACCGGGCAGTGAAGCTGCGCGGTTGCCTCTTGGCGAGGGATTTGATCCCTGGCGTGGTGAGTGGGGAAGCTACTGGCCAGGGATAACCGAGCAGGGTAGCTGCTCGGCTAATTCTTCATGAGGTTTCGCCCGACCATCCAGTTGCAGGTATGGGGAACAGGAACGGTCGCGGTGAACGTGCGCGTAGCATGCGCATTGAATGTGGGGGGGAGGCGAACCGCTAGGGTCGCGTCGTTCCGATTCCGCCAGAGAAGGCGCGATGATCGCCGCGTGGCAGCGACTTTTTGGGAGAGAGCAGGCGACCGTTGAGTTCCGTTGGGGCGCCCAGCGGGCTTCAGGGAGTATCAGCCCATGTGATCTGGGCCAAGGGTCGTAGCCTGCCGGTGGTCAGCTGTGCCGATGAAGGAAGAGCCTTCTGGAGGCGGAGGAGCGGCGATCTGGGCCCCTGGCCCGGCCGTTTGGATGCGGACGAGTGCCTACACGAGGGACTGTAACCGATCTATTCGGCTGGCGAGGGCGTTGATGATGGTCACCGGAGGAGGTTCATTTGCGCCTCCGGTGAGGGGAAGGCGGCGGCTGGTACCTAGATCCTCAGGGTGATTGCTTGCCATGTGGATGGAGATCGGAAGACCAACTTTGTTTTTTGTGGAGTTTCTGTTCCCACAGACGGCGCCAACTGATGGAGGTCCTTTTCGGTCTCCGTCAGATGTTGTCTTCCGTTGATCTCCCGGTGGATCTTGGAGGTGATCTCTTGTTGCGTGTGGGTCTTAATGGGTTTTGAGGAGATTGGTGATTTTGAGGAGTTTAGCTCCGAGTACCTGCAAAGAAGTCCCGGGGTGGTTTGGTACCACCGAGGACCCTCCGACGATCAAGTTAGCACAAGATCCGAGCAAAGTAACGACTAAATGGAGTAAAAATGGCTTACTTGACCCCTCTGTGATGGGGGTTTATATAGTGGCTGTAATACCCATCGCCTTTTTATACCAATATCTGTATTTCTATTTCACTTATAAAATTTATTTATTTTTACTTATAATTATTTATTTATTTCTAAAACCCCTTTTAAACACCAAACCAAGTAAATCATTCCTTTTTTTAAAAAGCCCCAAACCCAAACCGTATTTTACTTCCTCCCTCAGCCCAACACCCATTTTCTTTTAATAAAACCCCAGCCCAAGCTTTAAATCCCCCAGCCTTTCCATTCCCAGCACAAAAGATTTTTCCCATTCAATTAAAATATATAAAACTCTTTTATTTTCCTAGCCCAGCCCGTTTCGCCTTCACCCTCACCCGCCCAGCAAACGACACCGGCCCACTCCCCTTCTTTTCCCCATTTGATTTCCTTTAAATTCATCGGCCCAATCCCTGGCCCAACTCACACTCGAGCCCGCTCCCACCTTGAAGACCCGACCCGCTTCACCTTCCTCTTCCCCAACGGCTAGTTCTTCCTCCCGCTTCCTTCGCCGCACCCCATGCCCATGCCCACGCTCGCTCGTGCGCCGTTACCCCTACGACGCGCAATCCTCGCGATCCCCTCGTCTCACCTATCTCACTCCCCCTCACGTTCTCTCTCTCTTGATTTCTCCCATTCTCCTTCTCTTTCCCACTCCCTCTCTCGAACCCACAGCCCTGAGCACCTCGCCTTAACCTTCACCAGAGCTCCACCACCGGAAACTCCTCCACCGCAACCACCCTCCGTATCCTCCTTCAATAACCGAGCTCCACCCATCTCCAGCCAACTCACTCACCCTCAAACCACCATCGTCGTCGGCAGCAGCCATCATCACCGACCACCATCGGGTCCTCTCTTGTCATCGATGAAAACGCGAGTTCCCCTCAACCTCTCTCTCCCCTTCATTTGAGCATCTCTCCCTGCACAATAGATCACCCACCTCACCGAAGAGCCTCCTAAGCTGCTCCTCTTTCCTCAAACCCCGTCACCCCGTGCACCCTGTGCTCCTACCATCACTGGCGATCCCCGACAGCCCCATAAGCTTCTTCTCATCGCCACCACCACATCACCGGCCACCGTCACCGCCAGTCGAGCCCACTCCTCCGCCTCCTCTCTTCTCTCACCACAATTCCCAACCGAGAAACCCCAAAACACCACCATTGTTGCCAATCCACAACCCCGCTCTCACTACCTCCTTCACCAAAACTCTCCCCATCCACCGAGCTCCGACCACGACCACCCCATAGCCGCCACCTCCACCACTAGCGTTCACCAACAGTCCTCTCGCCTCCGTGACCTCCACCTTCATCGATTCCACAACACCCCCTCTAACCCCACCAACCTAAACCGAGCCCCATTTCCTTCACTACCAGCCACCTCCAAGTCATCACCGTTTGGACCACCGCAGCGGGACGTTGAGCCCAGGCACCTCTGCTCAGCCCGACCCCTACCACTGCCGAGCCATCAAGCCCAAGCTCGAGCCAAGGCCAAACTTTGCCGTTGTTGCCCGTGCGTGTCGTGCCCGTGCATGCCACCACAGTCATCATCACTCCGGCACCGTTGACATATCGTTTCCAGGCAAGTTCAATTACTTGCTTACATGCTAATTTATTTGTGTTACAAACTAAAATCGTATAAATTCCATATTCACAATACCCGATAGATTATATAACATACCTGTTCGATGCATGATCCCAATGAAAATCCTCCTTCAATTTGATGGAACGTGAGGGAATTTGCTGGCCCATGTGCTATTGAACACGGTGTATAAATTTCACTGGATAATACGACTGTTAATGACTAAAACGATTACTCCAAATATATCTGTAAAACTGGAACTTTCCCCGTATCTGAAAACCGTTAAAATTACCATAAATTATGTATATACTGGAATGATGCGTTCGAGGGCTTAAATCGAAACCAACTCGACGAACTATAGTACTATGCAAGTTTCTAATGATTTCTGTACTTAAATTGTGACAATATTTGGATCGGAGTGCGACTCTGGACTGCAGTCCAGAGCGACTCTGGTTATTGTTTGCTGTCCCGTAATGGGTACCACCTTGTTTCCTGAACTCGTATGTTGTGGAACTCTACAGTTTATTAAAGGTGAATCTGTTAGTTAGATAACACAAGTGGTTTCATTCTATTTCATCGTCGTTTGCTATTTAATCTGTAATTTAAAAGAGCTGGACGTATAACAGTCCCAACAGAATCAGAATTGACATACTAGTATTGAACAGTGTATATCTCCTGACGTACAGACGCGATTGAGAATCCATCCATTGCGTTGAAAACCTTACTAAAAACTATAGATTTCATTCAACTGTAGCGTCCCAAAAATTTGATCCCAACTGGGATTAAAATACGTTGCGAAACGGACTTCCGATTCTGAAACCGGATTTCCAGCGGCGAACGCTTAAAATGAAATGTCCGTATCTAGTGATCCTGAAACCCGATTGACGTGAAACTAAATTCGCTGGATAGATAATCCCACATACTATTTATTACCCTGTTCATTGCTTCGCTAAATTTTGGCATATATTATTTATGATAAATTATGCAAGTGGTAGAATACCGATTTATAATATTTTAATCATGCTTTACATACTGTTTCCCCATCATATCATACATATGTCACTGCATTGATAATCTAATGATCATGTGCATTACCCAGTGTTAGGTATTAGCGATGATTGTGGCAAGTACGTTAGTGTTCGTGCATGAGTGAATAAGTGAAAGTGACACGTACTTGTACACAATCAATGAACCCTATTATTCGATTGCATTGTCGACGTCTATGGGACGCGTGTAAATTTGACTATAAGTGGTATGGGACACTTATGGAAGCTCTTGCATGGGTGTCACAGATAAGGCACCAGACACTGCCATTTATCTTGGGTATTAGTCGGGACGTGCTTGATGGAGATCCTATCTCCAGTTCTCGCACAGACTTATCACAGACTGAGTGGTATTTGAGATTATGGTTAGCGTTTGATGTAGACCACGGGGTGTGTGGTAGTTTGAGTGTGAGTTCAACAGAATCTCGGGAGTCCCATGCCGGCTTATATATATGGAGATATATGGAGATTTACAGGGTACATGATTATTACCGTGAGTTACATTTTGGGCCCGTGGTCCCTTGCCCTTGGGTCCTACCCTTGGGTGGAGGACACTCGCGAGTGGTTGACTCTCACACTTGGACTTACGATAGGCTCAGTGACCTGTACAGTGAGACTTAGAGACTGATAGGGATAGTGACATTGACATGCATTACCTACTGTATTGACACATCTGACATACTATATTACTGCTTTACTGTTCTCCTGATCTATTAAACATTGCATTGATTACTCCATGTTCATATCTTTACCGTCTTGGTTTACTGTTATATATCCATTATTACTGTTCAAGTTGCCACTTGCATCTTTATATATATATATATTGCTATCGTGTCGCTCTGACGACCTGAGTATACATGCTCAGAGTGAGGAGTGAATCTAGCCTGGACCAGGACTAGACGTACATCGCGGACATCTTGATCAGCTATCCAGAGTTATACTCTTTTTACCTCTATCAGGTCAGTTTCTTGTATTTGATTTGTTTCAGTTACTGCATTACTCATTACCTGCGCATTAGTTACTGATTACCACGTAAAGCTAGAAGCCGAAGTGTGACTATGGTAGGACATTTTCTTGACCGTAGGAGCATGGCTGGCCTTGTCAACCCTTCGTATTCCGTATTTTGGGAAGCGGGGCGTGACATGGTTTTGTTGGTATCAGAGACCAGGTTTTGCTTCGATTGGGATTGCAGTTTTCCGTGTATAGCTCGACAATCTGAGACATCCCTCGGTCTAGATTGTAAACTTGTTATTCTTGATCCATATTCACATCGAGTATTCTGTTATCCATTCGCTAGGGTTTCGGGTGACTTGTCAAAGTTACGTGGTTGTAATTGTGAACTACATCATAGTTACACTACCGTACTCTGTTTAAAGTGACTCAGAGTCCTACAGTGATTTCCACTTGTAATAAATTTCATAGTATCTCATATTCTTGAATCCCTGCCCAATCCATATTATATTTTGATTCTTATAGCTTGTGCCTTATATCGTCCTCAAAATTATTTTTTCAGGATCATGTCTTCCAACGACTCTTCCTCTATTTCCACTCCCCAGAATCAGACCGTTGAAATTCTGAGGGTACTGCAAGGTCTGAAGGAAGCCCAGAAACGAACAAACGACTTGTTAGCTGAAGGACTGAGAAGACAGGTGAATCAGGCACCAGCGGAAGTCTCTAATCGTAAAGGGATCCCTTTTAGACGAGGAAAAGAGAAGAAGATGAAGCGCCCATTTGTTTCCCCGGGACAGAAGCAGCAGAAGACCCAATATTGTGGGTACTGTAAGAGGCCAGGACATCTGTAGGGTTGCTAGGCATGCGCACAAGGGTCTACGAGGCATCCACCATGCCCGATTAAAAAATTAGCCGTGCCGAACAACCCGAATACGGATCTTTAAACTAGAGATTAGGCGAAAACTAACATGCTAAACACTTTAACACTAAGTGAGAGGGATTACAACCTTTGTAGATCCGGTCCTTCACTTCATATGCTCCATGTTGTGGTCCCTTCGCTGCGATCATCGGGTTCCGGACTCTCGAGAGGTTCCACGAAGAGAAAGATGCAACCTTTGCTTCCGATCTTCGATACTAAGATGATCTACCTTGAAGTTCCGTTAACACAAGATAACACTCATGAAATGATGTGAACACCCTCATCTAAATGGCAAGGGAAGATGAGGATGATGAAGTAGAATTTTTGCTCTCTTTATTTATCTTTTTCTCACATATTTTCATCACAAATATCAAAGCAAGAAAGCTTTGCATGAAGAACTCAAGGAAGAAGAAGAATAGTGATCCATTTTCTTTTGTGATGAATAATGAAAGGATTAATATGACAAATAATGCAACCATGGTTGACTTAACCATTATAGAGAATTAACCAAGGGTTAGGGTTTGGGTTGAGTTAAGAATGAGTCACTTGAAAATATCTTTACCAAAACAAAAAAGAAAACCTTCTAGAATCTACTAGAAGTCATTAACCCAATTCAAACCCTAATCTTGATTAATCTTTACTAAACATGTTGCATTAGTTATCATATCTTGTTACAATATTATATATCACATATATAACATTTATTGTAACCAAATAAAATAATACAATTAACATATATCGCATATATATCAATGTATTACCCGAGTGAGAAAAAGAATCTTTTAGTGAGCTAATATTAGTAAATGTAATTTAATATATCATATATATTATTATACATTAAATTATCGAATCAACACTTGATCCGACAATCCGGCTATATCGCATATAACCGACTAATATTTATCCGTACCGATTCATCGAATCAACACTTGATCCGATGACCCGGCTGATATCAAATATCGCGAGAATATAATACGGTATCACATATCGCATTATCCTCGGTCCCGCACATATCACATATGTGCTCCTACTCCGTTTTGCCTGAGCCAAGAAACCTCTGTGTAGGACTCTAAAGAATCGTCAATACGCCGGCAGTAGGTGATGATCATATCAAACACCCACAAGCTGCAAGCGGTCAGCTAAACGTAACAGCTACCCAGGTATTGAGCGCTCAGAAGATCAACAAGCAAGCCTGTACATTCTCCTGTGAATCCAAACAGTAACACTCTCGTACAGTCCGGTCTCGTCGTCTGATATGTTGCATATCTCGCTTAGGGGTGGTAAACGTCAGACCCCAGTAGCTCGATAAGTCGTGTCAATATGAGGTCTATAACAGTTCGAGAAACTACTGATAACACTTACCAGTAAATCTCAGCAACCCTAGTCAGGGATTTCCGGTTATAGCCAATCGAACACAGCACAACATCAACTCCCTATACCGGGAGAGACGAATCCCCTCCTATCGCTCATTGCCTCCATGTGATTCGGGACTGTACCCAAAAGCCACCTTTTTGCACGCCCTCTTGGACGTGGTATGATGGAAATCAAAGCACAGTGGGAATCACACAAGACTCTATGACGATCTCGGGTCGACAGACTACTCTGTACCAGTGTCACCGGAGAACTGCCATCTGACGTATAGTATAATACCATCTGGGAGTTCTCGGCGAGTCCGTCCAGTGTACCCAGTCTCCACTGAGCACCCGTACACCATCCTTGATGTCAAACACCGATGGGTATGGGATCATCCATCGCCCATCATATGGGTCAAGATGCGTATACGCTAGTCTACTCTGGTGCATCGATGCCCCTGTCTCGATACACCCACGACTAGGAACAATTATAGGATGTACTCGTCGACTACCGTGGCTCCACTAGTATGATCTCATCATAGTCCCAGTAGTCGAGTACATATCCTAAGGGCTTTATCAACATGTAATATAGAGACAATCAGAGTACATGTTAAGATAAAGTACAACCAGATAGCATACTATCATGTCGAGCAAGAAAGTCCTCCCTATATATGTCCTAGCATCCACTACAATATACATCGTATGTACAGTAATGGCCTCTACGGCATACATATAACTAACAATCTCCCACTTGCACTAGGGCCATCTGTTATGGTATCGCATACCCAACAATTAGCTGCGGTTGAAGTATCTCATACTCAACCATCCCATAAAAGTCTCTACTGGGAAAAAGGCCTTTGTTAATGGATTCGCGCTGTTGTTCACTGTGTCTACTCTCCTAACCTCGATCTCCCTGGAGATCAACCATCTCCATGATCAGGTGATACTGCCTAAGAATTATATCTGGATTTCTAATGGAACGGTAGTTCCTTGGCTAAAACCACAACTCCATTGTCACACAATGGTAGGAACGAAGTTCATCTCATGAACTTATAAATATCCAGACTGCCTCTTTGGTAGTATCCTTGGTAACGATGTATCTTGCCTTTAATCGTCTAGTATGTCACGGTATCTAGCTTGGAACTCTTCCAACATACCGTCCCTCCACTGAGGGTATAGACAAGCCTGCGACTGACATTCAGTCGTCCTTATCACCCTGGAACCATTCCAGTGATTCTCCCCAGGATCGATTGATACCATCTCACTACAACTAATGAGTATCCTAACATCCAATTAGATCTATCTCATAGATCCAAAATCTAGGATTTAGTAGGTATCACTTTGATCCTATATGGAGAATCCTTGTGATAAGCGGAGATTGACCGTGCGTAGCATAGGAAACTTCTTCCCTATCAAGAGTATGTCATCCGCGTACTCTACGAGGATCTCCACCATACTCTCTACTACCTTTTTGTATATACAAGGTTCATCTACCATTTTGATGAAGTCCAACTCTTTGACTACCACATCAAAAACAGATGTTCCAACTCCGTGATGCCTGCTTTATCCTATAAAGCATCTTGCACACGTTTCCGCTGCTCCCACTGTCTACGAAGCCCTCTGGCTGTGTACTTATAGACGCTATCTTCTAAAACATCATTTAGAAAAGCAGTTATGACACCCAACCACCAGATATCGTAGTCATGGTATGTAGCCGTGGCAAGTAGGATCTGGATGGACTTAAGCATAGATCCTTAGAAAAGGTTTCAACATAATCCATACCTGGTCTATGATGCAAACCTTTAACAAGTCTAGCTTTGAAAGTCTCAACTTTTCCATGTACACCAAGTAATCTTCTCAAGATATACTTGCTCCTGATGGGGATTTAACCCTTCAGATAAAGCAACCAAAGTCCATACTTTGTTGGTGTATAAGGATTCCATCTCAGATCGATAAGCATCCAGCCATTCTCACAGAGTCCCACTCCTGATGGCCAGCCCGAAACTAGTTGGGTCATCATCTCATGATGCAATCCTCGCTCCCACTGTCATAGAGAAACTAAAGTATCTCTCAGGTGGGTGAGGAACCCTACTAGATCGGCGGAGAGGCTAAGGTTCGTTGGAAACTATTGAATCCTTTGGTTCTACCAAATCATCAGCTGCAGTTTGTATAGCTGGAACATTTCCAGTTCTACATAACAGACCTTGCCTTGAGTTTGTCCGAATTTTGCTTTTAGACATAGGCCGGACAACCCCAAATCTTAACAAACTTAAGATATGGGCTCTTCCCTTTCCATATCATATATGAAGTGGTAGGCAACTGATTTGATTTGAACCCTATTCAATAGGTATGCAACTTCACAAGTGCATAACTCCCTAAAGGAAATAGGAAACTCAGTAGAACTCATCATAGAGCACACCATATCACATAGGGTGCTATGGCTCCACCCCGATACACCGACGTGTTGTGGTGTATACGGAGGAGTAATGCTGAGAGAGAATCTCATTCTCCTTTAGAATAGTCCAGGAATTCCGTGCTCAAGTATTCTCCTCCTTGATCACATCAAAGGACATAATACTTATACCCATTTTTGGTTCTCTACTTCTAATTTATATTCTGTGAATATCTCAAAAGCTTCGGACCTGTCTTTCAACAGAAACATATGTCTGAATCTTGAGAGATTATCAGAGAATGTAATGAAGTAGAAAGGACCGATCTTGGCATGTGTAGACAGGGGACCTTACATACATCAACATGTATCAATCCCAAGAGTTCACTAACTCTTTCTCTGTTTCCAACAAACAAAGCTGTGGTCATCTTATCTTTGTGACATGACCGGCAAGTTTCACAAGATGTAAATTCAAACTAATTTAAATATGCATCTATATGTAACTTCAGCCAGTCGGGTCGCATTGATATGACCTAGTCTACAATACCTCAAGAAGGATTCATTCATTTCTGAACTCTTCCTCTTGTGTGTGTTCTGTATACTAAGAACTGTAGTTTGATTTAGAACGTCTATGCTTTTAGATAACGTGCCTGAACCGATCAACTCTTGATATAGGAAATGTTCAAAACATTATCCAACAATACAAAATTATATCACTTCTTTACTAATAAAGAGACTGATATGATTTTGTATATCAGGTTCGGTATCTAATAACATTCGTTCAGAATCAATGTATTCAGGTAATACAGGGTGATAGTGACCAACAGACTTGGCTGCAACACTTGCACCGTTTTCTGTCTCATGAAACTTATCACCCGTTCTCAGTTCTCTACCTTTCTGTAGCCTATGTAACAGATTACATATGCGGGATCCTAATCCGGTATCACATACCCAGGACGTAAAGGATACTGAGAAACAGTTCTCTGTAATGAACACACCCGAAGATGATGCATCAGCATGCACTTTCTTCGTTTGGGCGGCACGGGAAATCTGGTATTCCCCAATTTCCTGCTCTGTCTTATAACAATTATAAGTTGGAGCAGGACCAACGTTCCCCAGCTCAGTATAACAAGTGGGTTCGGTCAATATATCCGTTTTATTATCTTGATTAAGGCGTGATATGGTCGCTACCTGGAGAGAGAGAGAAGAAAACACTCAGCGTATGCTCTTGCAAGATTAGATTGGTTATCTAATATATCTAATCAGGATGTCTCCCACTGTTTTAATCAAATCTTCCTTCAAACCCTAAAAGGAAAGACTAGCCGGGATTAATTACACGCTACAAGTTCGCCAATCTTTCGGCCAGGCCAGTGTCGGTACTTTGAGGGAGGTCCCCCGTGCTTTCGCACGAACCTAATTAAAGTAAACCTCGTTTTCCTAGAGGCGTAACCCCGTTAACACCTTTCTAGACACCTACTTGATCGGCTAATTGTAATGTGTAAAACTCTCCCAGGAGTAACTCTTACTCGCAGCGGGTATCGGGATCCAACTATCTCATAGAAGGTATGCAATCTCATTGCAAATTTCAACACTTGAAATTCCCAATAATATTTTGCCCCTAGCAGCTTATGACCTTGGCTAAGGTCAACAAATCATAAGTGCTAGCCAAGTTCAACCCGTCATTTCCCGATTGAATTAAACCCACCCGCACGACCCTTGGCTAAGGTCAACAAAGTCGCACGACTACCCTAACTCAATCGCATCATATGCTTATACAGATAAGCATTAATCAGCTACCGTACACTACGCCTTGGCTAAGGTCAACAAACGCAGCACGAATACTAACCAGTACTTATCTGAAATGACGGAAGGCTACGACGGGTTTTTCAGAAAACCCTTTGCATAATGAACTTGATATCGTTGTAGAATCGAGTGATTTTAAATGGAGTGTTTTTTAGGCTTTTCTAGTTTTGCTAAAGGGGTCACTCCCGGTGAAGGGATCGTCGGCCCTTTCCTCATCGAATAAGGTGCAGGATATTTCACAAATATCACTATACAAAGCAAGAACTATAGAAGCAATCAAAAGACAAACCGAGTTTGTAGTATCTGCCAGTTATTGCTAAAGGAGTCACTCCCGGTGAAGGGATCTCGGTCCTTTCCTTATCGAATAAGGTGCTGGATGTTCTACAAGGAACACCGCTATGCAAAGCAAGAACTAGAGCTACCATTTTTTAAACAAGTTTCTACAGCATCTTAGGTTTCTTTTATTTCATTAATCTCATTAATGAAGTCCCATTTTATTATGCTTCACAAGCATCTCTTTTGAAACGAAATCTGCAATATAACATATATCTCATATATATAATATAAACATTCGTCTCAGGCAGTAATATGATCTCATCACAGAACATTGCAGCAGAAGAACATATATGAAATATTGGATATACTAGGAC